>CM014735.1:32670392-33130044 GCA_004329165.1 Spatholobus suberectus | reverse complement strand
TCTACTTATTCTCAAACAACATTCCAAAAGTAAATTTTTAAAAATATTTTTTTTAAATAAATAGAAAAACACAAAAGGAAAGTGTGAAAAGAAAAAGAGATGTAAATAGAATCCCCCAATTTTATACAATGGGCTTTACTACCTCAAAAGGGAGAGATTAGCTAATTTGCGGTTCATGCCAAAATATATGTGCTATATCTTTCATCATGTATGTCGAAACTTAGTACATTCTTCCCTCCCCCGACATTTTTAATAAAGGAACACTGTTAGACTCACAGACTTCCTTTTAATATAAAAATTATTTTATATAATATAGGCTAAATCATAATTTTGGTCCCTTATCTTTATTTAGGTTTCGATTTGGTCCCTTATTTATTAAAAGTTTCACCCAGGTCCCTCAAATGTTTAATTTAATAACACGTTTGCCCTTCTGTTAATGACTGTTAGTTACATGGATGGAAAATTCCTATGTGTATCTGATGTGGAGTTTAACTCTATTACAATTGGCTACATGTCCACAGGATGCAAAGTGATGTCGTTTCTATTGAGACAAAACGTCATCGTAGTGTGAGGTAATTGGCTTGTCTCTCAACTTCATTCTTTATTCAGACACTTGAACCTTAGCAGAGTGAAAATGGCGTAGTGAACTGTGAACTGTAGTAGCGATGCGAGGCTTGCACTGATGAAGTGTACCTGTCACACAATACACCAGACGAGGATTGCATTCTTAAAGCATGACTTTTGTTTCGGTGTAGGGTTTCTACATTGGAAAGGTAAGAATTGTTTATTTGGTATTTGGTATTTTGTCTTTGTTTGGTATAGTGTTGGTTTGAAGTTAATATGTTGTTTACTTTCTCTATTTTGGGGTTGTGGTCTTATAAATGTTGGGTGAAAAAGGCCTACTTTATTGATGGTACTGTGAATGTTGGGTGAGAAGGGTTTATATTATTCATTCTGCCTCTTTTGTGGCCCCACATCACTGTTGTGGTAGGGTTAAATGTTTCGAGGTTTGGGTTGTTGTCGTATTTGTGTTTTGGGGTTTAAGTTGTTGCCCTGTTTGTATTTTGTGGTTATGTGTGTTTGAAGCAAACCCCACATGATGACATTGTCCATATTTTTTTTCAATTTTTTAATTATTATTTTTAGTCAGACCCCATGTGATGGAAACAGACCCCATGTGTTTTTTTGTAATTGTTGTTTTTGTATATAAGCATTGTTAATTTGACTATTAGTGTTTATGTGAATATTTTTTGGGCATTTGTTACACAGGATTGCTAATTGAAGTTTGCAATAATGGATGACTATTTTGAAGTGGTAGTCCACCATGGGGGGAAGTTTGTTAAGAGGGAGATATTAGACTACTTGGGATATAACAGCACATGGAAATGTGACCCTGACAGGTGGAGTTACTTTGAGATTTTGGACATTTTGAGGGATATAGGATACCTAGATGTGGTTAGCATGTGGTATCATGATCCAAGTGAATGTGAGGGGTTGGTTGATTTGGGTTAGGGGTTGATGTTGTTGTGTGATGATAATGGTGCAATGGAAATGATTAAATTGGCAAAGGCCAATGGGAAGGTGGATCTATTTGTAATTCATCTAGTGTCACAAGCTGAAGTAATTAGTGGGCCAAAAGAGGATGTTGGGCTAGTTAAGATTGATTGGCAAGTTGAGACTGATAGGGCAACTAAGTATGATGGGCTTGTTGGAGAAGACCAACCTAAGAATGATGAGCCTATAATAGAAGATCCAGCTACGAATATTGGGGGAGATTCATAACCAAAATACAATCTAAATGATGATGATGATGTAGTGATTAAGTGTCAGCCTAATGTGGATGTTGGTGCTAAGAGGGCATGTGTTGATGAACATAATCCAATGTTGAGGAGCCTCGTCCAATTCAAGAGGACCAAGTTCGTGAACAAATGAATGCAAACACAGAAGATGATTCAAGTGAAGAGTACGAACCAAATGAAGAAGAAAGTGAAGGGGATAACAGTGCAATGGGAATAAGTTTTGATGACTCTGAGGAAGAACTGGATGCGGATGACATGCTGGGAGCAGAAGCTGGTACTGCTTCTACTGATGTGCCACAAGGCAATGGGAAGAAAAGAGGTAAGAGAACAAAGGCAGACCAAGACAAAAGAGGTGAGGTAAATGAGTCTGTAAAAAGGAAGAGGGGAAGACCAAGAAGGGGTCATGTTTCTGCCAATTGTCCTTAACCTGTACATGTCACTGTTTTGTCAGAAGATGACTTACTGTTTGAAGCTGAGGGTAAAAAGCGAAAAGTAGTCAATGACAAGGGCCAATTTGACAGTGATTATAGCGCTTAGGCCTTAGATAGTGGGACTGATACAAATGAGGATGAATATGAACATGGACCAAAGTTCCCTGTATTTAAGCTCTCAAAGAATATGACAGACTATAAGTGGGATTTGGGAACTTACTTTAATTCAAACCATGACTTTAAGGAGGCAATTATAACATATGCAGTGCACTCAGGTAGGAACCTAGAGTTTAAAAAGAATGATAAAAAATGGGTTAGAGTCAAATGCAAGGGTGAATGTGAATGGTTTGCGTATTGTGCCAAGTTACTTAATGAAGATACATGGCAACTGAGGAAGGTAGTGGACAAACATAGTTGTAGTAGACAATACAGAGTGAAGTTGCTTAGTAGTGGGTGGTTAAGCAATAAATTACAAGCAAGGGTGAGGGAGAATCCAAAGTTGAGGCTGATTGACATAATGGAGAAAGTACAGAAGAAATGGAATTCTGGGATTGGCAAATCCAAGGCTTTTAGGGCAAGAAATAAGGCAAAGGATCTAGTTGATGGGTCTTTTAGGGAACAATACAACATGATTTATGATTATTGTCATGAATTATTGAGATCAAATCCATGTTCAACTATCAAGTTGGCAGTGGAGCCATCCGAAGGTGGTGAACAAAATGATGAGTAACTAGAAAGGAGTATAGATCCAACATTCAAAAGGCTTTACATCTGCTTTAAAGCATGCAAAGAAAGTTTCATGAAATGTAGACCTATCATTGGGTTGGATGGTTGTTTTCTAAAAGGGTATTATGGAGGGAAGATACTTACTGCCATCGGAAGAGACCCAAATGAGCAAATGCTGCCAATTGCATTTGCTATAGTTAAGGGGGAAATGAAAGACTCTTGGACATGGTTTTTATAACTTTTGATTGATGACGTTGGAGGACAGCAAAAGTGTCTTTCTTATACCTTCATCTCAGATCAACAGAAGGTCATTAATATTTACTTATTGTACTTAAATACTATTGCAGATGAATGTACTACTTTGTATGCAGATATTTATTTATTTATTTTGTTCGTAGGGTTTATTGCCAGCTATAGATGAGTTGCTGCCTGATGTTGCTCAAAGATTTTGTGTAAGGCATCTGTACAATAACTTCAAAAAATGGTTTGGAGGATTGCCATTGAAGCAAATTATATGGAAAGCAACAAAGGCCACTTATCCACACGCTTGGGAAAGAGAAAGGAGGACCATGAGAGCTGTTAATGAGGAAGCATGCAAGTACCTCTTCCAGATCCCACCTAGGTACTGGTCCAAATCCAGGTTCACTACTACCCAAAAATGTGAAGCTTTCAACAGTGTCATAATTTTTGCAAGACAAAAGCCAATAGCTACCATGGTGGAAGAAATTATAGTATACCTCATAGAGAGATGGGCAACAAACAAACAAAAAGCTGCCTTATTCCAAGGTAGCATTCTGCCCAAAATAAAAAAAGAGGATAAGCAAGGAATCTGAGACCACAAATCAATGGCTTACAAGGTAAATAATAGTGCATTAAGTTATATTATTTTCTGCACTATGATTTTTAACTTGTGTATTGTGTCTTGTTTTTTTTTTTTTTTTTGTTGAAGGTGGTATGGGGAGCACCATTATGAGGTTAGGCATATTAGCATGCTAGGAGACAACTTTGTTGTACCAAGGAGTGTCAGTTGCAGGAAATGGATGTTGACAGACATACCTTGCTGTCATGCCATTTCCTGCATGAAATATATGAACCTCAACGTAAAAGATTACATACCTGATTATTATAGGAAGGAGACTTATGAGGCTGTTTATCAGCCACTAATATGTCCTGTAAATGGTTAGCATTTGTGGACAACAATAGAATACCCTGATGTCTAGCCACCTCCCATTAAGAGAATGCTAGGCAGACCAAAGAAAAGAAGGAACAAGGAACTCAAAGAGCTACAAAAGGATGAAACCAAACTGAAGAGGATAGACTCTCTAACCAAGTGTAGCAGGTGCAAAGAACATGGTCATAACAAGAGCACTTGGAAGCTTCCACCACCACCAGAGCCTGAACCAACTAAGTCCACTACAGAAGGAGCACTAAGTGAATAGACACATACAACTGAAGCACCACCCACAGGGTCTCAACCATCTGCTACACTACCCACCCAAACACAACCAACTGCACCATCAACCATTAACTCCCAACCAGATACAACTCTAACCACTCAGTCTCAACCAACTGCAACACCAACCACCCAATCTCAACCAAAGCCAGCCAAAGGAAAAGGAGGTAGACTAAGAAAATTTTCAACTACTAACATATGTATTTTACCCACAATAAGTGGACCAAATGTATCTACATCTGTTCAGCCCCCAATAGCTGTAACCACTGCTAATATAGCTTCTTAGCCTCCAACGGCTCTTTCCACTGTTACTGTAGCTTTTCAGCCTCTAACTGCACCAAATGCATCTATTTTACCTCCACTTACTACTAGAAGAGAGAAACTGCCCACAAAAAGAAGACCACAGTGAAGGAATTAAGACATTTTAGTTGTTTTTTGATTGTTTTTTGGCATGTATAGCACTTGGGATAGTTAGTTGGATGTAATTGGAAGTAGCATACTATGTCTTTATGGATAGTTTCTTTTGGATGTATTGCAAGCGCGATAGTTGTTTTGTGACTGATTCATGCATGTATTTTGGGTTATTTTGGATAAATAAGGCCTATACGTAATTATGACAAGTTACTTTATGACAATTGACATTGTAACTTTTCAGTATATAACAATTCAATTTAAGACAATTCTCTTTGTGACAAGTTACTTCTTGATTTTTCATTTTGTGCTTATCAAATTAAAACTTGTTTGTAAGCCCAATTAATGGCATTCACTAATGTTTCAGTTTATGACATTACTGACATCAAATTTATTAAATTAACAACTGTAAATTAAATTGTTGGAACATATCAAATCAACTAAACTACGTCATCAATTACATTTGAAAATAATGTTGTCACAAAATACATAATTCCAAAACAGTAGTCCACTGCCATAAACCTTGACAACTATAATCTAATGACAACACATTAGGTCAGACTACATAACTACAAATAACAGATACACCAAACTTCATGATTGCACTTCTAAATTCCAATCAAATTACTTCAAATACATCCTACTTGCAAGACCATCTCCACCTAACGACCAAAATGTGGTCACAAGTACAATTAACCCAAGTAAAAGAAAACAACTACTCATATAGAACTTCATCCATCTTTTACCGCTGCTTAAGGAACTCTGAAGAATAACTATCTTTCTCCTTTGTCTCATGACAAGAAGGTCCCTTAAATCAGATACTTCATCAGAATACCACTCAAAAAAATTGCATCCAACACCATCTTCTATTTACTGTCCATAAAAGGTGAATAGTTTCAGTTAAGGGTAAATGAGAGACACAAAGATGTAATGTAAGTGAATAATGACACTTACCCTATAGTACCTACATCCCCAAAACTTTCGCCCAAGATTTGCAGCTGTAGAAGTTGTACGAAGAACAACCATATCCCTACAGTGGCAAACAGGTGCTCAATTTCGTCTTCCACCATAAGACCCATGCGATTGGATACTTCCTTGTTGATTTCTCGACTGATTCGAACGACAAGAGCATGACGATGCTTCCATTGAAGAAATTATCACTAGATGCCACTCTCAGGGGAAGAATTTGAAGAACTAGAAGGGAACTCTAACCTTAAACCCCAAAAGACATTAGGGATATGCTGGGAAAATTTGGGACAAGACCCTCTACAACGGTCATAAAGGACGTGGACGCCACATTCGATTTCCGTCAACAATGTTAACACCGTTTGTGTTTGAATTAATAGAAGGGAAAACATGTTAATAAATTAAATATTTGAGGACCTAGGTGAAACTTTTAATAAATAAGGGACCAAATCGAAACCTAAAATAAAGATAAGGGACTAAAATTATGATTTAGCATATAAGATACAAATATATATTGTATAATAATAATGTAGTTTATAATTTTATTAATATTTTATAGGCTAAAAAATATTATTATTATTATTATTATTATAAAATAATATTGATAATAAAAACTTTGAGAGTCATGTATTATTTACAAAAAAATTAAATCTATGTGAATATTTTGTGACTTCAAAAATTTATTTACAAAATTTTCTTGTGAATTTATCTATGATTATGTAGAAATTTCCTACAGATTTACTTGCAAAACCTATTCGATGTTGTTTATCTGTAAAATTTCCTACAGAATTACCTGCAAATTTCTACAAGAATATTATCTGCAAAATTACTTGCATATTTTTTTTGCAAAAAAAAATATAAGAAATTTCCTAAAATCAACAATTTTTATGAAAAATGTTGTGGCAAAAAATTTTGTATTTATTGCAAAAAAAAAAAATCCACAAGAAATTTTCTACAGATTTCAAAATGTACAAGAAACTAATTATCCATGAAGGTATTACTTAGGAACCAATATCCATTGAAAAGTTCATAAGAAAATTATTTCTAGCTGATTTTTATTTATAATTCGCGGGAAAATCTACATGTAATCAAAACAATTCTAATAGTACCCTTGTTTAATCTTGTATTCAAATAGTCATATTGTTACTATTTATGCATTACAATATAATTAATTTTTAAAATCTAATTTTATTATTGTACTTTATATTACTAGTGTAATAACTCGTGCGTTGTACGGGACATATGTTATGTTACAATCTAGTCTATCATTTAATTTGTTAGCTATTCTTACCTCCTAAATTTACTATAGATTACAGGAACTACTAGTTCTAAAAGAAATGATAGGTATGAAACCAAACCCTTAAAAAGAAAACTTAATCTTTACTTAAATATTGCAAATCAATGAGCTGAAATTTAGTTAGATTTGTTTCTTAGTTAGCGTATTCTCATATGTTTAAATTTAGTATAAAATCTGTAAAATTAAATTTCAGCATAAAATATGGAAATTTAAATTCAGTATAAAATCTATTTTTAACATGAATTATTGGCATAAATAAATTAGGGAAGAAAATTAAATAGCATGAAATTTATTTTTAGAAATAAATTAATTTAAATGCTAATGAGTCATAATGAGATTAAATCTGGGATTTATATATAAAAATAAATGAATAGCATTTTGATGAACAAATAAAAATCTTAAGAAATACAATCATAATATAATTCAAATTGGAATATATTTAGGATAATAA
Source organism: Spatholobus suberectus (assembly GCA_004329165.1). Classification (NCBI taxonomy): domain Eukaryota; kingdom Viridiplantae; phylum Streptophyta; class Magnoliopsida; order Fabales; family Fabaceae; genus Spatholobus; species Spatholobus suberectus. Next base: position 33,122,510 of record CM014735.1, on the reverse strand, counting down.
TTTAGTTGCAATTTAATGGACCACAACTATTTACAGAAATTAGCCTATGTTATCTTAATTACTTTGGTGCACGAAACTACAATTAAATTATTGCTCTAAATAAAATCTATTTTTAAAATGAATTAATGTCCTAATTTAATAATTTCAAAAAATTAATTAAAAGTATGCTGAATTTGAGCATTAAATAAAGTTACAAAATTGTTATAACTTAATTTAAAATAGTACAGATAATCATAGTAGAATTCAAATTGGATTTTATTAAGGACAATATTTTAATTGCAATTTAATGAACCAAAAATTATTTACAGAAATAACTTCTGATTACACTTATTTTGGTCCTATAAACTGTAATTAAAATATTTCCCTAAATAAAATTTAATTTGAATTCTATTATGATTTGATTTTTTGGAATTTTATTTTGTCCATCAAAATGTTATTAATTTATTTATATAAATAAATTTCACATTTTATATCATTATAACTACTAAGCATTAAAATTAAATTATTTCTAAAAATAAATTTTATCTTAATTAATTTTCATAAACAATTTATTTAATGTAATGATTCATGTAATTATTTTGAAATCTTATTTTGTATGTAATCTTGTTGATAAGCCTAGTATAATTATTGATTTATTGCACTAAATAAATTATTTACAAAAATTAATTCATTGAAATTTATTTTTAGATATAATTCAAATTAAATTCTAATTAGTTGTAATAAGATAAAATATGAAATTTTTATATAAATAAATTAATATCACTTCGATGGAAGAAATAAAATTCTAAAAAAATAAAATCATAATAGAATTTAAATTGGATTTTGTTTAGGATCATAATTTAATTCCAGTTTAATGGACCAAAATTTATTTACAAAAATAACTTCAAATCACACCAATTTATTTCCATGAAATTACATTTAAAATATTGCCCTAAATAAAATCCATTTTTAGCATAAATTTTTGTCCTAAATTAATTATTTACAAAAATTAATTAAAAGTATGTTGAATTTTGGCGTTAAATAAATTGACAAAATTAATATAATTTACTTTAAAAATAATAACTTACTATTCATAATGTAATAATAAAAAATTATACTAATTATAAAATCAAGATCCTTAAAAAAATTTATTGAAATTATAATATCAAGATAAAATTATCCGAATTATAATATCTCATTTACTTATAAAATAATTATTGCAAACCTTTTTATTCACAAAATAAATTATTTACAATACTTATAAATCTTTTTCAAAAAAGAAAGTTTGAATGTTCAAATTGCATGAAAATAATACAAAAAAATATCGATAAATAATCAATAACATCAATGTTCATATTTGATGTAATATAATAATTTATTATCGTAATTATCATTATAATTGATTAATTATTATAATACATAAATACACAATTAAGGTAATTAAGATAATAGTATAGAATAAAAGAATGATTGTAATTGATTTAATAATCAACATGTAATCAATTAGTATTTAAGGTAATAACAATTGTTATTCGTTATAATAGTATTATGGTAAGTTATTATAAAATTGTGATAATAAAAAAAATTATCCTAATTATAAATTATTGCCCTAAATAAAATCCATTTTTAACATAATTATTGCTCTAACTAAATTAGTTAAAAAAATTAATTAACATGAAATTTATTTTTAGAAATAAATTAATTTAAATGCTAATGAGTCATAATGGGATTAAATCTGAGATTAATTTATAAAAATAAATGAATAGCATCTTGACGGTTAAATTAAAATTCAAAGAAATAAAATCATAATATAATTCAACTTGGATTATATTTATGACAATAATTGAATTGTAGTTTAATGGACCAAAATTTATTTACAGAAATCAGCATATGTTATCTTAATTATTTTGGTGTATGAAACTACAATTAAATTATTGCTCTAAATAAAATTTATTTTTACCATAAATTAAAGCCCTAAATTAATTATTTATGAAAAATAACTAATAGTATGCTGAACTTGGGCATTATATAAAGTAACAAAATTAATATAACTTAATTTAAAATAGTATAGATAATCATAATAGAATTTAAATTAGATTTTCTTTAGGGCAAAAATTTAATTACATTTTAATGAACCAAAATGTATTTATAGAACTAATTTCTGATCACACTTATTTTGGTCCTTTAAACTGCAATTAAATTTTTGTCCTAAATAAAATCCAATTCGATTTCTATTATGATTTGAATTCTCAAAATTTTATTTTGTCCATCAAAATGCTATTAATTTATATAGAATAATAAATTCCACATTTAGTATCATTACGACTACTTAGTATTCAAATTAAATTATTTCTAAAAATAAATTTCACGTCAATTAATTTTTATAACTAATTTATTTATAGTAATATTTCATGTAATTATTTGGAAATTTTATTTTGTACGTAATATCATTGATAAGCCTAGTATAATTATTGAATTATTGCACTAAATAAATTATTTACTAAAATTAATTAACTTGAAATTTTGTTTTTAGAAATAAGTTTAAATTAAATGCTAATTAGTTGTAATGAGATTAAATATATAATTTTTTATATATAAATAAATTAATATTATGTTGATAGACAAAATAAAGTTTTTAAAAATCAAATGATAATAGAATTCAAATTGGATTTTATTTAGGACAATAATTTAATTGCAATTTAATGGACCAAAATCTATTTATAGAATAATTAATGATCACACTTATTTTGTTCCATGAAATTGTACTAAAATTATTTCCCTACATAAAATCTGTTTTTAACCTGAATTATTGCCCTAAATTAATTATTTACGAAAACTAATTAAAAATATGTTCAATTTGGGCATTAAATAAATTAATAAAATTAATATAATTTACTTTAAAAATAATAACTTACTATTCGTATTTAATGTAATATAATAATGTAATAATAAAAAATTATACTAATTATAAAATCAAGATCCATAAAAATATTATCAAAATTATAAAATCAAGATCCATGAAATTATCCTAATTATAATATCTCATTTATTTATAAATAAAAAACTGTCGCAAAGCTTTTTATTCACTAAATAAATTATTTATACTACCTTTAAATCTTTTTTTAAAAAGAAAGTTTGAATTTTCAAAACATGTAAAAATAATAGGAAAAAAAATCCATTAATAATCAATGACATTAGTATTTGTATTTAATATAATATAATAATGCAATATAATAATTTATTATCATAATTATCATAATGATCATTATAATATATAAGTACATAATTAAGTTAATTAAGGTAATAGTGTAGAATAATAGAATGATTGTTATTCAATTTGTCTTACGATAAGTTAGTATAAAATTGTGATAATAAAAAAATTATCCTTTATCAATCATTTGATAAATCCGAAAAATATAGTTGATTTTATATCATGAAAATTGAAAATACTTAGTTGAACAATAGCACGAGGTAAAACCTTGAACAAATTTATCTAAAATTTAAACACAAAATGCAGAAACTTAGAATAAAAATAAAAATTTTGTAAGACAAAAATAACAACTAATCTAAAATAGTTTTTCTTTAGAAAGTTCACAATTCTTTAGCTTGAACTATTCTACTTTTTCTCAATTTTGATATCTTGTTTAGGAATCTTTAGCGGTGTTGAATCTTCTCCTGTAGGACAGGTCCTTTTCAACAATAGAGCATTGGGGGAATTTGAACATAAGTCCACGACATCCGCTTCAATCTTTTCCTCTACAGAGTCAACCATTGATTCATCAAATTTCCTGATTTGGTCATGTTTACATAATATGACACATGTGTTAGTTGCGTGTTGAGCATTTGTTCATACTTAAATAAATAAATTATTTACAATTTGTTAATAATATAATTACCTGTGCAACCTCCTTAGCTACTCTTGCATTTGATCCACTAGCTTGTGGATCCAAATCTAGGATACCTTAGTGTGAAGCCTTAATACAAAACCAAATTTTGATATATTAAAATTTGAAGTCAAATTAGTCAAATTTATCTATTTAAAAGGTAAGTATTTAATAGAATTTTCAATTCAAAATTCAAATATAACTATTTAAAACTCATTAATGCAATAAGTATAATGATTATAATTATGATCTGTAACCGAACTAAATGTTTACGAAGCATCATATAATGACACGTGTTATCTGAACCTCTCTGTAAATGACACGTGTCATTCAAATCTTGAAAGTTACTCTTGATTCGCCACGTGTAATCTTAAAGTTACTCTTTGTTTATAATGATTTAGACTATCTACAATAATGGTTCTTTCTTAAATTATCTCTTTTACACTACCTACCAGTTATATGATTACGATTAATTTTAAAAAATTAATATCTTAAATTAATTTTATAATAATTATACTTACAAATTAATGTAAAAGTTATATTTAAAAATTTTATGCAAATATCAAATATTTGGAAATGTTAATCAATATACTTAAAAATTATGTGATTTCTATTTAGGACAAAATTAGGATGAATGTAAGTAAAAAATTATTGATTATGTATATAATTTTTTAAATCATAAAAAATATTTGTAGTTATTAACAAATAATTAAGTCAAATGACCAATAGAATTTTTAATTATAATTAAGGTAGTTATTTAAAAGGTAAGTATTTAATAGAATTTTCAAATTCAAAATTCAAATATAGCTATTTAAAACTCATTAATGTAATAATTATAATGATTATAATTATGGTCTGTAACCAAACCAAATATTTACGAAGCATCATATAACGACACGTGTTATCCGAACCTCTCTGTAAATGACACGGTCATCTAAACATTGAAAATTACTCATGATTCACCACGTGTAATCCAAACCTGTGAACGAATTCTCAAATTTATTTATAATGATATAAAATTCAAATATAGCTATTTAAAGCTCATTAATGCAATAATTATAATGATTATAATTATGGTCTGTGTGAACACCCAATTTTATCCGGATTAAAAGTTTTTTTTAATTAAATAGTTTTTTTAGAAATAATGATAATAATATACGATAATAAAAAAAAAGAAAAGTTTCTAATGACAGGGTAATTGAGTTTTAAAAGGTGTATAGAGCTTGTTCAAAAAGAGAAAAGATGAAAAAGAAATATTGGGCTTGGCCCACTTTTTTTGATAACACATAAACAAAATTAAAAAATAATAATAAAGAGAAAATATGTCATAAAAGAATAATTACTCTTTAAAAAAATGGAAAAATAAATGAAGTTAGAAGTTTTTGTTATGGGCTCATCCAAAAACAGGCAGACCAAGGTCCATTATTAATAAAAGCAAAAAAAAAAAAAAAACAAAACAGAAAGAAAAGCGGGAATGAAGAAACTTGCAGGTCAAGTTTCTGGAGCTTATAAATAAAGCAAAACAAGGGGGGACGTCATTTTTTAAGAGAAAGTCGGAGAACAGAGAAAAGGAGAGGGAGAACGCTAGAGGAAAGGGAACCATTACAAAACTAAGAAGAATCATTGTTCGGAAAGTGGAAGCTGCGAAGGTCTTTTTCTTACTCTTTCTCCATTATATTTACAGTTGATTTTTCCGATTAAGCATGCGTGATTAATCATCATATATGCGTTCATGACTAGTGATTGTTTCTTGAACTTCTAAAATGTAACAAAATTATTTATTTATTTATTTATTTCTTATCCTTGAGTTGCGCTATGCACCGATCTCTGCGTTGTTCCAAATTACAAATGATGGAGAATATCTCACTTATGCAATGATTTTGTTCTACTGTCAAAATTACAAATGTTATGCGTTCATGCATATTTTTGCGCTTTCACAGTAATGAACACATCTAGGATTTCATTTCTCCACAGATTTAGGATTACTGCAAACACTTATAGATTAGGGATGAATCTAAATAATTTTTATTAAAACGAAAAGGAAGGAAAGCGAAAAACTGAAACAAGATAGTCTTCGTATGTGTAAGTCTCACTGCGGCCATAGATCCACAAACAACCACCGTCATGATGTGAGGTGTCGCCGTGAGTCTCCAAAATCACACCTGTTTTCGACCGTCATCGACGTCGCATCGGAGTTCTGCCACCACATTGTCGGGACCATACCTCAGTCCGCCACCACGCTCCCCCTTTTCCACTCCTCTGCCGTGATTCCGATAGCCTGTATTGGATCTCCATTCTTATCCACCATTTCCGTAAGAGTGGCACGATGCTCCCTTGAGTCCTCTTTTGCGCGAGAAAGGGGAAAAACAGTGAGCATATTTCCACAGGATTCTCTGGCAATTTGAAACGGTCTTGGACTCATACCAAGCCTGTTTTTTTTTTTCTTTTCATTCAGTTGCCTTGAAATGATGATGCAGGGGCCCATTCATACTATTAGTTACAATTTGTTTCTTTTAGGCTCATTTATCACAAGCTTTTAATAATAAAAAATAGTAATATAATAATAATAATAGCATATTAAATACAATAGCATATTAAGCCTTTGTGTGGCCAACAAAAAATCAAAAGATTACATCTATATTCCCGATTTCTTTTTATTGATAACTAATTCGTTTTCTCTAATAAATAAATAAATAAGTGAAATAAAATAATTTAAACTTAATAATAGCCACTTAGGATACACTTCCTATTTGGACGTTATTAAAGTTTTAATATTAATGATAACCACTTAAGATGCACTTCTTATTTGGTTATTATCTTTAAAAAAAAATTAAAAAATTAAAAAATAATAATATAAAATAAAATTGTTAAATCTTTTTACAATATTGAGGGTTTTACAATATTAAACTTTCTCCTTTTAAAAGGATTTTAAATAGTCACTTTGGATGCACTTCTATTTGACTATTATGAAACCTTAAAAGATATATTGATAATCACTTTAGATCCACTTCTAATTTGGTTATTAAATGTGCCTTTACAATATTAAAAAATAAAAAATAATAAAAAACAATCAACCAACAGAATGTTTTCTACAAAGAACTACGTGAGTCTAATTCCTCATTGCACCTAAGGATACGTAGGAGTAGGGGCCCACCCCTGTCGATCTCAACAAAAATAAAAAATTTAATGGCTTTCTAAAAATAAAAATGTTTTCTTCTAAAAATAAAATTCTTAAATAAAATAAAGACATTTTCTTTTTAGGGGTAAAATAAATACTTTAGAAGCTATCCTTTTTGCACGTTTAATTAGGGGTAACCGTCTTTATGACGGACGTTGTAGGGTGCTAACACCTTCCCTACGCATAACTGACTCCCGAACCCATATTTGGTTTCAAAGACTATTTCTTTTTTATTTAAGGGGTTTTTCCAAAGTTTTCCTTAATAAACTTTGGTGGCGGCTCCTCTGATTTTCATTTCTTTTTCACCGTCCGATCGTGACCTCGATTGCGACAGTCTGTAACCGAACCAAATTTTTACGAAGCATCATATAACGAATGTTGCATATGGTCTTGAGGAACTAAAATAGACTTTTTTCAAATTACATAGACTAAAAAGATTAATTTTGAATTTGGGGACCTAAAACAAACTTACTCTAAATTAGAAGGATTAAAAACATATTTAAGGTTTTTTATTATATTGGTACCCCACAACATTATTGTCTTCCTACAACAAATTTAGTGTTGATTTAATTTAGTTTAATAGATATAGATGGTGATAAAATTAATTTTGATCAGTTGAATATAATTATACTTAAATTAATTTGAACCATGAATTTGTGTTGAAACATGTACTTTTCGTTGAAAAGTACTATGAAAGAATTGTTTTTTTTTTTAAATTTTAAAACAATGAAACTCAAAATAATCTCATACAATAGAATTAAATTGTAGCTTGTATGTAACTTCGTGACACAATGTTTCCACTCCCAAAGTGTGACACAAGTGTCTAGCAGCTTAGGTTCTTTAAACATATGACAGAGTTTGATGCTTGATTATGCTAATAGAGTAACACCTGTGAGGAGATGAGTTTCCCTTTAATTAGTATTCTACTTATTCAAAGGATTAGTTTCACGCCTTGTAGTTTTCATAGATTCGGGCTCTAGAAAATATCTTGCTTTCAAATCTATAAAAGTTTTTGTAATTCTACTATGTTGGATTGTGCTAAGCTAGGTAATGGATAGATGTAACATCCAATTTATCATCATCATCATCATCATCATTATTATTATTATTAGGCTTAAATATGTTTTAAGTTCCTATAAATATGACTCTGTTTGATTTTAGTCTTTGCAAATTTTTTTGTTATTTTTAAATCACTGATATTTTATTAGTGTCATTTTTTAGTCTTTACCATTAACTCTACTTAATTAAGTGTTAACATGGCTAACAAAATAAAGAATATTAATTAAGATAATTATGGTAATGAATAATATTTTAAATTAAAATAATTAGATTATTTTTAGGTGTGTAATTTAATTAAGTAACGTATTTAATATTTATAAATAAGGTAATTATATATAATTTATTTTAAATTTTTAATATATTAAGAACAATGATTTTCATTGCTTTTAACATTGTTCTTACTTTTCAATTTATTAATTTATTTTTAACATTATATTTTTTTAAAAAATATATATTTAGTTAGACACTTATAATTTAATTTTAATATATTACTTTTCATGCTTTTTTATATTTCAATTTATTAATTTTGACTGACTGTAATATAATTTATTTTTTCATTATATCACAAACAGTGTTTTTAGGGACCAAAGACAAAATTAATATATCCTTTATATATATAAATTAGAATAATTATCTTGAATAAGATTATTTTTAGGGACCATTCTTCAACAAGAGTGTTTTTAGCTATTTTTCTTTAACAAGAGCTTTTTAGGGATTGTTCTTAACCTCCTATAATTGAAAATATCAATAATTAAAAATAACCTTGTATCACAATATATCTAAATCTAAAATATAATTTATTGATCAAACAAATTTATTTATTACAAATTTTAATTATAATATAATTTATATATTTACTAGTATTTATTTAATATAAATTTTAGTTGTATAAAATAAAATTTATCTTGCGCATTACACAGGCAAAAATACTAGTTAAAAATGAATTATAAGTGTTTAAGTAAATTACATTTTTTTTACAAGAATAAAATGTTAAATGTAAATTAATGAATTGAAAAGTACGAACAATATTAAAAGTAAGAAAAATAACTGTTCATAATATATTAAAAATAAAATAAAAATTATAAAAGTAAATTATATGTAATTACCATATTTATATGAAATAATAAATGCCTTACTTAATTGAATTACACAGCTAAAAATAATCTAATTATCTTAATTCCAAATATTCTTCATTTCCTTAATTATCTTAATTAATATTATTTATTTTGTTTGGCATATCAACACTAAATTAACGAGAGTTAATGGTAAGAACTAAAATAAAACACTAAGAAAATGTCAGGGATCTAAAAATAACAAAATATTTTACAAGGATTAAAACCAGACAAAACAATATTTGTATGGGCTTAAAACATATTTAAGCATTATTATTATTATTATTATTATTATTATTATTATTATTATTATTATTATTATCATCATCATCATCATCATCATCATCATCATCATCATTATCATTATTATTATTATTATTATTATTATTATCATCATCATCATCATCATCATCATCATCATCATCATTATTATTATTATTATTATTATTATTATTATTATTATCATCATCATCATCATCATCATCATCATCATCATCATCATTATTATTATTATTATTATTATCATTATTATTATTATTATTATTATTATCATTATTATCATTATTATTATTATCATTATTATTATTATTATTATTATTATTATTATCATAATTATCATGGGTCGCGCTAGGACAAGAGTTTCATTATGTTTCTTGTCTTGCATGTTGGGGGGTATGAGCAAGGAAGCCCGGTTATTACTAAAATTATGGGGACTAAAATCACAAAATGAAAAATGAAGAGACCAAAATTAAAAATTGACTATATTAGGAGAACTAAAAGTGTGATCAAACTTGATTTCAAATATAATTTGAATATATACAAAGATATTCTATCCTACATTAGTGCTTATTTACAATAATTAATTATAAAAGGTTCAATTAGCATTAATTTTTATTTTTACTTAATTATTTATTTTTATATATTTGAATTGTTTTTGAACTTTAGGGATAAGACCACATTTATTACATTAAGATTAATGTTATGCTTGACAAAAGTAGTTTAAAGGCTAGTTGAAAGCTGAAAAAGTAGTTGAAAACTATAAAGCTAGTTAGTAGATGAAAGTTATAACTACAAGTTGTTAAACTAGCTTGTTTAATTATAAGTGTTTGGTTAAATTAGTTGTTGAAGATGTAAAATTACAAAAATGGATATGTTTATATGATATTTTTATATAAATTTTAATGTTGTTATTGATAAAAATATATTTTGGGGTATTTATAATTTTAATTTTTAAATTAATTTTTAATTCTTGCAATATTTTATTTATAGATCAATTATTTAAATCACATTTTTTAGTTTCAATTATTATATTTTTTTAATATTGTGTATTCTACTATTGATCTTGTACTACGTTATAAAATATTTACAATCAAGTTCAAAACAAGAGAAAATAACATACACTTAAGCATACGTACATCATACTTTCATTATGTTCATTAGTGTAATAGTTAAAATATCTTAAAATATAATGTTAAAAATAATAAAATAAATAATGTAAATAGTATAGTGGTTAAACTAAGTAGAATAATTTAAAAAATAAAATAAAATAAACCCATCATCTATCATTATCAATATCTTGAAGTAATACTGAAATAATAAAAGAAATATTGTAAATATTATCATGGTTAAAATAAACAATGTAATATCAAAAAATAAAATATACATCGTCAGTATCTTGGGTAATAAAAATGGTAAAAATAATAAAATCCTACTTTATGAGTGGAAAAAGAGAAAAATAAAATAAAACCCTACCTTGTATAGAAAAGGATAGAGAGGAAATTTAATAAATATTCTAAGGACAAAAAGAAATAAGATATAAAAAGCTAGAAGGTAGAAGCTACTGTTTTGAAAAACACTATTTGAAGTAGTGTCTTAAAAAAAATACTACAAGCTATTATAAAAAAATTTGTTTCATTAAACACTACTAATAAGGTCAAACATAAAAGGAATTTACAAGTTTTGGCCACTGTCACATGAAAGCATAATTTTTTTGAATGAAGTTTTCACTAAAACAATCATTTATTACAATTTATTTGTTGGTGTACAATGATGACAATTGAGTTAAAACTTAAAACCTTGTACATGTTATCCAACCCCTCAACCATTAGAGTGACCCTAGTGGGTTACAATCATTTATTACAATAGAAAATACTAAAGCAATCTTTAATATTAAGTACATTTATTTATCCTCCATCATTTTATTGATAATTGGAGTTTTAAGATACCATATTTTTATCATTTATTCTTTACTAAAAATAACCTATGCTCTTGCTTCCTGTTCTTTAATGTTGTCATAAATGCTCTTAACAAGGGAAAGCAAGAATCCATCTGCCCTATGTTTAGCTACAAAAGAAATTGATATGGGGAGGTCACAACACATCCCTAGTGGCATGCTTACCTGTAGAGTGTCAAGAGAGCACATTATTATAACACTGTAAAGTTTAATTGGTTAAGAAAAATATAAAAGTCAATATGTTTCAAAACCCCACATAACATGCCAATATACAAATAGACAACCTGGCAACATCCAGATACTCCAGCAATAGACATTAGGCTAAAAGTCTTTGTAGAAAAATCTTTTAATCCAGATAATTCTGTTTGTAGTTTTGGTGGAGGTCCGGCAACTGTGGGAATCATGACAGCACCAAAATCCTGAAAGTTTCACTAACTAAGCTATCATATAGGCTAAAAGAAAAGCCTTGTGAAAATTTTTAGTTTCTTTAAATTTGTCCATCACAAGGAGATGATCATAAAATGTTCCAAATTTAGATTGAATAATGATTTGGTAACACATATACCAAAAAAAAAAAAACCTTTGTAAAGAGAAACACTCACCAATTTGGTATCTTTAAATGAAAAGAAGAAGAAGTTGTAATAGTTAGTATAATTGTCATTTGCAACTATAGATTTCAATTGAAAGTAGGCTTAATACGAAAATTAACCGCAATGGGTTTGGCTTTTACCCATCAAAAATAGGTTTGGATAATTAATTACCTACAAAGTTTGGTAAATTTAATAACTTGTCCTATACCTACACCTATATATGAATAACAAATATAATTAAACAATTATATGTTTACTATTTTTATAACCAGGATTAGAAATTGGATAGTTTTTAGTTAAATTAAATATTATACTTTAATTAATATTTTCCTCTTTTACTATTTTGTTAAAGAATAGGCACAATTAAAAATTTAATTTAACTAAAATGCAGGTAATGGGTTTAGATATGATATATATAAGTTCCCTTTGACATGGCATGGGTAATGAAGTTGTTGCCACAAGAACATAAGTTTAGATATTATTTGAATGAATAATTTTGTATCCTACTTGAATTCCACTCTTTGTCATCCTTATTTGCAACTTAGTAAGAATGCAGAAGAAAAAATTAACATCTAAAAGAGATAAAAGAAAGAAGTGGAATATTATCATTTAGGCATTAACCTAAAAGAATGATTTTTTTTAAAATCTAAATTAAAGGATAATTTCTTTGTGAAATATTGAGAAAATAGTATAGAACGAATCATTTTGAAAATGTATAATAATATTATAATAGTATAGATATAATTTCTTTATGAAAATTGTGGAGAGAATTAGTATTAAGAGAAATTCTTTATGCTTATAAGTGTGCATGAGATCACAGACATGGTGTCGTGAACATATAACTATAATATATTATCAATAGATGAAGTAGGTTTCAAACATCTTATTATGACATGTATGCAATGCCTTTATGCATGTGTGAGAGAGAAATAATACCTCAAGAAGGTCAGTAAGAGCATCACGCATTTTCTTTATTATAGAATGACAGATGTCAACTTTCTCGTCAGTTGTGTTTAAGGCTTTTTCTACACTTTCTTTAATTCCAGGACCTAAATTGGGTTTGACTTCACGAACCCAATTACCATGATTATTCTTGAATTCACACCTACATTTTAAATAGTAAATAAAGAGATATTCCAATTAGTGGTAGCCACATCCCACCTTAAAATTAAAACAATCTTTGTTGAAAGTTAGGAATTGGTAGGTATGCTACACCTCTCAAGATATTGCATGGCATTTGAAAGTGCACCAAGTGGAGATATACTATCTTCATCGTCCATAAAATGTATTAATTCTGGAACTTTGGCCATCACATAGCTCCCAATGATTTCATGCTTTAATACCTCAACTGCAATGATGGATACAACAAAAATATTTTTCAGCTAATAAAACCAAAGCATTAAGAAAAAAGCATATTAAATATTATTATTGAGATGAATCCACATATAGATTTATGGCTATATTAAGGAGAAAAGAATGTCGTAAGTTAGAATTTAAAAATGAAAACTTTTCTTTATATGAAAACAAATAACTGCATTAAATTGATAGCAACAAATTTATCTAATCAATTGTTCACCTCCATATAACTTCCTTATTGCTTTGATGGCCTTTTTTGTAAGTACATCGTACGGAATGCTTGAAAGTAAGAAACAATCAATTGCAATGATAATTTTAGTAGGTCTAACTGGTGTGGCCTCTGGCAATTGTAAAAGAACACGTCCAACTTTGTTCAAAATGGTTGGATCCCTAGCAAACCATCCTAAATGTCAAGATGAAAACAAGAAAATGAGTTTCTAAAAGAAGTTCTAGACATAAAAAGCTATAATTTCAAGACCACTAGATGTACATCATGTTATTAGGAAATGACATTTTCAAGTGAAAATTTTAGATTAAAATTTAAGGAGACGTGAAGGAAGTTTAATTAGAGAAATTTGCACTTTATTGAAAATTATAAATACGTTTTTAACCAAATAAAGACAACAAATATTATTAATACATAAAATGTGTTAATAAGATGTATATATGGTTGAAAATAAGAGGATGTAATGCAAGAATATTAGAACCATGAAAGAAAATGTGTACATTTTATATATAAGTTTTAATGTTTTGATTAAAGAAAAATTATTTAACTTAATGTCATTATGACTTTGTGTTTTAAAATAGAATTTATGAAAAAGAGCTATTATCACAGCCTTCAATGTTATATATTTATATCTATCTTATTCTCTATTACCATCTACAATGATGCGATCACCCAAACAAAGAGATTTTATAAAACTGTCAAGTTATTAGATTATTACCCACAGTATCAAAGCTTTGTGCCATAGGAATAACCCCTGACTTTGAGATAATACCATGAGAAGGACGAACTCCAAAAATACCACAATATGATGCGGGGATTCTTGTACTTCCTAGGCAGTCAGTTCCTATCAAATAAAAAAAGAACACTTAAGATTAATAATATAATGAAGTGCAAGATACCTCGTGAAACAAAAGAATAACTTACCTATTGAGAAATCCACAAACTCCGCACCAACTACAACTGCAGAGCCACTAGAAGATCCTCCAGGAACTCGATCAGCTGCACAAGGATTTCTAGGTGTGCCATAATGTATGTTCTCTCCCCTTATACTACCAAAGTACAATACTTATTTATATGATTAATAGAATAAGGTGTTCAAGATAAACATATACTTGACAACTATTGAAAATTAATGAATAAATTTAGTGACAGAGAATTAGTTTTCTCTCACTAATTCTGGAGACACTAAATTTTAGCGATGAATTTTTAATTATATTTCGTCATTAATTCTAATTTTCCATCTTATTTTCCATATAATATGCTAATTCATTAAAAGTTAAGAAAGTTATATAGAATGACAATGATCATAGATTATCATTCAATTCACATAAAATGTTTGTAAAAAATAGTGGTCATTGTGCTAAAAATAATGCTCAAGGACTGTAAACTCACTAGTTTTGTTCAATAAGTGCAAAGAAAATTACCTCCCCCCTTGAAAAAGATAAAAAGAACAAACCTGTATGCTAATTCGTCCATGATGGTCGTACCAACACAAGTTGCACCAGCTTCTAGAAGATCCAAAACTATTTGAGCAATAGATGTAGCCGTTGAATGTGTTCTTACCCAATCAGGATTACCAAAACTAGCGACATGCCCCTTCACATCATACCTATTTGATACAAGCACACAAATATGTTTTTCAATTTCAAGATGCATTGGTTCAAACCCATACTTTAATCGTATAAGAGTTCACTTCAAGTTCAAAGAAAGAGAATTTGATATTGTTGATCTTATTTTATTGAAAGTAAAATAACACAACTTACATGTCTTTCACTGCAAAAGTAAGGGAATTCAAAGGAACATCAGGTGAATGATTGAGTTGTAAAATGAATCTCTTCATAAATGCTCCATAGTTTGACGATGTTCCCATCCTTGTTGCAACTTTGCAAAACTCCTAATATGACATAATCTCGTCAAATAAAAGTATTCTTACACACAAAGAATGACCAAGAGATGAAGGAAATAAAATTTTCACTTACACACGCAGAATATGAAAGGACAAAGGAAGTGATGAATTTCTATTTCTTAGATGCAAATCATGTACAAAGCTAAGCATTTTATAGGCTAAAGATATACATTAAAATATAGAAAAACCAATGAATGAAGTAAAGCATTGTATACATGAGAATATGTGAATTATAGGCTAACCCAAAGGATGAAGAAAAGCATTAAATGTAATAGAATACTTAAATTGTAAGCAAAGGTTTAAAAGTTAAAATGTTTTCATCCTAAAGCTTGGTAAAAATATGTAATTGAAAATTTTCATCAATAACTTTATTCTTCTTACTTTTCGACAACATAACGTATGATTTGATATTTTCAAGTTAATACTTGCAAGATAAATAAACATAGATAATAATAATAATAATAATAATAATAATAATAATACCAAACAAATTATCAATTTAGATAATCTTGTACTCTTAATCTTATGTGCACTAGTTTAACATAGTTAAAATAATTATTTAAGAGTATTAATTAATTAATTATATATTCTAATAAAATAACATTAAAATTACGAACAATGCATGAAATTAATTAATTTTTATTAATAACCCTTTTTAAAAAAAAAAAAACAAAAATCTTGTGTAGCATCTTTGTATTCTTTTAGTGTAAAACTAATTCTTGTATGGAATGTTGAGAATGTACCTTCCTACAAAACATGCATCTCCAGAAAAAGTAATAGAAACAAATATTTAAAATTTTGCTCAATGAAATAAGAATAAAGATTAATGTAAAAATTTCTTTACTAAAATGTATCAATTTTTATATTACCTAGTGTTATAAAATACATCATTAAATATATGATAGTACTATCTCCCATTCAAGCACAATTTAGTATCTTATACAAATGTCTCATAAAACATTAAATAGTATAAAAATTTTAAGGTTTAAATAACATTTTAGTGCCTATAATATATGCTTATTTTTGTTTGGGTGCTCTTAATCTTTTTTGGTTTGTTTTTATCTTTATTATTTTTGTCAGTTTAATAACTGAAATTTGGATTTTTGTTAAGTGATAATGTGACTAATAGAGATTAAAAAATAGGTCCAAATTATCCAATGTTATAAAATGCATCACTAAATATAGGGCAATACTATACATAATTTAGTACATTATACAATGTCATCCTAAACATTGAATACTATTAAAATCTGAAGGCTAATATAATTTTTAGTCCTTATAATATATGGTTATTTTTGTTTAGATCCTCTTAAATTTTTTTGTCTATTTGGGTCTCTATTATTTTTTTTATTTTAATCTGCAATGTAAGAATTCCTATTAAGTAATGTCATGACTAAGAGTGATTGAAAATGGGTCTAGTGTTTCCTAAATAACAAGGACTAAAATGAAAATCTTTTAATATGAGAGACTAAAATGAAAATCTTTCAATATAAGAGTGATTTATATAAAAAATAATAATTTTATAGGAAATGAAATACTAATGCTAGAGACTAAAATGAAATAAAGAAATTATAAAGGTATTCTTACAAAAGTCTACTACTACTATTATTAATGTTATTACTGTTCCTGCTGCTATTGCTACTACTATTACTATATAGTAATGTTTTGTTTTCTTTTCTATGGATTTAAAAACCTCCAAGAAATTTTTACATTTTTTTTGAATTTTCTTGCATATCTAAATCTGAAGGAAAATTTTGAATATTATTTAAATTTCCATCAAAATTCCTATTAGTAATTTTGCTCAACAATGTTGAATGTTCTTTAAAAACAAAAGGTTTAATTATACTTTTTGCCCCCAAGATTTCACAGTCTTGCAAATTTTGTCCCCAAATAAATTTTTTCGTAAATTTTGTCCCTAAATTTACAAAATATTGCAAATTTTGCCTTCACGTAGAAAAATTGCTACAAATAAGACAATTTTCTAGTGATTTTTCCTTTAAATCGTCACAATTAAGACAATTTTGTGGTGATTTTTTCTTTAAATAGTCATTATTTTCTATATGTGGATAAAATTTACGAAAAAAAAAAATAGTTGGGAGTAAAATTTGCAAGATTATGAAACTTTGGAGCAAAAAGTAAAATTAAGGTAAAATAAAAATAAAAAGACAAGGTGTTATTGTTTTCTCTTTATTTGTTTGATTGTGGGATAATTACTTTTTTTAATAATTATACACTTTGCCAGTTTGTCGAATATTCTTTATACATTCAAGCTTTGTTTCTGTTTTATTTATTTCATTTAAACCATAACTTATTTTGTTTGAACATTCTCTTTTTTTTCTAACTTGCTATTTTACTAGTTACTAGGAGTGGAAATAGGTTAGGCTAGGTTTGCTTTGTTAAGCCTGAGCCTAACCTTAGTTAAATATAGGCCTGAACCTAATCTATTTACTTGTCATAGGCATTTTTAAAGTGTCTGGTCTGACCTATATAAAAATTTGACCTAACCTAATCTATTTACTTGTCATAGGCATTTTTTAAAGGTCTGGTCTGACCTATATAAAAATCTAACCTAACCTACAAGCCTATTTAAGGGCTTATTTTGTGATAATTTAACACCAAGATAGAGGTAAAAATAAGTATACTAGGCTTTAAAAGAATCGAGTCTAATATGTTTATATGATATAACAATATTTTTAAGGTCTAATTTGACATTAATGATAATTTATTTAAAAACATTTTTATAATAGGACATAAATTGTCTTTCAATACACTTATAAGCTTCACTCTTTGTGTAGGTTTACATGCTTAACATTTAAAAAAATGTATGATTTTAATACATTATAACAAATTTAATATAATAATAATACTAACAACAAATATTTATTTATGTTTATTTAAATAGGTCGCCCTGTTAGGTCTAAAAATCTTTTTATATGACCTTGGGCATGACCTTTTTAACTAAATAGATTTTAATAAAAGCCTTGACTTGGTTTATTTTCTAAAAATGTCTAGCTTGACCTTGACTTGATGTAAGCTAGGCCATAGGCCCATGTCAAGCGATTGACCTATTTCCACCCACTAATTACTTACATTAGAGTACCTTTTATGAAATCGGAAGCCCAACAACGTAAAATTTTATAGGCCTATTCTATTTGTACCCATTTTTTCTCTTTGCACCCCTTCATTTTTTGCATTTTATTTTTGCCAAAAACACCTTTTTTGGAGACTAGTTTTTGAAACATATTTTTTCTAATAGAAAAATGTTTTAAAAACTTATATATGTTTCAAAAATTAGTTTCTAGAATGTATTTAAATATTTTAACACCTTTCCAGAAACTAAATTCTAAAAGTGTGTTAAAATTTTAACACTTTTTTTAACACTTTCTGAATCTTATTTTTGAACAATAAAATAAAAAGGCCATTCATATGAAACTCCAAAAAACCTCGTCGACAAGAAAGTAAGAAGCTCACACGTCCATAAAGATACCCAAAGAAGCATTGCACCCTCCCCCAAAGATCCCTCATCCTTGTCCACAAGAAGCTCCAAAAGCTCACACGCAACATACGCTATGGATGCAACATTGTTTTTACTTTACGTGCCATTCATGTGAGGAACAATGATCCACCATTGTTTGTGAAAGTGGGCCACCTTTGGTTTTGGTTATGTTTTGTCATTAACACTTAAAAGCTAAACTTTTAAAGTGTTAAATTTTTATCACAATTGAAATTTAGTTTCTAGAAATAATAAAATTTTTACACTTCTAAAAATAAGTTTCCATAATGTATTAAATATGTTTGGAAACTGAAATTTAACATGTCCACTTATTCTTAAAACAAGTTCCAGAAATTAATTTTTGAAAAGATTTTTTTTAAAAAAATACAAAAACATGAAAGAAAAGTGCAAAAAAAAAGATATGTATGTAACACCCTTTGTCATGACATTTATTTTTATGATTATTTTATTTATTTATTATATTTAGTAATTATTTCATGAAATTTTTTATAGCATATATTATTAATCTTAATAAAAATAGAAAATGTAATCATGCCCATAGGATTATAAATTCGTATTGGATATATCATACATCATAACCAAAATTCAAGGTATGTGATAAAGTCATATAAACAATTTGTAGTAAATCAAATTATCTCAAAATAAAAGTTAGTTGACTAACTACATATACAAAACCACTAACTAAAATCTAGCCCCATTCATATAATACATCAAAATAGAAGAACCTAGAATTAGAGCAGTTAGTCTATGAGCTAAGTCCTATACCATCCTAATTTCCTAGTACTAAAGCCTTTAGAGTGTAATCGCAGTGGTCTTCCTCAGAGCCTTGAAGTGTGGGCCTCATCAGTGCTAGAATTCTTGCCATTTGAGCTAGTTGTCCTTTGACAAGTCAGGAAAACATACATATAAGAAAGAAAAGAAAAGAGTAAGGTCACATCACTCTTATATTTAAGGTCACAAATAATGAATCTTTACAGTTCCAATCAAACTGAATAATCACTGTGAGTGATTTTATGATTATGCAATGCAAGGGAAACTAAAGTTTCCATTTAAGTTTGACAGACTCATGCATGTGGGCCCAGTGCCTCCTAATTCCCATGATTAGAGGTTTTAACATTTCTTTTGGGTGATGATTAGGAGTACATATTTGTAACACCCTCTATAATGATAATACAAGTACATAATTAATTAGTAAAAGGTTAATCATGCTTAACTTGTTACTGCACTATATATATATATATATATATATATATATATATATATATATATATATAGTTATTTTTTATTTTTTTTAACTACGGAATATGTAATAGAGACATCAGATAGAGAACTTGTGAAGTAAACATCATCATCATATATATATATGTGCATCAAGCCTTTGTACAAGGTCAGATATCAATACATACGTCAAAAGCATATAAAAGAAATACATCAAAAGAAGCCTAAATACCTGCCCATAGCTATACAACAAAAATCTATGTCAGAGCAGTGTGGACCTATGCTAGGCTACCCATCCATACAGAAGGTCGCAACAAGATCGTCGTCATAGCGAGTCCTCGAAATCCATCATGTCAGTATCATCTGAGTCAATCATGTCAGCGTCCTCGTCGTCATAAGGTATATGGCCATTGGGTAACTACCTAAGGCCATCATAGCTACCAACGCTACTGATCTCGGAGGAGGAAGATACCCATCCATAGTTTTCACCTAGATGATAAGAGGGACCGGATGAAGACTCGGTGGTGTCGGGATATGGAGGAATCTCGACTGGTGGCTCATAGGATTGAAGATATGGGGTTGGGATCACCATGATACCAATATCAGGAGCAGCATCCATCGGTGGAAAAGGAGTGTCGTCCATCTTCTCGTCCGCCGGTGATGGTGCGGGAGCGGTGGTAAAAAGAGTCATCGGTAGTGTCAGCTGTTGCATAGGCAGGAAGATGTCAGGGATGGGAGACATAAAGGTAAAAGTCACCCTCCCTTGGTACGTCAAGTACTGAGTGACTGGATCATAGACCCAGTGACCTAGCTGGCAGTATGCTATGTGGATGTTCGCCATCTCGTGAAACAGATTCGTCTACTTGTATCACGATCATATATGAAAGAAACAAAGAAAGGAATGAGGTTTTGATAAAAGCCTCATTTGTTTCTTAATAGGCTACAAACAACAATTTAAACAAGCAATCAGGGGAAATCCTAAGGTCTGACCTACGTTATTACGACTCAATCTCAACCTTTACCACACATATGGATCCATACCCATCTCTGATGTTTTACTTTAACCATTAGGAATCATTGGGAAGCGATTAGGAGTTCGTATAATCCCTCACAAGGTACAGACATCCATGTCATAATCATCATCCTTGAGGAAAGGGCCACACGCCCATCAGGGATATACACTACGCCAATCATGGTGATGCTGAGTAGGCGTCAGGGTTGCCAAGTCAGTTTACGTGATTTACCCCGGCTCAGGGTGCTAACCTGACCATTGGGATGTTTACAACTCAGCACCTTTACCTTCAAGACCCGAACAATGGTCCTTGCCTTTCATCCCGCAGTGTACCAAACTGTGACTTCCCAGTCACAGACACTCATGCTTCTCAACATGGTCCTAACTCAATCAAGGGTTTTCCTATGACTTTGCTTTCTAAGTTTCAAGACATACTCTCTGGATAATCCAACAGAGTTCTAGAGTTACTCATTACAGAGATGTCATTCATCCATCACATTTTCATAGAACTTAGAAACAATTCAATATGAACATCATAGGGAAGGAAATATCAATAACCAAAGCGTCATTCATATTCATTCTTACACGTTTATACATTTATTACGATTCTTATTTTAATTATTTTGATTTGTCCTTATCCTTTTCTATCTTTTCAAATCAGACTATTTCAAAGAGAAAAACTTTCGTCTACAATTATGACTAGGACGTAAAATTTTAAGAGAAGTTTTTTTCTGATGTGGAAGGTCAGACTATGCTGCAACCACAGAGCATACTTAGAGTTTCTCTTCAGTTATTTCCTTTTTACTAAAATTTGAATTATTCATCTTATAAGAACCAACACTTCTAATTTCAAGAAGACACGCAATTTTATTAAAACCTTTGTTGATGTTATTTATTTATTTTCACACTAGCCATAATTTGTTCAAATAGTAGTTTAATGGTAACAATTTAAAATTGTCTAATAAGGTCTTTATCCCAAAAACTTTTTCAAATTTGGGCCTGAAGTCTAAATTCTATTTCTAAAAACTTAGTAGAACTTGCTTTTTCAAGAAAACATTTTCTTTAACTTTCCTTAGGATATATTCTTACCAATTTTTATTAATTCAGGTATTTATCAAAAATGCTAAATCTAGATGAAAGATTCATCTTCTTCATTGATTTATTTCTTTAATGGGCCGAATGCCCTTTGTAGAAAAAGCCTAAATTATTGTTTTTCTTTTTTAGAAATTGAGTTCATTTTCTATGTGGTCAAAAATTGATTTTTTTTACTTATTTATTATTTTTCACCCATCTAACCCATTCTAATAAGTTAATTGACATAAAAAAGAAATTATTTCTTTCCCTTTTCTTTGAATATGGCCGAGAGCCTTGTGAGGAGAAAATAGACTCCAAAAAATTTTCTCTAAGTGATCTTGAAGCTTAAATTTGGGTTTTTTGGAAAATAGCTATTTTTGCATGAAAATAAGCCCATAATAGCTATTCATAATAGGATATTTAAGTTATAATATAATGCCAAATAGTAATGAAAGTAACATCAAAATAAATGACAGTAATTAAAATAACAATAAAGTGAAACTTAAGTAAATAACAATAGAATAGCAATAATAATTTTAACAATAAAATAAATGGCAATAATTTAAATGGGCAAAAATTTAAATGACAATAAGTAAAGCAAGAATTTTAAAGAGCAAGAATTTAAATAGCAAGAACTTAAACAATAAAGTAAATGACATAATGTAAATGGGCAAAAATATAAATAAAGCATAAAATAAAAATAAATTGCAACATAATGGAAATAATAATGAGACAAGAAAATAAATGACATTAAAGTAAATGACATAATAATAAAGCAATAATTTAAATGACAAGATTATAAATAATTATATAGTAGTAGTAGTAGGATTAATATACTAATTGGGTTTAAGGGAAAACCCACACACTCACACACCCATTAAGAAACAATTTTTAGAGGCTAAAACCCCACTCCCCCTTACCTCTAAACAAGGCTTGTTGGTAGAAGATTAGGAGAGGAGGGTTGGTTTGGAGGTTTAGGGACTTAAACTTTGTGGAAGCCTTTTAATGGTGAGAAAAGAAAAATGCAAGAGTTTGGGGAGAAGAGGGAGCTCTACGTATTCAGCAGCTGGGTGGGCAGAGAAAGCTTCAGAAAATCTGAAGGAAGAGTGTGTAATAGTAGAGTGGTTGATGGGGTTATTTATAGGTCAAAAAGTAGGCATTTGAGATTTAATTTTTGACTCAAAAATCATATAATATCCACTTCCATTGTACTTTCCACATGTGGTCAAAAGGGAAATGTCCCAGACCAGTCAAGACCTCTGGAATTTGAAAAAATTTATTTTATATAATTATTAGATATTAAAAATAATTAAATATTAATTTAATGCAACAAAATTAGATAGAAATTTTGGATAGGTTTTTGAAAAATCAGACCACACCAAATTTTCAAGTATATTTTATTAAGCTTTACGAAAATTTTTCAGATTTTTCTCATGTATATATTATTTATAATAAATTTTTTCATTAAAAAGACATTTCTTAAGCCAATAAATCCAATTTTTTCCAAATGAATATATTTTTTTGAATTTTAACTATTTTTACCTTAAAATAATATTGTATAATTAAAATATACTCAATATAAATTTTTCAAAATTTTTTGAGGTTAAAAAGTCTCCTGTTGGCTTTCACAGGCAGGCTAAGGGTATATCGGTCATTTCCCAAAAACTGTCTCAAAAAAATTCTGAAAAATTTATAAAATTATTATTAATTATTTTAAATATAAATATGATTTAAAAATAATTTTTAAACCACTCTAGATAATTTTTTTCTATTTTATCCTATTATACAAGTTTTCAGGGATAAATTAGTTATTTTATCACTCCCGGGTCCTAATCCAAATAAATTATTAAAATATAAACTAGATAGAACTTGCTAACATGAATATATTCATGAAAATCATACCCTTGAGGTTCCTATTTTATTTTTCACAATTAATCATAGAATAATTAGAAAAACAAACAAGTAAGTTAAAGTGGGGGTGTTACAATATTCCTTCCAGGTACTTCATTTTACAAACAAACATGAGTCTTTAACCACTTTTGAAGGAATACTCTCCACAATCCCAATGATGCTCATCAGTTGTCGGGTTATTGGACTAGATAACATGAGTTTTCCAGCTCAGGATTACAAGTCCTGGCTCTTAGGATTTCACAACCCAAATCCTTTCACCCCCTAAACTCAACGAGTCCTACCTACATCCCTCAGGTACCATACTATGGTCAACCCTTCATACACACTTCACTTTATACAATGCACATGATGCATGTTCCAACTTAGTATTAACACTTAAGTTAGAGACTTATCATTCTCATGAAATTCTGGTAGAGTTTTCTCTGTTTTTGGTACTTTCCCTTATACCTCTACATGGGTATAGTCAATAAACAAATAGAGACATAACCTACCAGACAATAACAATCATCATTCTCATCACTTATCATTCTCAATTTTAATCATTTCTTATAGGCTCCCATGGCCACATCTTTTGGTAGCTCTCAAGCTTACCATTCACATATCACATTACATATATATATATATATATATATATATATACATATGTATATATACATATATGTATATATATATCTTGAAATACCATTTAACATAATATCATAAGACTTTGATCCAAGCATAATGACCGGACAAACAATTTACTCACCAATACCATTCTCGAACCCATTCAATTGATATAGGCACTCATGGCCAAATCTCTCGGTAATTCTCAAGATTACCACACACATAGCACATGTCAAACACATCTTAACCACATTTTCATATCTCATGACATAATATTTCAACACTTTAATTCAAGTAAAGTAATTAGAACAAGGCAAATTCACATGCCTTTGCCATTCATTGGCCAACTAGCACATACATAGGCTAGCAAGATCATAATTGCTTCCATCCATGAATCTTGTCTCAAATCTATTTACTAACATTAAATCATTCAATGCAATTATTTCCAAACACTTATGATCTTTATAACTAGTTCTTATGTCTTTCAACATGATAGAACTCCTTTCTAGTTATAAATTTTGTTGTTAAAAATGAAAACAGGATAGCACTCAATTTAGATACAAAAGTATGCTTTCTAAGGCTCCAAACACATTCAAACTCATCCATTCTTTTTCCCACATGTACCTCAATATTGTAGCATCCAATAGTAATCCATCAAACATCATTTAAACATAAAAAAATGAACCAAATCACATTTATACAACAGTAGAGTAGCAACTCGTTTTTGTTGTTCTTGTGGCACTTTCAAGTATTAAAACATGTCCAATTGACTCCCGATGCTTACCAAAATTTAGAGGCATCATATACTAATTAATAAAATTTAGAGGTATCATATACTAATCAAAATACACTTAATATGCAACATTTAACTCACTTAAATGTGATTTTATTGACTTAAAATGCGTTAGACCAGCAAAGTAAAACTATGCAGAAAAGTTTGTCTTTCCTTGCTCCTAACATGTTGTTATGCATAGTTAGGTACCCATAGAGTCTAGAAATTATATGGCACCATTCATAACATAAAATCATGGCTTAATACATATGAAATTCATAAATTTTCATCACAAATCCAGTCAGAATAGCAACCACGTTTTTTCTGCTTAACTCACATTTTCATACACCAATATATGTCATTTTAGCTTCCTTTGCTCACCAAACCTTAAGGGTATCATATACCAATCATAAGACACTTAATTTTGAACAATTGATGCACTTCAAACATGATTTATTTACTGTTTCTAGTACCAAAACAGTAGGTAGATTATGTAGAAATATCACGGTTTCATGCTTCCAACATATTATTTAGACATAGTTTGAACTCCGTTGGGATCAGGAATCATATGACACCACTTGTAACATTAAATCATAATTTGTAGCATGTTGAATACATGGTTTTTCATCACTAATCTATATAGGACAACACATACATCATGCACAAAAACATGCTCTTTATGACTCAAATTGCGTCCAAATTCACCCAATCTTGTTCCTATATGTTCTTTAATGTTGTGGCATCCATTATCAACTCATTAGACATAATTTAAACATAAAAATATTACAAAATCACTTATACATAGGGGCTAGACAGTAGCTCAATTTTACTATTCATTAGGTAAATTTAAGTAGCAAAACATGTTCAAATAGCCTCTAATGCTTACCAAATTTTAGAGGGATCATATACAAACCATTATACACTTAATAAACAACTTTTAGCTCACTAAAAACATGAATTTATTGACTTAAAATACAGCATATCAAAACATTAAATGATGCAGCAAAATTCATGGTTTACATGTTCCTAACACTTGATATGTGCATAGTTTCACTGCCTTCAAGTTTTGTTCTGGCATGAAACCTTTTGTAACTTAAAATTATGATCAAAAGCAAGTTAATTTCATGAATTTATATATGATTACAGATCTGAAACGATAAAGTCAAAT
Source organism: Spatholobus suberectus (assembly GCA_004329165.1). Taxonomy (NCBI): domain Eukaryota; kingdom Viridiplantae; phylum Streptophyta; class Magnoliopsida; order Fabales; family Fabaceae; genus Spatholobus; species Spatholobus suberectus. The sequence goes on along the minus strand of CM014735.1, from coordinate 33,095,715 downwards.
TTGATAGAATTATGGCTCTTTAGGTGCCAAAATCAAACAATTACACTACCATAATGAACAAATAAGCTAGGGTTTCCATTGTCTATCACTTAAGGCATAAAATGTGAGTAATTTAAAACTCTAAATCAGTTTTAATTCACAAAAATCAGAGGTGCAACCATTGGTTTATTTTAGCAAAGGTTTTACATGGCACAAACAACATAACATTCACTGTAACACCCTAAGGAATATTACCTTTTTACCTGCTTATATTTCTATAACATGGAAGTTTAGAATATAAGAATATCAGAGAAACTATGTAGAAACTAAAACTTAAACATTAGTTTCATAAACATACTTAAAACAAATAATACAAATCTCTTAGCACTTACATGTCGTACAACCTATGAACAAAAATAAAACATAAAATATAAGACATAAACTAACTCCCACACATTGGGAGGTTTAAAACCATAAACTCTTCCTCTTGCAGTAGCTCCATGCTCCAAGCTGCTTCAAAGAGGGCTTCACCTATTCAACCTATAAAAACATGAAAACGGGAAAGAATGAGACATAATGTCTCAGTAAGTGCTCTAAGGACTCTAGGCTGACCCTCTATTCTAGAGATTCTTTTCTTATACTTTCATGATGTTACCTCTTACTAAAACCCTTAATCCCTTACCTCTTTAGTTCTTATTCTCATAAACAATGCCCAACTAGGACTTACAAATCTTTAGTGCTAAACAACTGTCTCCCCATCACTTTGATGAGGACTTTACACCCTAAATTTCTTTCTCTAGACCTTTTTCTTTCCCTAATACTAAGTGAGGACTAACCTTTTCTTTCCTTACCTTTCTATTTTGTTGCCCTTTTTGGGACTTATACACAAATTGTGTCCTCACTAAGCACATAGGTTTCCTAGTTTAAAATTAACTAGACTCACCTATGACTAGGCATACACATCATTATATACCCCACAAAGCAACACACATCAGTATCCTAGTTTTATTTTTATTATGTGTCGTTCTTGTTATCTTTATTATTTGGTTTCATAGTCTCCTCGTCTTTTCTTGGACTGAGCTCTAACTATTAAGAGGCGTTGGTTGGACTACTTTTCCTTATCAAATGAGTTCCTTTCTTTGTGTTCTTAAAACACCCGTTCTTCCATTAAGGAAAAACATTGTCTTTCCCTTAGTATCTAAAGGTTGACAATCCCTTCCCTTGATACCGGGGGCCTCCTAGCCCTTCTTCCCGTACAACTCATCTAGAGTTGTATATAACCTCATATCTCCTTGGTAACATCGAAAACCTCACTATAGTTTGCACACCGTAGTATGCCGAGGGTGTGACTTGGACATGACTGGTACTAGGGAGATCCTAACATTATTAAGGAGGTACTTTTCTTTGAAAGCATAGCTTTTCTTTTAAAACATCTTTCTTTGAAAACATAAGCTTTTCTCAAAAACATATTTGTTAAATGATAAAAGTTGTTCATAATTTATAAGTTTTTATGGTTAAGATTTTATAAAATGTTAAGTTTGAGTTATATTTTGAGAAAATTAAGTTAAGCAAATTAAGTTCTCTTTATTTTGTGAATATATATGGTTTTACTTATTTTTTATGTTATTTTGTGCAAATTATAAGCCCAACAACAACTTTGTGGACAACCCAAGATGAGAATCCAATGAGTTAAAGGTCCAGCCCAAGTTTGCCAAGAAAAATCGAAGTTAAGTTTGAGGGTTTAGCCTCCATTTCAGAGAGCTAAGCGCATAATGGCCAGAGAGGTTACTAGTTAGAGGGCTAAGTGCCCACCTCAAGGGGCTTAGCGCACAACCACCAAAGACCCCTTGAATTAGTGATTAAAGGGCGCCCAGAGCAGAGCGCTAAGCGTGCATTAAGGAGAAGTCTTCCTTATTTAAGGTGACTTTTCAAAAGATTTGAGGACTAATCATTTCTAGAGTACTTTGCTACAAAGTGAGTGAAAGGGTTGGAGACATTTTCAAAAGGCTTTAAAGATCAAGACCACAAGGAAATTCATTTGGGGATTGTAAGATGATTATGAGTGGCTAGTTTCTTAGTTGTTGGAGTGTAGGTTAGCTAGATTGATATCTCAATTTAAATGTTATAGTCTGTTTCTATTTGAATTCCAATGTTATATGTTAGTATTTGATTTCTATGCTTAATGCTTTTTTTGGCCCGATTAACCTTTGAATGATTTAAGAGTTCAATTGGAAAATACTAGTTGAATTCTGAACTGAAATCAAGTACTTAATGAGACATATTTCAGGAATGAGATTTGCTTCATTAGATAAAAATAGAGCTCTTATTCTTAATGCAATTTTTGCAATTGAACTGCCTAAGGGATTAGGGGTTGATTGTGAAAATTAGGTTTGTGGTTTGTGTAACACCCCTACTTTTGTATATTAAAATATTTTGTATTTATTTTTAGAAAACAGGATGGGAATCTCAAAAATTTAATCCCTACGGTTATGTTCGTATTAATAAACAAAATAGTTAAAAGTGTTTTAAATTTTTTTTAAGTCATCAATTTACTTAGAATAATTAATAATAATTTTAAAAATTTGTCGAGAATTTATTGAAATAAATTTTGTAAAATAACAAAATTACCCCTGGTTGACTGCGAGAACCAATCAGAGACTTTTTTACCCCAAAATATTTTTAAAATTTTATATTAAGTATATTTCATTATAAAAAAATCTATTTGAAAGAAAAATAGTGAAAAATATAATAATCTTATTTCAATATTTTCAATTGTTTTTCTAATATTTAACAATGTAATTATGAAAAATCGGGAAGAAAATTTCAAAATTTTGATTTTTACTAGTATGTTCAAAATTTCAAGATCTATTTAATCATGATTTTTAATAATTTTTCCGAGCCGGAGCCCAAAAAATTAAAAAATGACAATTTTGTCCCTATTTTTCAACATTAAGGGCTGACATGAGAAAAATATTCAACTGACATTAAAATGTCAATTTGAGCTTGTAATTAAGTCATATATATTAAAATATAATTTTGAAAATTTTCTGAAATTCCTGTGTAAAATAATCAAAATGCCCTTAGGTGTCCAATAAGCCAGCCAGTATTGGTTTAACATCCAAAGATGGTAAAAATAGTAATTTCAGTTTATTTATAGGTGAAATATTTAATTTTAGAATTTTCATAAAAATTTTGGTATTTATTGAATTACAATGGATTTATTAGGAATTTTTTAGCTTAAACATACAAAATAAATAGATAAAGTTTGAAATAAATTAATAAAAATTTAAATTAATTATTATAAATTTATTTTTGATAAAAAATAATGTATATGTACGGTTTTACATTTAATTTCATTTTTTGATATTAAAAGTCAATTTTTTTTAAGTTTAGGCGAATTTATTTGTACTAGTTAATCTACTTACAGATAAAATTAACATCTAGAAGCTAGACAGCTAAGGGAGCACGTCCCCAACCTAGGAATAGCTGATTCATCACTCTAATTTTGATATGCATCCTAAATTAATTGAAAATAAATCAAAAATGAAATTTATGACATAATAGCTTATGTCATCACAGTGGAAACCTAAGCTTGTTCCTCCTCCATAAATACTTCCCATTCTTGGTCATTTTTCACACATCCTCCACTCTCTCAAACTACCAAATTCTTAGAGAGCTTCTCTCTCTAGAAAAAAATTTCTTTTAGTTTGCTTTTATGCAAAAATTTTACATGTTTTCCAACAATTAGTAAAGTTCTTTTCCTAGGAACTTTGCCTCAACAATTCCATCCTTTTCATCAACCACCTTAGATGTAATGGGGAGAGTAGGGTTGATTCTAAATTATTGTCATTTTGCATGTTGGTAGGAAGGGTTTTTCCCTAACTAGTTAGGGTTAAGTTTTATTATTGTTATTATTGTTTGATGTTAAACTTTAATTTTTGCTAAGCTGTTACTCTTCTCAATCTTAAAAAATTAAAATGCACTTGCTAAGCTGTTACTTTACTCGAATTTAGAAAATTAAAATTTATTTATTTAGTAGTTATTCTGCCAAAATTTTAGTAATTAAATTATAATTACTATGTCGTTATTCTGCTAAATTTTATATGATTATTAAATTGTTATTCTATTAAAATTTTAGTATTGTGCAATTTTTGCAAAATAAGGCAGAAATTTTGATTGTACTGGTGCTCAAATTAAATAAGACTAGGAAAACTTATGCTTGAGAAGTTAGAATTAATAGTTTAGTGACGAATGTAAAGCAAGTGACATGCAGTGGCATGACACCTTGCTAGGGAAGCTACAGTTTGGTATGCTGAGGAATGAAAGGCAAGGACCCTTTTACAGAGATCTTGGGGGTAGGCATCGAGTAGTAAAAGTCCCAATGGCCAGGGTAGCACCCTTGAGCTGGGATATTCGCCTGATCAAGCTCGATGACCCTAACAACTACTCAGCATTCCAGGATTAGTTTGAGAGTATACCTCTATAAATAGATATCTTGACTGTTATTTTCCTCAATGATAATGTGGACTGTACCATGTGATGATGTTGATGAGGTATATGTACTCCCAGTCACTTCCTGGTTCTGTTGAAAACTATTATTCACTAATAGGAAGTATGGATCCAAACCAAGTCAAGGGTAGTGTAGTATAACTTAGAATAAATCCTAGGTTCCCTACATTAATTGTGTTTTAATTCCTACCATACATGTGAAAGTTATTTTAGAACAAATCACCTCACTTCATTGTTTTTCTTTCTTGTATGATTAATCGCCATTATTGAAGATGACGGCAACGCCTAATGATGCTGAGGATGAGTTAGAGGATACTCCTCCAGATTTGTATACATAGTTTATAATATTTTCCTTGAGGGATAGGGTAGATAAATACTACTCTATATAGGATCTTTTTTATGTATATATTGGGCTAGGTAGTATATGTCTTTTGATGTATTTTTTTTATTATTATATATTACTCAAACCATGATGTATAGTTATATATATATATATATATATACATAGACACACACACATAAGCAGTTTTTATCATTTAACTTCTATTTCCAAATTCTGTTAAATTTAGAAATTTTCTATTATAAAATTGTAAAAAAAATTACTCACATTTTCATTAACTTAACTTAATAATTAAATTAATATGAATTATATTTAAAACTAAAGGAATGTTATAGTTTGAGGGATTGAATCATAAGTAATTGTGTAGACTCTTCTTAACATTGAAACTTGGAATTTGAATAGATAATCTTTTTAGAGCATGAGATGGATATCTAGGCTAACTGAACCCCCAACAGTTTTCATATTTGTGAAAATCCTCTTTAATTTTACTATTTTCTAAAATTTTGAAAAAGAGAAAAATTGTTAGTTTTACAATTTTAATATTAAATCTAAAATTTGCATGTTTAGAGGTAGATTAAAAATTCCATTTAAGCATCTAAATAGTGGTAAAATTAGGAATTCTAGGGACTGAGTCAAGTCTCTGTAGGAACGATACTCTTATTCATCCTTGCTATAAATGCGATTTGGTGCACTTGCCAAGAGGTAAACAACTTTTTGGCACCGTTGCTGGGGATTTTGTTTTTCAGTACTAGCAAATCCAATTTTTTTTGATAATTTGGACATTGTTTATAAATTTATTATTTATGTTTTATTATAATTTTATTTTCTTTTTATTTGCATAATTTGATTTTAAGTATTTTATGCATATTACCTTGATCTTTTAGTTTAGTGTATGCGAGATACAGTTTCACCAGATCAACTGCTATTTGATCCTGACATTGATAGAACAGAAGATCAAATAGAAAGAAGTCTAAAAAGCGACGATCTACTGAAAAAAGGAGATAAAGAGAATAAATAGAGCAGCAAGAGACTATGGCAAGAAATGAAGAGCAGTAGCCGCTAAGGAGAACACTAGGTGATTGTGGTTGGAGAAATAGACCACAGTACTTTTCTAATATTGTCAGACCTTCGGTAGTTGTGAACAGCTTTGAAATGAAGCCAGCTCTCTTGAGTCTCATACAACATAATGCATTTGCCGGACTTAGCCATGAAGATCCTTATGAGCACTTGGCCACTTTCTATGAGCTGTGTGATATTGTAAAGATGAATGGAGTTATAGAAGAAGCAATCCATCTTCATTTATTTCCTTTTTCCTTGACTGGTAAAGCAAAGACATGGTTGCAATCACACCCAAACCAGAAGTTTGTCACAATTGGATGTGGTTGAGGAGAAATTTTTAGCCAAATTCTTTCCAGCTTCTCTCTATGTAAAGGCAAAAGGAGAGATTACAACTTTATATCAAAAGGAAGGTGAACCTTTGTGTGAGGCATAGGAAAGGTACAAGGAATTGTTGAGGATGTGTCCCAATCATGGGATAGATGAGTTGACTCAAATGCAAATTTTTTCCCATGGATTAAGGCCACAAATTAAGTTAATGTTGGATGCTTCAGCGGGAGGATCAATGGATACAAAGACAGCAGAAGAAGCCATAGCTTTCATAGAAGTAATGGCTTCTAATGATTATTTGATTCATCATGACAGGGCAGCAGTACTAAGAAAGGTTTGCTGGAGTTAGATTCTTAAATAGCTTTGTTGGCTCAGAATAAGATTCTTCCTCAACAAATTGAAGCACTTATTAAGCAGATTTCTTAAATTCCTCAACAGATTCAAGCTATACAAAAGTACAAAACACTCCATTGTAGCAGCATCAAGTCATGAAATGTGATTTTTGTGGAGGGGGTCATTTGAATGGTCACTGTGAGACTAATTTTCAAGATGTGAATTTTGTAGGGAACCAAGGAAGGCAAAGCAATCCAATGAATTATCCTTTTTCCCATACTTATACTCTGGGATGTAGGAATCACCCTAGTTTCAATTAGAGGCTGGATGGGGCTCTTTCTATTAGACCACCCTTTTAGAATGTCTAGAATTCTTTTACCTCTACAAACCGAACCATGAAGTTGGAAGAAATCTTGAATCAATTCATCCAAGTCTCTATCTCTAATCAGAAGAACACAGAGGCTTCTGTTAAAAATTTAGAAGTGCAAGTAGGCCAGCTGGCTAAGCAATTGGCAAAATAGTCAAATGCAGCTCTTTCAAGGAACATTTAAACAAATCCAAAAAAGCATTGTAATGCAATTATAACAAGGAGTGGAAAGGTATTAGGAGAAGTGAGTGGAGAGAAAAATAGTGAGAAATTGAGGAAGAGAAAAATGAAAGTGAAAAAGAAGACAAAGAAGAAAAAGAAGAAATTGTTAATGGAAGTGAGAAAAAAGGTAAGATGGTGGATGGAGGAGTCTCTTCTCTATGAAGTTTCCATATCCCCCATTGGGGAAAAAGAAAGATAAAAAAGAACAATTTGCTCGTTTCATTGATATTTTCAAGAAGCTTCATATTAACACTCCATTTGTGGAGGCATTGGAACAAATGCCTACATATGCAAGATTCATGAAGAGCTTCTAACCAAAAAGAGAAGATTTAAGGAGAATGAAACTATGGCTTTGATAGAAGACTGTAGTGTTATCCTTCAGAGGAAACTCCCTCCAAAGCTTAAGGATCTTGGTGGTTTTACTATTCCTTGTAACATAGGGAGCATGGTTATTGGAAAAACTTTATGTAATTTGGGGGTGAGTATCAATTTGATGCCTTTTTTAATGTGGACAAAGCTTGGAGGAGGAGAGATTAAACCTACAAATATAACTCTTTAGTTTGTTGACAGATCCATAAAATTTCCTCATGGAACCATGGAAGATATACTTGTAAAAATGGATAAACTTATCTTTCCAGTGGATTTTGTCATTCTTGATATGGAGGAGGATGCTTATGTACCTCTCATTTTGGGAACACCCTTTTTAGCAATAGCTAGATCTCTCATTGATATGGAGAAAGGTCAATTGATGTTGCGTGTGCAAGATGAAGTGATTTCTTTTAATATTTTTGAAGCTATGCATCATCCGATTGATAAAGTTCAATGTTTAAGAATTGATGTTCTTGATGAAGAAATAGGTGATGTGAAGAAGCAGCTTTGGCCTTGGACTCCTCTTGAAAAAGCAATCATAAATTCTATTGATAGCTTTTTAGAAAATGAACAACAAATGATTCATGAATGTCTTTCTTAATTGGAGGCACAAAGAGTGGATAAATCAATACAATTGAAGAAAGAGGAGTTGACAAAGGGTGAAAAGTCAAAACAAGTGAAGGTTGAATTGAAACAACTCCCAGCTAAGTTGAAATATGTCTTTCTTGAAGGAGAAAATGAGAAGCCAGTCATCATTAGTAGTTCCTTGACTAAATTAGATAAGGAAAAGCTAGTGAGAGTTTTAAGAATGAATCAAGGTGTTTTGGGATGGTTAATCACTGATTTGAAAGGCATTAGTCCTTCTTTTTGCATGCATAGAATTATGATGGAAGAAGACTACAAACCAGTAGTGCAACCTTAGAGGAGGTTGAATTCGAATATGAAGGAAGTGGTGAGGAAGGAGGTGCTAAAACTTCTTAAGGCAAGGATTATTTATCCAATTTCTGATAGTGCATGGGTGGTCCAGTGCAAGTAGTTCCAAAGAAGGGTGGTATGACTGTGGTCTAGAATGAGAAGAATGAGCTGATCCTACCAGAACAGTTACTGGCTGGAGAATGTGTATTGACTATCGTAAGCTCAATCATGCTACAAGAAAATATCATTTCCCATTATCTTTCATGGATCAAATGTTGGAAAGGTTATATGGTCAGGCTTACTATTGTTTTCTGGATGGATTCTTTAGGTATAATCAGATTGTGGTTTATCCAGGAGATCAAGATAAGACAGCTTTCACTTGTCCATTTAGAATCTTTGCATATAGAAAGATACCTTTTGGTCTCTGCAACACATCTACAACATTTCAAAGGTGTATGCTTTCTATATTTTCATATTTGCTTGAAAAATGCATTGAAATTTTTATAGATGATTTCTCAGTTTTTGGTTCATTTTTTGATTCATGTTTGATTAATCTTGATGTGGTTCTCAAGAGATGTATAGAAACTAACCTTGTTTTGAATTGGGAAAAGTGTCACTTTATGGTGCAGGAAGGAATTGTATTAGGACACAGAGTTTCTCAAAGAGGAATAGAAATGGATAGAGCAAAGGTGGATGTAATTGAAAAATTACCACCCTTAACAAATGTGAAAGGAATAAGAAGCTTTTTAGGCTATGTTGGTTTCTACAGGATATTCATTTGTGATTTCTCAAAAATTGCTAAGCCTTTAAGCAATTTGTTGAATAAAGATGTTCCTTTTGTGTTTGATAATGATTGTTTGCAAGCATTTGAGAATTTGAAAGAAAAATTGATTTCTATTCCTATACTTGTTGCACTTGATTGGAATTTGCATTTTGAATTGATGTGTGATGCTAGTGATTATGCTTTAGGTGCAGTATTAGGATAAAGAAAAGAAAAGGTGTTTCATGTTATACATTATGCTAGCAAAGTGCTTAATAATAATCAAGTGAATTATGCAACCACAGAAAAAGAATTATTGGCAATTGTATATGCATTGGAAAAGTTTAGGCCTTATTTAATTGGATCAAAAGTGATTGTGTTTACTAACCATTCTGTAATAAAGTATTTGTTGAATAAAGTCAACTCCAAACCTAGACTAATTAGATGGATTTTGTTATTGCAGGAGTTTAACATAGAGATTAAAGATAAGAAGGGTAGTGAAAATGTCATTGCTGATCATTTGTCTAGATTGCAGAATGAGGAAGTGATTGAAAGAGAAAAAGAAATTCAGGATGAATTCCTAGATGAAACACTACCGATGGTGCAAGGGAAGAGGCCATGGTTTGTAGATATGAAAAATTTCAAAGCTGCAGGAGTGATTCCTGATCACTATTCTTGGCAGCAAAAGAAAAGGTTTTTGAGTGATGCAAAATATTACTTGCGGGATGGCCCTTACTTGTTTAAAAGAGGGCTTGATAATCTTTTGAGGAGGTGTGTCAGTCATGAAGAAGCAAGGAAGATCTTATGGCACTGTCACAATTCACTATATGGAGGGTATTTCAATAGGGAAAGGACAGCGGTAAAAGTCCTTCAATCTAGTTTTTGTTGGCCTTTTCTTTTTAAGGATGATCATTCTCATGTTAAAAGTCGTGATAAATGTCAGAGGTTAGGAGGGATTTCTAGAAGACATGAGATGCCTCTACATAACATCTTAGAGGTGGAAGTTTTTGACTGTTGGGGAATAGATCTTATAGGACCATTACCCTTTTCCCATTCAAATCAATACATTCTTGTGGCGGTGAATTATGTTTCTAAATGAGTTAAGACAGTGGCTACTCCTACAAATGATGCAAAGACAATGATTAAGTTTTTGAAAGAGAATATCTTTGTTGGCTTTAGGGTACCAAGGGTACTTATAAGTGATAGAGGTTCGCATTTTTGCAACGCTCAGCTACAGAGAGTTCTGGAGAAATATGAAGTCAAGCATAAAGTTGCTTCCCCATACCATCCACAAACAAATAGGCAAGTAGAGGATTCAAACAGAGTGATAAAAGGGATTTTGGAGAAGCCAGTTGCTTCTTCTAGAAAGGACTGGTCAAACAAATTAGATGATACTCTGTGGGCTTACAGAACAGCTTTCAAATCTCCAACAAGGTTGACACTATTTCAATTGGTGTATGGAAAATCATGTCATTTGCTAGTTGAATTGGAACATAGAGCTTTTTGGGCTCTAAAGTTTTTAAATTTTGATCCAACACTGTCTAGAGAAAAAAGAATCCAACAATTGTATGAGCTTGAAGAGTTAAGAAATAATGCTTATGAGAGTTCTAAGCATTACAAGCAAAGGGTGAAAACATATCATGACAAGAAGATCTTGAAAAGACAATTTTAATCTGGTCAACAAGTCTTGTTATTTAATTCTAGGCTGAGATTTTTTCAGGGACGTTGAGGACTAAGTGGTCAAGGCCTTTTACAATCAAAGAAGTAAAACCATATAAGGCAGTAGAAATTGAAGATCCTAAGTCTAAGAAGAGCTTTGTAGTAAATGGTCAGAGATTGAAAATTTATCTTGAAGGAGATGTTGAAAGGCCGACCATAGTGATTCAATTGGACAATCCTTGTTGAGGAAGATGCGTCAAGCTAATGACGGTAAAAGAGCGCTTACTGGGAGGCAACCTAGGATTTCTAACTCTTTCTTAGTTTAAATTATTTTGTCATTTAGTGTTTGATTTATGTAGGTAGTAAATTTCTAATAAAAAAATAAAATGCTACAGTTTAGTAGGGGCTCAACGCCTAAGATATGTATAAAAAGTTAAGTCTCAAGTCACTAAGGACTTAGCCCCTAAGTGGGGTGCCCAGTGCCCTCAAGTGAGTGAGTCTTACGAAGCTGAGGGTTGAGCGCGTATGTCTAAGGGCTTAGCGTGCTATATACTAAAAAAAATTAAAAAATTAATTAATAATTTTAATTTAATTTTTAATAATATTGAGTGCGGGAAACCGAAAAGCCATGGGCCTCGTGGGCTCAATAGTGCGCTTAGCGCTCTGTATGCGCACCCAACGCGCTGCCTGCAGTTACGCCTAAATAATAAAGGCATAAGCACTTCAGTTGCCTCACCCTCTGCTTAAAATAATCCTAGCCATTCTCTACTGCTCACCTCAATCTTCCTCTGTGCTCTTGTGATTCCTTCTCAATCCCCTTTTCCAATTATCTTCATGTAAGTTTTTACTATTGGCTCTTTGTGTTCTTATTTTGTTAGTTTTGTCTTTTCCATTATCTTAATTAGTTTAATTTCATTTTTTGCATTTTAGTGATTGAATGAAGTTCTAAATAAGGTTTTTAATGAATGCATGCTGTTGTCTGATTCCTTAAAGTGATTATAAGTAAGAATAGTGTGATTTAATGTATATTTGTATATAGTATGCCATGTGTTCGATGTTTTGTTTGAATGAAATTTTTGGAAAATTGATAGGGCAGCCCAACGCACTTTGAATGTTCATCTGGGATTAAGTTCTATAGAGCGCCCAACGCCTATTGTAGAGCGCTCAGCATGTAGGCATAAGGGCTAAGCATTGGCTTATTTGAAAGTTCTTTTTGTGCTGAAACTTAGACAATTAAGAGAGTGAATCCTCTTTTGAGTTTTATTGACAATTCACAATTTAACATTGTTTAGCAATCTATTGGTTTTCTCAATTTGTTTTAGGATAGAACCTGAGAAGCTACCAACAAAGAGGTTAAGGGCATCACTTGCTAGAGAGTCTTCACAACTTGTTTGCCCTTTTGATAACTATCATTTTCTTTCCTTTCAACATCAAGAGAGATTCAATGAGATAGAGAAAAGGAACCTTCTTACTGAAAGGAAGGTCACCCTACAGACTTGAGAGTACCCTGCTTTCTAGAATGAGATGATGAGGAAAGGATAGGGAAAGCTTGCATCATATCCTGAGCCACCTAATGTAGTAGTGGTGAAAGAATTCTAAGTTAATGCTTACACTGTTCCACCTAGAATCAGTTTGAGGAAGAGCTTTGTAAGAGAATGCTTTATGAAGTTTGATGACAGGACAATTAACAGGTTTTTGAGGACAAAGGTGAATTTGGGACCTAATGATTGTGAGTATGTGGAGTGGTGTAATAGGGCTGGTAAGGATTATTCTCTGATCCTTAGCACAATTTGTGTGCCTAGAGCTGATTATGAGTACACTGCAAATGGGTAGAGGAAGAAGATCTTGAGAAGAAACTTACTGTCTTTGGCTCAAATTTGGTTGAGCTTTCTTTATTCTAACATTTCTCCTTGCTCTCACACCTCTGATATCACTAAAAAGAGGTCTCACATGCTTTATGCTATCATGGCAGGAAAGTTTATGGATGTAGGAAGTGTCATATCACTGGAGATTCAGTTGGCAGCTAATTCTACTAGGAATGGCAGGTTAGGGCATCCATGTTTGATCACTAAATTATGTAAAAAGGTTGGTGTGGATATTTCAAATCCACCACATTTGGTATTAAGGAAACCAATTGATGCTAGGTTTATTTGAGCTCATTACATGAACAATGGACTAGTTGAATGGGAGAGATCTCCTCCACTTCCACCTAAATTATCAATTCCAAAGTGGTTGGAGAACATTGAGCATGATTAAGTCTTAACTCAGGAGCAGAATGCTGCATTGTTCAGAGGCCAAACTATGTTGGTGGATACATTGCGCAACCTCTCTTTGCACATTCCTGGTGTGGTTGGAAGCGAGTTTGTTTTCCTGATTGCAAAAGAATTTGCTACACATGTTCACTAGCCGGGTGGTGGTGACTTTTGTGGTGAGAGGCAGGATGAGAGCAGTGAGATTACAGGAGTAGAAGGTGAAGATGAAGAGGAAGAAGGAACTAGAGATGATGAAGCTGATGATGAGATGGATGATGAGGAGACAAAGGAGGATTGAAAAAATGACTTTTATAATTTCTTGCTTTAAGTTTACTATTTTTTTTTATTATGTTTGGTTATTTTAGAACATTTTATGTTTGTTTATGTTATTTTAATGTTTATGGTACTTTGTTTGCTTGCTTGCTTGAAATAGTATATATCTATGAGTGGTTAAAACATAAATAAATCTTATGAAGCATATAATAATAAATAAATATCCAGCTTTTAGATGATAAGTGTTTTCTCTTAACACAAAATTTCTGTGAGTGTTTGGGATAGAAATTGATGAGAGACTAAGGTGAATTTTGTGGTTGATTTTAATAGTTTATATAGCTCTGTTGCATTATAGAAATTGTTAGAATTGGTTGATATGGTAAGATAAATTTGAAGCAGACTATTGGATACATTAGCTCATAGCTATGTAAGGAATTTGAGCCTAATTGAATATTTTTCTTTTGAGAGAATACAATCAGGGGAATTATGCACTTGATTTTGCTTCAATCTCTTCGTATATATTTGCAAGTTTGCATAGAAATGATCAGGGCAGTTTTGTTTCTTTAAAATGTATGTAAGTTTGAGCCAAAAAGCTTACTTAACATTATAATCCTTTGTTTTAATCCCCTTGAGCCTTAATGTAATTTTTATTGTAATCCCTTAAGCCTTTAAAGAAAAACCATAATTACCATTGCTTGGATGAGGGAGCATTTGTAAAGAAAGAATTGCATAGGTTTGGAGGGGGGGGTGAGCTTTATCAAAGGGGAAGCCACAAAATATGGGATTAGTAAAATAAAGTCAAAGTGTACAGTTATCTCCAAAGTTATATGTTAGTATTTGAAAAAAATAATGAAAAAAAAAGAGAGAACAAAAAAATTAAAAGTTAAATGTTTGCTCAGTGGGAAAATTATTGTGTTGATTGTATAGAATAAAAGTGTACAGTTAGGAAATATTAAGTAAATGCTTCCTTATTCTAAGTGTTATTTGCTATCCATAGAAAAACCAAAAATATTCTTCTAGCCTAGCCACATTACAACCTAAATAAAGTCCCTAGAGATCTATGTGATTTGTAAATTGTGTGCATGTTGAGATGAAGAGCAAAGTTAGGCTGTGTTGTTCTCTTTGGTTAGCTATGAGTGAAACACCTACCTAATGCTTCTGTGTGTATGAGTGAAACATGTCTACGAGGAGCTAGGTGTTCATGATTGAATTCATAATTTTGATTACCATGTTGGCTTTGTTTTATGATTTCCATCTTGCAGCTAGTTGTAGTTCCTTTTGGGAGTTTCATGAGGTAAACCAAGGTCTTGAGTTGAGTTTTATGCCAAATGCTTAGCAAGTGAAAGAGTAACATGTGTTATCTTTAGCTAGATTTTTGTTTGTAAATATTTTAAGTATCTAAGTTCTATTCTTAGGTCATGCTTGTGGACAAGCATAAGTCTAAGTTTGGGGGAATTTGTTAGATGATGAAAGTTGTTTATAATTTATAAGTTTTTATGGTTAAGTTTTTATAAAATGTTAAGTTTGAGTTACATTTTGAGTGAATTAAGTTAAGAAAATTAAGCTCTCTTTATTTTGTGAACATATATGGTTTTACTTATTTTTATGTTGTTTTGTGTCAATTATAAGCCCAACAACAACTTTATGGACAACCTAAGATGAGAACCCAATGAGTTGAAGGTCTAGCCCAAGTTTGTTAAGAAAATTCGAAGTTAAGTTTGAGGGCTTAGCCCCCATTTCAGAAGGCTAAGCACGCAGTGGCCAGAGAGGTTACTAGTTAAAGGGCTAAGCACCCACCTTAGGGGGCTTAGCACCCAACCACCAAAGACCCCTTGAATTAGTGATTAAAGGGCGCCCAGTGCCCAGAGCAGAGTGCTAAGCGTGCATTAATAAGAAGTCTTCCTTATTTAAGGTGACTTTTCAAAAGAATTGAGGACTGATCATTTCTAAAGTAAGATGATTATGAGTGGCTAGTTTCTTAGTTGTTGGAGTGCAGGTTAGCTAGATTGATATCTCAATTTCAATATGAATGAACCCAATTATGAAACACAGATAGCACAAGAAGGGGGGTTGAAGCAAAACCTTTTTCAAAGGAGTTTTGTCTGAATGACAACTTCAAAAGATTTTGAAAGGAAACGTTATTAAAGGAAAGACGAATGTTGTTTGTGAAACAAAAGAGAGCACACAACTTATAGTGATTTGTCTTACTCTAAAAACTACGTCTAGTTCTTGGCAACAACCAAGTTCCACTAACTTATCAAAGTAACAAGCATTCTTTTAGCAAGCCTCTTCAGGCTCAACCCAAGTAGTCTTTTACTTGCCTCTCCAAGCAAAAAAACCAAAGTATTCTTTGAATCAAAGCCTCCTCAGGCTTCTACTAATTTCTTGAAGAAAAAGGTTGAACGTGAGTTACCTCACTGGGTTTAACGTCTCAACAGACGAATATACAATGAAGAACAAATAAATTTTTTACAATCAAAGTATTACAAGATAAAAACTTTTTCAATAGATGGAGATTTTAACTAATCAGCCAACTAACTTTTGAGACTGAGGTCTCTTCTTCTATTTATAGGCTTCTCCAAAAAGTATCCGTTGTGAGTGCTTGCAGGAAACAGCCTTCATCTTGTTGGAAAGAGTCGTTGAAGCATTAAATGTAGCATTTAGTGCCTTTCACCAACTTGTCACTTGATAAGATAAAGTGGTCTGCTTATCTTTACCATTCTTGTACTCAATCTTGTAGCAGTGATCATATCTGCTATTTTGTTCTAACATCCGCACACACATTCCTTCTTTTACACATAAAGTGATCTTTCCTCGAGAATAGGTACGTAGACTTCATTTATTTTGAGGTTGTTTAAGCTTTTACAACTAACTAGTATGTAGATCGTTAGAACATCGTCTGAAAGAAGTTAACTACTGAAACTTTGAAATAAGATCAAAGACGATACACGAGCAAAAGATCAGACGATAGCGAGCATAAAATATTCGAGTAACCAGATGATTGTTTGAAAAGCTCTTTTTAATTGTTTGTTAGTATCAAAACATTTGAGGGTTATAAAATCGTCCTTTGTCTTAAGAAAATGTTATACTCTGTTTCTATTTGAATTCCAATGTTATATGTTAGTATTTGATTTCTATGCTTAATGCTTTCTTTGGCCTGATCAACCTTTGAATGATTTAAGAGTTCAATTGGTGATTGGAAAATACTAGTTGAATTTTGAACTGAAATCAAGTACCTAATGAGACATATTTCAGGAATGAGATTTGCTTCATTAGAGAAAAATAGAGCTCTTATTCTTAATGCAATTTTTGCAATTGAACTGCCTAAGGGATTAGGGGTTGATTGTGGAAATTAGGTTTGTGGTTTGCAGGATTAAATCATAAGTAATTGTGTAGACTCTTCTTAACATTAAAACTTGGAATTTGAATAGATAATCTTTTTAGAGCATAAGATGGATATCTAGGCTAACTGAACCCCCATCAGTTTTCATATTTGCGCGAATCCTCTTTAATTTTACTGTTTTCTAAAATTCTGAAAAAGAGAAAAATTGTTAGTTTTACAATTTTAATATTAATTATTAAAGCTAAAATTTGCATGTTTAAAGGTAGATTAAAAATTCCATTTAAGCATATAAATAGTGGTGAAATTAGGAATTCTAGGGACTGAGTCGAGTCTCTATGGGAATGGCACTCTTATTCGCCCTTGCTATAAATGCGATTTGGTGCACTTGCCAAGGGGTAAATAGTATTCTTTTCTAAAAACCTTTCCTTTCATGAAAACCTTTCATAAACTTAGGGGAAAATCCCTACCTTTGCTAATGAGGCATCTGTTAATGTCTTAAATATCTTAAATGTCTTATTATACCGGGTTTATCGTTACATACAAACTATCTCAGGTAGATTCAATAGTTATATGAATGCAATATACTATAACTACTCAAGTAATCATCATCAAATATTGCAACACAACATAACAACCAATGGCAATCATACAAGAATAATAATGGTGCAACCACATCAAACCTCACATTCGAGGGGTGTACTTTCGCTTAGCAAATAAGAATTTTGCTCAACGATTAGGCATAGAGCTTTTAGACTTGGTTCTTGGAGCCTCTTTTCCACTTAGCTAAAAGTTATCTTCTCAATGAGGGAAAAGCACTCTTTCTGGACTCACATATTGGCTTAACGAGCCTTCATGAGGCTTCCAGACCTGTTTCTGAGAGTCCTCTCACTTAGCTAAAACCTTTTCTTGATAAGCAAAAATCTAGACGCAGCTCTTCTTGCTCAGCTAAAACGTGATTTTCGCTCAGCCACAATCTTTCTCGCTCAACTAAATCAACGATTCAGTAGATTAGGGCCATCAACGGCCACCCAATGGTTCCAAACCACCATAAACAATCTCAAAACACTTCTATTACATTTCTAACTGATTAATCTACCATATAAATCCCTCAATCATGCATAATCATCAAGAATCTATAAAAACCCAAACCATAAGTTCAAGGGGAAAAGGGGGGGAGGGGGGAAGAAAGACAAACACCAATCCAAGGGGTAAGGGAGGATAAGGAGGAAGCATTCACCTTAAGGATGCACGAAGATGAGGTTTAGGGCTTGGGGATCTCTGCTCCTCTTCCCTTCTTCCTCTTCTCCTTTTCCTTTCTTCTTCTCCTTTTTCTCTCTTCTTTCTCTCTTTTCTCTTTTCTTTTCTGTTTCTTTCTCTAGCTTCCCCTTCCTTCTCATATAAAAAAATTGTGTATTGGGCTTGGTGGGCTTTGGCCTGCCCTGGGCCTTAGCTCCCTATTTAGGTCCTGTTATCCTGTTTTTGTAATATTCTAATATAAGGATAACTATTATTATTAACACTTAAGGCATGTATGACCATTTATCATAAAGGCTATTACCATAAAAGAAATATGTATATAACTTGATTTCTAATGTTCATATTTGGGGATGTTACATGGTGCAATGCTTCTTTGGGGATCTTTATTAATTTTGACTCAAAGTGCTCACGGATAACTTTGAGAGCTCAACTGTAGATACCTTAGGAAACTCCAAAACCTTAAAAATTTATAAACCTAAATTAAAGAATAAAAGACTTAAGATAACTAAATGTAAGATAAAAAGGATTGAGAGACACAACACACATAATCATGACCGTATGAATAAGGACCTAAATTAAGTGATCTTAGTTCATTAAATTTAGTTGAGGAGTAGAAGAAATTAATAGTGCAATTAGTAATATAATTAATCATGGAAACCCTAATTTCTTGTTGCCGTAAATAGAATACTTTGTGCCTAAAAGAGAACCACAACCTAATTTCTTTTCTATTTTTGGCAAGCAAAGTCACTCCATTTTGCAATGACCCAACTTCGTCACAGGAAAACTTAATTAACACAACTGGGGTCCAATTTTTAATTTTCTATTATGAAAGCTCTCTTGTTAATTTATTATGATAAAGAGTGGAAATTTTTTTACGACTTCAAAATATGCTTCTCTAATTCTAATGCCAACTTTGAATAAAAGTCATAATCTACATCAATGGGCATGAAATAAAGAGATTTCATAATCATGAAAACATTAACACTACATGTATACAAGAAATCAAACTACTATAAGGTGAAGTGTGTGCCAATACAAATGACCAACCTACGAATGCAGCTCGAGAAGGGGAGGGGGATTATACATATGAACACTACCTAATCTAAGCTGGTCATAATAACTGACTCACATAACAAAAGAAGAATGACTCGATATAGATCTCATCTCTATAATGAAGGCTCTAGATACATGGCTAGTGGTATAGCTCGGGTTGCCTCTACCACCTCTATGTATGTAGGCCTCTTGCCTCTAGGGGCATCTGGCGACACTAATCCGAAGAAGCTATAGGGTCACCGAAATGATTAAAAAGTAACTCCTCCAAGCTCTGCAGGGGTGTTGAGATTTGACATATATACGAAGATGATTCCTCCTTCTTGTCATCCATTAAGCGTAGTGAGATCCAAAAGGTGTCATTCCTCTATACAAATGTACACTCCCAAAAGACGAAAAAGTACTCGAGGTCTAGGAAGAACGCCGTCCATCTGCTCCGACGACAACAAATCATCACCATCATTGCAATCACACACACACACACACAATACACACAAGCAAGGATAAGCTACCTAAAAAAGAAAACATAACATTCAAAGCATCCATCATACTGAGTCATAAGATAAATCATACATTTAATCAAAATAAATAAATAAACATATATAGGGCTTTTCATTTCATTATTCTTGATAAAGGTGTGACCAAGTATACAATGCATACCATGTACCGAGACTCTCCATGGAAATCTAAAAATCGAGCGACCAACCCAGATATTCCTTAATCATGGTATAATAAATACAGATACCTTCACCGGGGTTCTTAAAGCAGCACATGCCTAAACCATTTGGGAGATACCGACCACTGATCATGGGAACCAATGCACTTTGTCAGGATTTTTGTATGAGGAAACCGCTACCACAACCCAAGGTTTGCAAGGCCCCAATCTCCTGTGGAATTGCATCATCTGTAGTCCTCAAGCTTTCACACCCGGCTAGCATCACAATCCCATGAATACTGACACCTTCGATACCACATGCTCATACAACAATGCATGCATGCATGACAAACAACTCATCTTAAACAGACATTGATGGCAACATATACATCAACAAAAAGTGTAACGACCCACTGCCGCTACATAACAACTTTTCTACTTCATCTCTTGAAAGGCTTCTTTTAATAATGATATTAGATTAAGTATTATAAAAATACATCTTTGTTTTTCGCTTTCTTCATCTTTAGAGATAATAATAGAGAAAACCATTCATTCCAACCAAAATAGTTACATCAATGTATACATCAAGAAATCAAAAGAAAATACATACACCAACATTATTAAACATTTTTATATCAATAAATACAGGATACAAAACACTCTCTCTATAGCTGGTCACACTTTACATTCTTTTAATAGAAATAAACAATAAAAGGAATATCAATTCCTCTAAAGGAAGAAAAGTAACCCTCCATACTTGTTCCATCTCCCCATTGGCTGAGGTGAAGCTTCATCATCAATTAAGAGAAGCTAAACCTGCCAAAAACTCAACCATCTACTCCCACGCCAAAGACGTGATCATCACAGGCACGAACCACATGTGCAAACAATGCAAGGGTAAGCTTACTTAAAATAATAAAATATATATTTTAAAAGTAAAGTAATAGAAAAATCCATTCATTCCATATCAATAATCAATTATAGCAACAACATCAACAACAAGACATTATCCGTACCTCTACCATCACCTCCAACCATAATAGCAACCACGACAATAAACAACCACAATTACCAAGTAATCATAACAACAACGACAACACTACCATTACCACCACCAACAAGTTATAGACGAAAACTTCATTTATATATAAAATTTTATGATATATAGTCACATTCTTCCTTAGTGATATCAATTACCATACTAATGCATGAAGACACTACCCTCGAGAGATTTCTACATATCGGGCGATCAGCCAGGTCTTATCCCCTACCGTGGCCTTCCAAGCACCATTCAGGGATTGCCAAAACTCTGATCTGTTGGATAAGCTTATGGTTGTCAGGATAAGTGTATATAGGTGATGGTATACCGCGACACAAGGCCTGCACTGCCTTGGCCCCACTGCAGGATTACCCATCCACTTATCCCCTAGGCCCATCTTTCAGACCCCACTTCTCATCCAGGCACTAGGTTGGAGGCCCGTCTGAGTTGCAGCTCCGTTCACCTCCAACTTCTATGCCTACCCGCATACGGCATGAGGCCCATACAACCTCAGCCAACAACATATGCATGTCAATGCATGTATCACCACAATAATCAACTCAAACACAACCGTTCATAAATATCCATATGTACATGTATATCAACACATCATCACAACCATCCACTCAACGACAATAATCAACACATCATATACATATATTTATACCAACATATCCCCACGTGGCCTACTTAGCACCACCTGTGGTCCAACAATCCCCATTAACCCAATGCAAGCCCAATCCAGCCTCTTGCATGGTCAACATGTAAAATATCACATTATCACCTCATTCTACAACTAGTGGAAGTTTCTATTTAGATAACCCTCCATCAACTATTACCTTTCCAACAATTATCAACCAATTCATGACAATAATAAAGTATGCAAAATAGCTCAATTTGGAATGGTAATAACAACACACACAAACAATAATGAAACTTATAAATCCGGGTACCCATGACAAGTATGTTTTTCTTTTTAAGGCTAAACATTTTTCCAATGCTTCAGAGGATGACATCTAAACATGTAATCCAAAGCAAGCAACTACATTGCACATTCTTTGTTGGATCTAAGTCTTACTCAACTAAAATAAAACAAAAGAGAACAATTTCATTTTGTTCAGCATCTCGCCCGGTGGCACAAGAACGTCACCTGGTGGCGTTCTTCCAGAAGCCATTTTCTAGGCTCAAGAAGAACCCTGCCCGACGGAGGGGACCGTCGCCCGACGTGGCCTTCGTACAAACAAAGTATATGGGATGAAATTCTTCAATTTCTTGGCTTTTAATTGCTATACAACCATTCCAAATCAATTCCAAACACTTTCAATGCATTTCTAACCGATTATACGACAATTTTTAGCCATAAACAACCTCAAATCTCAAAATTCCTTCTTAAAACCCATTTTGCCCCAAAACTTACATACGCAAGATTTTCACCAAAATCAATCGATTCCAAAGCGTTAAATCAACATATCAACGACCACAAACATGAAATCAAACATTAGTAAGCTTCCCTTACCTCTAAGACTTCCAAATTTGAAAGTTGGAAAGATGAGGATAAAAGAATGAGACCTTTGAGCCAATCTTCCAAGAAATCCACCCTCTACACTCAAGAACACGAAATTGGGGTTGACAAACCTCTAACACCCCTAACTAACTCGAGAAATCTCAAAAGAATTTGAGAAAGGTGAAGAAAAAAGAGAGAAGGGATGAGAGAGAAAGTTTTAGATAGAGAGGAAGAATGGGAGAATGAAGGGGAAATCCCCCCTTCCTTCCTTATATATTCGACCTCCCCAGAGCTCTCATACGGACTTTTGGCTAACTGAAGCCTAAACCTCACCAAACCACTGCTCTTATCTTAAAACTAATCTAACTCAACTGTTTTTCTCCCAAAAGCCAACATCACACTCACAACATACCCACATTGGCTCAAGCAAACATCTTAAGTTTCCTAATTATCACACCAAATAATAAACCAATAGCATTCAACCCCACCTTTATGTTTCTTAAAATTTCAACTTTAATGGTCCATGCATAACACCACAAAATTGACACCAAGCATCTTAAAAACAGGGGTGAATCAGGGGTTTTGTCGCCTAGTGCCACAAACTTGTCGCCCGGCGCCAACATCCCCGAGAGCATCAGTGAAAATCTACGAAGATGTCGCTCGGCGTTACCTTTTGTTGCCCGGCAACAAAATCCTTCGCTATAGGAAAAATTTCCATCGCTAAACTGAAAATTCTGTTGCTAATTGACAGCATTCTGTCAACTGTCACCCAACGCCAAATCACAACTTTTGCAGTTCGCAGAAAGATGATCCATGTCATTTTGGACCAAATCAATCCATCACAAGCATCACAAAATAATTATAGACACTTTTAGTTATTAAAACACTTATCACGCATTAGGAAAAACAAGATGTTACAACAACCACTTATCGTTCACACCCGGATAAGCCTTTATCAACAGCTTTATAACATAGTCAACATGCCATCAAGTCACAAATATTCACCAAGTCATGCCTTTCGCAACTTTCACCAAGAAGCTCTTTTAATCCAACATTTATCAAGTTATATATATATATATATATATATATATATATATATATATATATATATATATATATATATTGTTTTAAAAATATCAAGGTAGTTAAATTAGAAAATACAGTTGTTGAAATTATCAAGTTAAGGCTTAGGTCTTAGGTTCTTCATAAAACTTAGTCTATTAAACCTTACTATAAATTTCTTTTTAATTAAATCACCAAAAATATATTTCAAAACATGTAAAATAGTAAATAATATATTTTATTAAAATCCGTATTTAACTTTTAGTTTAAAAGATCCACCATTAAGTTTTCAGCATAAAAGATAGTGTTTTTATAAAGTTATACAAAAGTTATTAAAACTTATTTTTAAAAACAGATTCCTGTAGCTTCTAGATTTTAGCCTTTATTTTGAAAATCATTTTGGGATAGTAAACAATTTTTTCTTAACATGATCCATGGTGGGAAAGGAAAATTTATCTACTTTCTAAAACAATAAAGATCACCTCAAGAAAAAATCTACAAAAAAAGATACAAAAATAACAAGACAATAAGGTTAAGGTGACCTGCTGGAGGACCAGTGAACATGTTTTGTCATTTTTCATATTCGGAAAAAAATTTATAGAGTCCAAACCTTTTATTTTCTGAAAGTAAACTTAAAAAACCTTTCAAAATGACCAAGAACACCAAAAAGGAAAGGTCTACACGATTTTATATGATTTTTGAAAGTTCACAGTTCCCAAAACCGCTTTCAAACAGAAAACAAGTACACCTTTCAATTTCCAAAAATCATTACAAATAAAAAAATAAATCAAATATAGGCAAACCATATATGCTTGGAAATATTTTTGTGTCTACTTTTTGGTCATTCAAAGAGTTTCTACAAATATACAACTAAATCTTCCAAAATCATATTTTATTACACACTGTCGGGTCAGCATTTTCAGAGAGCATGCACAACTTTCAAAAGGCTTAACTTTTTCATGTCTTAACCTTTTAACACATTTCTTGAGTCCATTTTGGAGCAAATTTTGTCTACTTTACAAACACAAGAACTTAAAAATATGAACCACAACTCTAGATATCGCAAAAATAGTGAACCATGTTCAAGCAGAAAAATGAAACAACATCAAGAACATAATACACACATGCATGAAAATGGTTCCTTTCATCAAGTTTGCAACTTTTAAAAATACCAATAATATTTATAAGCAACAAACACATCAAAAATAGAATAACCACAGTCCAAACACAAAGAAAAAAGTTAGCTTTCCTTACTTTTTGACCAGATCCTACAAGCTTGCAATAGGGTTTTTAGGACAAAAGGAAATTTTCCTTCAAACTTTGGCAAGGTGAACCACCAACCAACACCAAGAATGGTTGATATATGACATAAACATAAGAAAGAACAAAGTTTAGAACCAAGAAGGTATAGGAAAGATGTAGGCCACTTAGGTCTTGATAGAAAAGAAAAGATGAAAAAAGAAAAAGATGAAAAGGATGGAGCTTTACCTAGCATCACTTCTTTGGACACTCTAGCTTCCAACATCTCTTCCAACAACTTATAAATTTTTAGAACAAGGCTCTCTCTTTCTCAAGCTCATGGTTTTTAAAGGGAAAGAATGAAGAGAGTTTTTGGCTTTGAAGCTTATTTTTAAGACAACTCAAGAGCGGTATTTTGGTAACTAGCAAAATAAGAGGCAAGTATGAATAAAATTGAAAAAAAAAATCACCTTCTTAAAGAAGGCAGGGGGATGGCCATTTAGGGAAAACCATGGGAGGATTAGTGGTTTTTGGTACATTAAGGACACCATGATAAGACTAGTTTGTACGAATTTAGGAAAAAATTTTCTAGTTAGTTTGTAACTAATCTAGTTTACGTAGGAACTAATAGTTAGCTTAGTTGGGTTGGGCTTGGGATGTGTGGGTCTTAGCTATTGGACAATAGAAATTTTAATTTCTCACACTGACAGAGAAAACGCAGTCAAATACCTAGAATTTAGGGAGTTAGGTTTACGGTTTTTGGCCTTCAAACTAATTAAAGTAATTTAATTAGAATTAAAATATCAACGAGTTTATGACTCCCTAATAAATCTCGGGACATATTTGATTTGCCTCTGTAGCAGTTGAACAATTAGCTCTCTTTATCTGACAGGTTTCTCGATAAACGGTCCTGAATGGCAACAAAGAAAAACCTAATGTTTTAAACCCTTTGGGTAAGGAAAGCTATCAAACTAAATAGAATCTAATCATAATTAATTTAAAGTTAATTATAATTAAATTACATGGTCTTGTTCTACTCATCAAATGTGCAAATAAATACCGACTCGGTAGATATCATCACAAACTAGATTCTTGTAGAAATCTTTACAGAATCTCAATCACGTAATTAAGGATCAACATACTGTAGATCTTACATTGTCAGTCTTTATAGGCTCAATTTCTGTAGAAAACTCTACTGAAATTTATACACCAAATATTATTAATTATTCACTTATACTGAATTTAAATTTAATTTTTCTTTTTAGGTTATCAATCACTTATGCACAGATTATAAAAGACAAGTCTTACACATTTCCTCTCCCCCATGATTCAAGCTTGTAAGGAGCAAAGGGAATCAACTATCTCCACTCTTCTCCTACCCATTTTCATGTGGAAAACTTCACCCAAGGTAAAGGAGAAGGTTTTCTCACCTATTTAAAGTTGATATTTTATGTATTGAGAGATTCCCCTTACTTTCTTGAGTATATGATGCATGGAAGCTATAGTGCTTGATTTTGAAGTGTTTTGCTTGAAAACTCTGCTACTGTAATAGAGTAAGCATTTAGCCACTATGTACATGAAATTTCTCTGAGTTTAAGCCTTGAAATACCATAATTTTATGTTCTTAATGTTGAACCATGGAAGCCCTAACCCAATTGCATGATTTGGTGAAGTGATGACTTGAAAATGGCACTTTGAAGACACTAACTCTGTCCAAAACATGAATATTGTTACTATGCTAAGTTTAGATTGATTCTCATGCAATTACGTCCTTTTAAATGTGTTTTAAGATTACAGAAATTGTTAAGTCCTACCCCTAATTGTGTACAAATAAAACATGAAGTTTCATTTGTGTACCACACTTTTTGAGCCATTTTACTGCATAATTCTACAGCATATGGCCACAGTGTGCATTCTACTTCTAGCAAGGTTTTAAAAATTTCCTCTGAATGGGCAAATCGTCCTTAACAAAACGGTAACGGAGCGAGGCGATACTGTTACAGACCAAAATCATGATGTGGTTGAAAATCGCCAAAAATAGTCGCAACGTAATGGTGTTGCGACGGCAACAGACTGCAACAAAACCCCGTTTCAAAAAAAGAGACGATTTTTACCCAAAAAATGCCATTGGAAACCAATAATGCAAAGAGATGAATCCAAACAAAAAAAGAATCAAAAGACAGTGCAAAAAGTATCAAACTTGTCATAGATTTAACTCGAAAACTTGCATTTTCAGACCTCAGATGAATCAATCTATCCAATCACAAATAATCAAACGAAATAACAAGGAGAAGGTCTATGAACATGGAACAAAATGAATCAAAAATTAAAACTTGAACTTGAAAAATACTATTCAAACTCTCTGCAATTGCAAGCCTCCATCGTTTGCCCTTCATGCTTTCGCCACACTCGCAGTCACTGACTTCTGCCACAGTAGTGATCTTCGCTGCTGTCGTCGACTTCCACAGCTCCAGCATAATCGCGTTCACTATCAAGTCCTTTTTTCTCTGTTTAGGTTAGCCATTTTGCCTTGAAAGATGTCTTCTTGTGTATAAATTTTAAGAAGGGATGAATGGTAGAGAAAAGAGTGAGAACGTGAAAAATAAGGCAAGAACAAGAAGAAAAGTCGAGAAAATGAGAAAGGTTACGGATAAGAGGGAGAAAACTAGTCCGATTAAAGGAAAATAAATGGGGGTTTTATTTTAAAGTTAAATTAAAAGCAAAATTGAAAATTGAAAGTGGGAAAGTGAATGGTTCTCAGTGGGAAATGAAAATGGGAGCTGATTGTGTGACAAGAAAGTGGGTCATATTTACACCATTGGATTCATTAAATATACCATATTTTGACACCTTTTTTGACAATATTAACTTTCAAAAATAAAATATCATTTAAGTATTGCCAGTTCTTAGAACCAAAGCTGGGCACCACCCATTAACACGATTTTGTGGTCTGGTTGAATTATAACTTCACTTAGACAAAACAAATTTTATATTTAAAAATAATTATTATGAATTCCATGTAACCATTATTAAATATATATAAAATAAAAATAAACTAAAAATTTGACATGGAAATTTAATAAAAATAATCTAAAAATTTAGTAAACAACCATAAGAAAATAAAAGTAAAAAAAAATAATCTAGAAAACACTCTTGATTTACAATCGACATATTTCATTGGAAATTTTTGCACCACCAATATGCATAGTTTTGTTGCCAGTTTTTAAATAAATTTTTGGCGCCACCAATAGATTTTTTTGCCCTTCTATAACAGCATATAACTACAATTTAAATAACAAGATATTTTAGTAAAAAATTAATCAATATAAATTTTTATAAAAAAAATTTGAAAAACTTTACTATGTATAAAATTTTATTAAAAAAATTATAGGATTAATTTTTTTACTCATAATTCTATTAACAAAAATTTTTGAGTAAAAAAATTTAAATAATTAAATAATTTTTGTTAACAGAATTTTTTAAAAGAAAAAAGTAATTTAAAAAATTTAAAAAGAAAATAAAATAATGAAAAGACTTGATAAAAGTAATCCTCTATCCTCTCTGTGTATAAACTAAAATAAAATAATGAAAAGACTTAATTTTAATTTCGAATTTAACTTGGTTTAATTCATTCAAAAAAATTGCGTTTATTTTGTAGCTAATAGTTTATATAATTTATGTTTATTTTGTAATTTAAAAGTATGCTAATTTTATTGTAGGTTGGTTAAGCAATGTCTTCAGGAGAACAATTTCCAACTAGTAGAGCGGAAGGTGCTCCTAGTGATGACATTGGCTAGCATTTCAAAACACTTTTGCCAAGTAAAAGTAGAAATAGTGTATCTTGCAAACTTTGTGGGAAAGTGATATCTGGTGGAATTATTAGGTTAAAGGAACATCTTGCATAGATCCAAGGAGAAGTTAAGGGGTATGGTAATGTCAGAACTTTTGTTAGAGAAAAATGATGAAGCTTTTACGTGACAATAAAACAAAGAAAAAAGATCTTAAGAAAAGAAAAGAAGAATTTATGTCAAGTTTGAAAGAGGATGAAGATGAAATTCAAGGTTTCATTGATGAAGATAGAGATATGAGACAAGCTACATAGGAAAGCATCATCTCACATAGACAATGGGAAGACAAGCAAAGATTTAGACAACAAACTAGAAGGTTAGAATCTGTATATGAAAGTTGAGGCAACTCATGTGCAAGTGGTAGTAGTGGAGCTTCTTATCAACATCAACAAAGTGATGCTAAATTCAGATTAAGGGTTGTAGATGTCGACTTGGTTAGAAATAAAAGTATGAAGCAACCAAAAATTAGTGGGGGAATGATGAAAACTCTTAGAAAAAAGTTAAGGGAGGCAGTGTTTAAGTTGATAATATATGAGCGTCTTCCTATAAACTTAGCAAATTCTCCATGGCTATACAATTTGCTAACTGTAGCTGTAGAGTTAGGTTCGAGTATTAAATGCCCTACCCTTTATGAGATTTCAGAGGTGTACTTAGAAGAAGCAGACAAGGCTATGCAAAGTTGGATAAATGAACTTAAACCAACATAGAAAGAAAAAGGGTAACTATAATGTGTGATGGCTGGACAAATAGCATAAATTATATGTATATTATGAATTTTCTTGTGTATTGCAGCAAGCTAGGGAGCAATGTTTTTAAAATTTGTTGATGCCTCTAATGTTGCTAACAGAAACACTGATTATTACTTAAAATTACTTGATCAAGTTATTGAAGAAGTGGGAGAAGAATATGTTATTCAAGTAGTTACTGATAATGAGAAAGCATTAAAAGTCGCTAGTCTGAAATTAATGGAAAAAAGACCCATCTTTATTGGTCTGCATGTGCAGCTTATTACTTGGATTTGTGCTTGGAAGATATTGGAAAAAATTCCAATGTACAAAAAGTACTTGATGATGCTAAAAAAGTTACTTTGTTTATCTACAATCACATTTGAACTATAAATCTCATGAAGAAGTATACTGATGGCAAGGAAATTATATGTCCAGCAATCACACGTTTTGCAACACAATTTTTGCAGGTTGAATCAATTGTTAAGCACAAAAAAGCTTTGAGAAATATGTTTGATTCAGAGGAATTTAATAAGTCCAAGTGGGGAAAGGAGAAATTAGGACTTGCATTCGAAGCCAAAAAGATTGTTATGAGCAAAGATGTTTGGAATAAGGCTAATGATATAATTAAGGTATTTGAACTAATTGTCAAGGTTTTGAAATTGTTGGATGGTGATGAAAAACCAACAATGGGATTTGTTCATTAAGCAATTGATAGAGCTAAGCAAGCCATTGAAAAGAATTGCCGTTACCACACCCATTATAATGAAATCATTGACAAAAGATGGTTTTTCATGCATTCTGACTTGTACGTAGCAGGTACATGTTAACATCATTTTTTAATTTAATTTTATTTGAAATATTGATATTTGATTTTGGAAAACTAATTTTTTTTATTTTCAAGGTTATTATCTTAATCCCCAATTTCAATTTGGAGTTGTGCATAGAAGTGATGTAGCCAAAGAAACCATGGATGGAACTACAAAAGTAATAAGCAGATTGGAACTAGATATTAATAAGCAAATAAGAGCTCTCAATCAAGTGAGTAACTAGTAAATAGTATATTGCATTTAAATTTAGGAACAAGAACTTTATTGAAGACTTATTTAGTATATTGGTGCTTGTAATTGTTAGTTTTTCGAGGGAAAAGAGACACATTTGGAACGACACAAACTCAAAGAGCTTGGTCTCAAATGAATCCTAGTAAGATCTTATAACTTTAATTTTTATCGAATATTTTTATACTAAAATATATATATTATTTATTTAATTAGCTAAATGGTAGTTCGTATTTGGATCTTGTGCTCCTGAACTTCAAAGTATAGCTGTAAAAGTTCTCAGTCAAACAACTTCAGCTTCAAATTGTGAAACAAATTGGAGTACATTTAGTTATATACATACAAAGACAAGAAATTGATTGAAGTATCAAAAATTACAAAAACTTGTCTTTACGTTTTACAACATGAAGTTGAAGATAAGACACACTATGAGAAAAAGTCGAGAGGAGATTGAAGATGGCTTCAATCCTATTAATCTTGATCATATATTTCAAGAAGAAGATCCTTTATCACCATGGCTTGAGGAAAGAGAGGGCCATTGTTAGAGGGGCCCCAAAACTCAGAATGGCTCCCTATTGATTCTGATGATGATAATGAAGAAGCAGTTGGTGGAAGTGATTCAAATCCAAGTCAATCACCTAGTTAAGGGGGTGATGGTGGTTTAAGTTCACCCAGCAATAATAATAGTAGTGATAATAGTGGTGGTGGTAATATAGAACAAAGTCAAGGAAGAGGTGAAAGGTCATTTCGTTCTATCCAAGAAGAATCATACGTAAGGCGTGATCAAAATCTTGTGCTTCATATGACACGTGACAGAATGGATGAAGATCTTTCTGGTGATGTAATTGGTGGTAGTAGAAGGGGGGATCAAGCTAAACATGGAAAAAGAAGAAGGCGTGAAAAGGCTACATTGGATGATTCTTCCTCATCTAGTGTATCACAATCCTTTGGTGATTTTGGTATTGTTGCATCAGTTGAAGGTACACAAGGAAACTATCCACCATACTATCAGCATCCTCCTTACATGTCACATGGCTATTATCCATATATGTCAAACCTATCATATTACCAACCTTCCATGAATTACCAAGACTTTTATAATTCATCATCAAATTTTTCCTATGACCAACTACAAATGGAACCACCAAGAAACTCTGGATTCTTTGATTATACCTTTGGAGCAACAAGATATAATGATGATCAAAGTGATAGTAAAGGTTATGATCCAGCATGTCGTTCTACCATGTGGTGACTAGTGAGGTAATTCTTTTACATAAATTATATATAATAGTTATTTTTTGTGATAAATACTTGAGGTTTGATTATGTTTTTAGGGATCAGGATGATGGTCAAAAAGTGGAGGCTATGATCATGCACGTTGTTTACAATCTGGTGCCCGAAAATAATGAATTTGCATAAACTTTTTATATGTAATGGTAGTTTTATGTTTAGGACTTCAGACAAATAATTTATATATGAATTTTATTTATTTGTGTGAGTAACTATTAATTTATTTATGTTGTTGAGACACTCAAACATGTATGGATTTGTTAAATATATTAGTAGTTACTAATTTAGTCTTATTTTAATATTTTTAATTAGTTTTTTACTTTGGATATTTCATAATGATGAAAAAAATATTAATTATTGGTTATTATAGATTTTATAATGATACAAAACATTTTAATATAGTTTTGTGCTAAGCTGTGAGGCATTCACATTGCAACGACTATAATCCGTATTGCAAGATCTACAATACCCACAACTGCAAAAACCTTAATGCGACCGCTACTGCGATCGCAATTTAAAACCTTGAGTTCTAACACACTTTTACTGGGCTAAACATGTCCTAAATGATGTATTTTGGTATATATGACTCCCACAAAGTTTGACATGCTTCAAAGCTAAATTGGATGAGTTATGATACTTAAAAAAACACATACTGTCAAAAACGTGATGGTTGTTCTTGGTCTGAATTGGTGTGACAAATTAGGAAATTAACTTGTTTTTAATCATAATTTTAAGTTACAAAAGATGTTATGTCATTACCAAACTTTAAAAGGGTGAAACTATGCTTAAGCTAGGTGCTAGAAGCATAAAACTAGTGAATTTTCTACATAATTTCATTGGTGCTATTCTGTTGTACTTAAGGCCGGTAAAATCATGTTTTGGGTGATCAATATGTTGCTTATTAAGTGTATTTCAATTTGTATATGATCCCTCTAAATTTGGGTAAGCATTGGAAGCTGATTTGCTACTTGAAATTACTAAATGAACAGTAAATTCGCAATTCTGTCTCAATGATTTTGGCACTATTTTTATGTTTAAATGATGCATAATAAGTTGATAATGGATGCTACAACATTAAAGAATATATAGGGAAAAAAATTGAGTGAATTTGGAAGCATTTTGTACTGTAAAGAGCATGATTTGTATAGGTAACTTCAAGCTATCTTGTTTTATTTGGTACAACAAAAATTATTTTTTGAAGTGGCGATTTAGTGTATTAGAAGGTGGGTGAAATTAACCAACAAGGTCATGGATGGTTAGGCGTAATTGAATAGATTAAATCTTACTTGAACTCGATGAATAACAAATGAAAGATGTATTAGAAAAGACCTTAGTAACTTAAAGTTGGACGTAATAAAGGAGAATTGTGTACATTCTAATAACTATATAAATAAGCTTTTGAGACTATTGTTTATGTGATACATAATTAGATCATAAAATTGTTGTCTATTGTAATGAACAAGTGAGTAAGTGATGTAAGGTGAGTGAACTTGGATTTATGACCATGAGTGGCAAAGTACCAATATGATGAAATTCTAAGGTTGGTCATTAGTAAGATTGTGTGGTTATCAAGTATTCATATTGAACCTAGAACTCTATGTTAACTTTATTGGTTTAATTCTTGTATTGTGAAAAATATTAGTATCTAAACAAAATGAGAAGGCAAGTAAGGACTAAATGACTTAATGTTAGTAAATAGATTTGGGATAAGATTCATGGATAGGAGTAATTATGATCTTGCTAGCCTATGTATGTGCCAAGCTGGCCAATGAATGGCAAAGGTGTGTGAATTTGTCTTATTCTAATTACTTTACTTGAATTAAAATGTAAAGATATTTTGTTGTGAGATATTGGAGATGAGACTAAGATAAGTTTGAAATATGCTATATGAGTGATAATCTTGAGAATTACTGAAAGATTCGACCATTGGTGCCTATGTGAATTGAAGGACTTCAAGAATGGTATTGGTGAGTAAATTATTTGTCTAATCATTATGTTTGGATCAAAGTGTTATGATGTTTAAATGGTATTGGAGATATGTATATAATGTGATATGTGAATAGTAAGCTCTTAAGAACTACCAAAAGATATGGCCAAGGGAGCCCATGAGAAATGATTGAAATTGAGAATGATAAAGGACGGGAATGATGTAATTGTTGTCTGGCAGGTTATGTCTCTAGTTTGTTTATTAACCAAAACCATGCAGAGGTATAAGGCCTCATTATTGACCATACTATGTAGAGGTCTGGGGTTTGTTTATTGACTATACTAATGTAGAGGTATGAGGGAAAGTAACAAAAATAGAGAAAACTCTACCAGAATTTCATAAGAATGATAAATCCTTAACTTAAGTGTTAATACTAAGTTGGAGCATGCATCATGTGCATTATGTAAAGTGAAGTGTGTATGAGAGGTTGACCACAGTATGGTACTTGAGATATGTAGGCGGGACTTGCGAAGTCTAGGGGGTGAAAGGATTTGGGTTGTGAAATCCTAAGAACTAAAACTTGCAATCTTGAGCTGAGAAACTCACGTTATCCGACCCAATAACCCTGGCAACTGTTGAGCGTCACTAGGATTAGTAGAGAGTATTCCTTCAAAAGTGGTTAAGGACTCGTGTTTGTCTATAAACGAAGTACTAGGAAAGAATATGTACTCTGAATCGTCACCTAAAAGAAATGTCAAGACTTCTAATCATAGAAATCAAGAGGCACTGGGCCCAGTCTGTCAAACTTAGACGAAAATTTTAGTTTCCCTTGCATTGCATACTCATATACTCACTCATAGTGAGTATTCTATTTGAATGGAACTGTAAAGGTTCGTTGTTTGTGACCTTAAATATAAGAGTGATGTGACCTCACTCTTTCTTTTATTTCCTATATGTATGTTTTCGTGACTCGTCAGAGGACAACTAGCTCAAATATGTAGGAGTCCCAGCACTGATGAGACCCACACTTCAAGGCTCTGAGGAAGACCATTGTGATTACACTCTGAAGGTTTTAGTACTTAGGAATTGGGATAATATAAGACTTAGCACGTTGTAACACCCTGTTTTCTTTCTAATGCATGATTCAGTGCTTTGATAATTGAAAAGTGAAAATTAGATATGTAATATAGGTAATTAAAAGGAATGAATGAATTGTTGTTATGTATGGTATGTTGTATGTAGTGATGGTTGTGTGTTGTTAGCTTGAATTATCGATTTTAATTAAGGAAACTCGAGATATGTACTTGAGCCAATTGAATATGTTGTGAGTGTGATTTTGATGGAAAATAGATAAGTTAGATTAGTTATGAGATATGGGGAGTGATTTGATAAGTCATGAGCCTCAGTTAACTCAAAGTTCGTGTGAGAGCTCCAGAAGGTTAAGTATAAAAGGAGCAAAGAGAGAACTTTTCTCTCATTCTCTCATTCTCCTTCTCTCTCTATTCTCTTCATCTCTTTCTAGAATCTGTCAAGTTAGCAAGGGTATTACAGGATTCCAGGCTCAGTTCAGTGTTTGTGGTGAGAAAATGATCGATTCTTGGAAGATTTGGCTCAAAACACCGAAATCTCAAGGAACCTAAATTTAGATTCAGGAACTTTTAAAGGTAAGGAAAACTTACAAATCGGTTGTTTTGTATTAGTAATTGTTAGTAAGTTGATTTCTTGCTTTAAAAACAGTTGAATCTTTGTGGATGTTGTCATATTTGGTGAATTTGGATGAAAATGGGTTTTAGGGAAAAAAATCTGAGTTTTGGATGAGAAATCGATGATTTTGTGATGAAATGTTGAATTTGTTATATAATATGTGGTGTATGGGCTTGATTGAGATGGATTGATGACATTAGAACTCCTGAGTCGAAATCTAGGTTTGTTTGGTTGAAAAAATTGAGTTTTTTTGTAGAAAAATCGTGTTCTTCGCAATTCTGTCATAGATAATCAATTATAGGGATCACATAATTGATTATTTAGAGTTCCAGAAGCTATTTTCATGATTTTGGTTCTGGAATAGTCGATTATGAAATCTTATAATCGATTATCTAGGCTTCAAGAAAAATTTTCCTAATACTGGTTCTGAAATAATCGATTATGGAAATCCATAATTGATTATCTATGCCAAAAGATGAATTCTGGTGCATTTCTACTAAACTGATATAATCTATTATACAGTAGATAATATGTTAGTACAGTACTTAATTTGTTATTTCAGAATTTAATGTATTATTACAAATTTTAAAGTTTTCGTTTCAAAATATGAACTATTATATGAATTTTGGTCCTTAAAGATGTAAAATTTATATTTTAAGATAATTGGATGTTCAAATGGTTTTCTAAACTAGCTTTTGGTTTTTTCTTTATTATTATTGTGGATTGTTGAATAAATTGTTAAAAAGTGGTAGTTGGGTGGAAGGTTGCTTAGATAGAACTTCCATTGGTTATATTATGTTGTTGTGGTGAGACTTATCACAGGGAATGTAGCTCCCAATGTTGTGTGAGAATTTTCATAAGGTATGTGTTGCTTGGATAGTGCCTTATCTGTTGAGCATGCAAGAGGTTGGATTGGGCCTACATGGGGTTAATGGTGACTGTTGGACCATAAATGGTGCTGAGTAGGCCACGTGGTGTGATGATGTGATATATATATATATATATATATATATATATATATATATATATGGATATTGATGAATGATTGTGGTTGAGTTGTTGTTATTGTTGTGGCTCACACATACATGCATATGTTGTTGGCTGAGGTTGTGTAGGCCTTATGCCGTATACGGGTAGGCATGAAAGTTGGAGGTGAATGGAGCTACAGCTTATACGGGCCTCCAGCCTAGTGCCTGGATAAAAAGTGGGGTCTGAAAGATGGGCCTAGGGGATGAGTGGATGGGTAATCCCGTAAGGGGCTAAGGCAGTGCAAGCCTTGTGTCGCGGTGTACCACCACCCACATTTACTTGTCCTGACAACCATAAGTTTATCCATTGATCAGAGTTTTGGCAATTCCTAAATGGTGCTTGGAAAGCCATGGTAGGGGGTAAGACCTGGCTGATTGTAACACCCCAAATTTTAGGTACTAAAAATAAACCATGAGGTAACTCTTAGTAAGACCCTTCCCTTGTGTTATTAGACAAAAGATGCCTTAAAAGTTATTCTTATTATATTTCTTATTATTACTATTTCTATTCTTATTAATATTATATTTATTATTGTTGTTGTTGTTGTTGTTGTTATTATTATTATTATTACTATTATTGTGTTGTGTTGATGTTATTATTATTATTATTGTTGTTGTTGTTGTTGTTGTTGTTGTTGTTGTTATTAATACCTTAGTATTATAAATTAGTAGGAATATTATCATAGAACTCAAAAGAGCATCTAGGGTTCAATAGGAGACTAAAGCCCACTATACTACATACTTACTCACATGTTATAAGAAGGGAATAGAGAAAGAGGGTTAGGGTTAGCCGTCACAAAATAGAAGAAGAAGAAAAGTTAGAGAGAATGAGGAAAAGAAAGGAAGAAGAAGAGGAAGAGAAGGAGGAAGAATAGAAACCGGAGAATCCAAACCCTAGAACTCAACATTGCATGTCCACAAAGGTGAGTGCTCTCCCCCGTATTCTTCCTTGTCTTTTATGTTGTTATTTTTTCAGCTATTTACCTTTTCTCCCTCCTTATGCCTAAGATTAGGGATTTGATGGATTTTGAAGGAATTGTGAGGAAGTAAGGAGTTCATAGATTAGATAGTATTTTGGCAACTTTTCTTCAAAAACTGGATTTTGCATTGACGTTAGGCGCGTAGACCCTGCTGGGCAGCTTGGGTCTTGACGCGGACCTGCTAGGCGGGGTGCAATACCCGCTAGGCGGGTTGGGTTCCGACGCAGATCTGTTGGGCGGGTTCGCTAGACCGCTGGGCAGGATACGACTTTTGCTATTACGTTCCTTGTGCTTGTGGACTCCTTTTGACAGTGTTTAACTTATTGTTATTTGTTTTTTTATGTCTTATTGAGTTTATATTGTATGGTTGTTATTTACTTTGAACAAAATAAGTGTGATATGAAATTGTGCCTATGATTCATGATAAAAGTCTATGAAAGTTGTAAGCATTATATGTGACCATGCATCATAACATTTGAGTTATGTGATGAGGAAAGTATATAGGAATCTGGCTAGTGCAGGCAGTGATGGGTTGTTTAACCTTAGCCTTGGGGGTTATCCGATTGGGAAAACTCCAATGGTCCATGCTGATCCCATGGAGCCAGGGCGTAGTGGCAAAACTGGGTAACCGTGACTAGTCACCGGGGGATATCATGCTAGTTGAGGGTGCGAAAGCCGAAGGCATTGGTACCGATGACACTTCTTATGGCCTGCATTTACTCCTAGTCTACTTTTCAAAAAGTTTAGGTTGGTACCACATGTACATGAGTAGTGGTTTAGGAACATAGCACGCATATGTATCTTATTGTAGTGTGATATGTTGAAGTGTGCTACGTTGTAATTATGTGAATTCTATGTGACTTTGTTCATAAGCGAATGATGTAATGTGTACACGTGTGAAAATGTGATTGTGTATTGTGATAAATTGAAAAGATTATGTATATGTGCTCATGTTATGCATGTATGTCATGCTTGTTTGATGAAACAAAACAATGTGTATGTCTAGTTACTAGGCAAAAGATGTGAAATAAATGTATGCTTGTAATTAAAATTGTGTTTGCTACCTCAAGGATAAGTGAGAGGCTAGGCCCTAGGATAGTGTTGTGAGGGTCCTAGTTGGATAATAATAGTTGTAAATGAGGTAGAGAAAGAGTAAATCCCCACACAGCGTAATAGAAAGGTATAAGACAAATAAGAGAGAACAAAATGGTAGTATTAAGGTGAGTGTTAAGGGAAGGTCAAAAGTATTTTAGAATGTCCGTGACCTTAGACTTGACCTATAGAGAACAACCTTAAATGTTAAAAGAAAGAAAAGTAAAATCTAAACACGAAGGGTTTGAATACTATAGAGCATTTTGGGTAAGAAAAAGTTCTTAGGTTGAGAATGAGATGGTAAACTAATATAACAGTCAGGAGAATGAGAAAGTAGTTAACATAGAAAGTATTGAAGATTAAAAGGTGTAGATTAGACCGTAAAAGATAAATGGTGAGGGTTGTCCAAATAGAAGAGTCTAACCCAACCATAGAGTCCTTAGAGCACTCACTGAGACATTATGTCTCATTCCTTTAAGTTTTCCTTTTTCAGGATACAGGTGAAGACATGTGTAGATGGAGCTTGGAGTCACGTGCAAGAAAATATAGTCTAGTTTATATTATGTTTTTGTATTCTTCTTTATATTTTGTACGATACCTTCGGGTGATAGATGAGTTATATTTAGCATGTATGTTTTTTTATTGTATTGTTCGTATATAATATTTAATTATATTTATGAGTAGCATTTGTATGTTGTATCTACCTTTTTAAGTTTGTTTGTTTTTTTTTGAAATCTAGACCTAGTTACGATAATACCCCTTAGGGTGTTACACTGATCACCCAAAACATAGTAAATCTCTCAAGAGTCGTGTCATTCATGCATTGACATGTTGATGTTGAAAGCATGGTATGTGTGTAGTGATTTCGTGGAAACTCATTCTTTTGTGAATTTGACTTCATGTTTGTATGTTGAAGGTTTTATGAAATGAACCTTGTCTATTGTACGTTTGTTTTGTTACATAAGCTTACCCTTGCCTTGTTTTGTTGTTGTTGGATATCTTGTTACTGTTGTTGTGTTGGTGTGCCTGTGATGATCACATCTTATGACCTAGGAGTAGATAGCGATGCTTCGGTAGACCTGACTTCTCAGAGTTGAGGATGGAGCTGCAAGCTGGAGGAGTGGAGCTTTTGTTACTTTTGTTTTGTATTTTTAGTCTTTTTCTTTTGATAGGGTTGTATAGGGTGAACAACTATAGGGAGTGAGCATTTGTATCCTTCTCCCCGATGATGTATATTTGATTATTGTTTTGTTATGGCCTGGTATTATCCCCCTTACAATTCACTGTTGATAGTTGTATAGAAAGTGATATATGGTAGTAGGAGAGATGGACAGATCTCTCAGCTCGTGTATGTTTTACACATATATGTTATGATTTTCATTTACATGATATGACGGTCAGAGTAGGATTAGTAGGGTTGTTTAATAGTGACAGTTAGGTCACTACACACATAGACTGACTGCTCTGATTCTAGGCTCTTCTATTTTGTTGTATTATATGGAGGGGTTAGATATTAGTGGTGTGATGGTGTATATATAGTCAATTAACTAATTTTTATTTTGAGATACTTTGATTTATTACAGATTGTTTATATGATTTTATCACGTACCTTGGATTTTGGTTATAACGTATGATATATCTAATATGTGATTATGATCCTATGGATATAATTACAGTTTCTATTTTTATTAAGATCAATAATATGTGCTAAAAAAAATTTCCACACAAAATATAATAAATAAATAAAATAATCATAGAAATAAATATCGTGACAAAGGATGTTACAGATTTACTTGCAAGACCTATTCGATGTTGTTTATCTATAATTTCTTATAGAATTCAATTACCTTCAAATTTCTAAATTATCTACAAAATTGCTTGTAGATTTTTTTTTGCAAAAAAAAAAATAAGAAATTTCCTAAAAACATCAATTTTTACAAAAAATGTTGCAGCAAAAAATTTGTATTCATTGCATTAAAAAAAAAATCGAAATTTTCTATAGATTTCAAAAATGTACAAGAAATTAATTATCCATGAAGGTATTACTTAGGAACCAATCTCCATTGAAAAATTCATAAGCAAATTATTTCTAGCAGATTTTTATATATAATTTGCGGGAAAATCTACATGTAATCAAAACAATTCTAATAGTACCCTTGTTTAATCTTGTACTCAAATAGTCATATTTTTACTATTTATGCATTACAATAAAATTAATTTCTAAAATCTAATTTTATTATTGTACTTTATATTATCTATATGCATAGTGAATAATTTTTAAAATAATATCATCGAACAATTTCATAGTAATTTAATTTGTCAACTTTATAATATGAAAAGTGTCATAAGATATTAACCTAAACAAAATTACATACATCTAACAAAGTTCATTATTTTTTATAAGGCTTAAATATGTTTTTAGTCTCTCAAATTTGGGGTAAGTTTATTTTTGGTTCCCAAATTTAAAATTAATCTTTTTAGTCCCTATAATTTGAAGAAAAAAAAACATGCTTTAGTTCCTCTGTGCAAATGTTGTTAATGAATATGCCACACAAAACCCACATACTACTGAATTTGCCATGCAAAACCACCTACTAATGTCTCTGTTAATAAAAACATCATACCAAACTTCAGCTGATACCGTACAGTTAACTCAATTTACCCTTGAGGGACTAAAACAGACTTTTTTTCAAATTACATGGACTAACAAGATTAATTTTAAATTTGAGAACCTAAAACAAACTTATTCTAAATTAGAGGGACTAAAAATATATTTAAGCTTTTTTATAATATTGGTACCCCACAACATAATTGTCTTCCTAAAACAAATTCAGTGTAGATTTAATTTAGTTTAATAAGATATAGATGGTGATAAAATTAATTTTAATCAGTTGAATATGATTATACTTAAATTAATTTGAACCATGAATTTGTGTTGAAACATGTACTTTTCGTTGAAAAGTACAATGCAAGAATTGTTTTTTTTTTTTTTAATTTTAAAACAATGGAACTCAAAATAATCTCATACAATAGAATTAATTTGTAGCTTATATGTAATTTCATGACACAATGTTTTCACTCAAAGTCTGATACAAGTGTCTATCAGCTTAGGTTCTTTAAACATATGACAGT
This sequence comes from Spatholobus suberectus, assembly GCA_004329165.1. Classification (NCBI taxonomy): domain Eukaryota; kingdom Viridiplantae; phylum Streptophyta; class Magnoliopsida; order Fabales; family Fabaceae; genus Spatholobus; species Spatholobus suberectus. The sequence continues at coordinate 33,054,418 of CM014735.1, read as the reverse complement.
TCAATTCTTGATTATGCTAATAGAGTAACACCTGGGAAGAGATGAGTTGCTTCTTAATTAGTATTCTACTTATTTCAAGGATTAGTTTTATGGCTTCCAGCTTTCATAGCTTTGGGCTCTGGAAAATACCTTGCTTTCAAAAATAAAAATAAAAATTGACAACGTTTCCAAATCTATAAAAGTTTTGTAGCATGCTTATTTTGACAGAATTAACGAAGAAAAGATCTTGAGTTCACTCCTTCTATGTCCTTAAAGAACTTTTCGACGCTCACTTCACTGTTGGGCCACTGTCGTCGGTTATCTTCAACATCTGGTGGCAATCCGGTGAGGTCCGGTTGCGACAGATTCTCTATGGAATATTTATTTGCCAAAGGTGAGAGTGAAAGTAAGGTTGAGACAGATCGGAGAAAACGATGAGGAACGACTTACTCCAACAGAATTGAATCAAACAACTGTTTTTTCCTTTTGAAAAACAAGTTTTAAATATTATTTCAAAAAATAACTTTCAAAACTAAAAACTAAGGGCCCGTTTGGGGTGGTTTTTAGTTATGAGTTTTGAAATTTTTAAAAACTATAACCAGTTTTTAGTTTTAAAAATTAGTTTTTTTTTTCTAATTTTTTGTTTTAAAATAAACTCACTTTGAAATTTCTTATTCTATTAAAATTAGTTTAAGAATATGTTTGTATGGTGACGACAACAATGATGATGGTGACAGTGGTAATGCTAATGGTGGCGGTGCCGACAGCAGTGGTTGTGGCAGGTACCGGTGATGATCGTGGCGGTGCCAGTGGTGATCAGTAGTGGCAGAGTCAGTGGTGGTGGTGGTGACATTGCATGTGGTGGTGGCAGCAGCGCTGGTGGTCGTGATTGTGGTTATGGTAGTGGCAGTGATGATAGTAGTGGTGACAAAACTTGTGGTGGTGGAGGCGATGCTAGTAGTCATAGTAGTTGTGGCAACAGTGATGGGTGGTAGTTGCGGCAACGGTAATGGTGGTGGCAATACCGGTGGTGGTGATGGTGGTGGTGACGATGGCTGCAGGAGATGGCAGCAGCAGTAGTGATGCTGGTGACAATGGTGGTGACAATGGCAGTGGTTGTGGTGGTGGTGGTGGCAAGAAAGGCTATTGTCAAATATAATGATGTGTATTTTTTTAAAAAACCAAAAACTAAATTCACAAATCCTTTTTTCTTGGTTTTGAAAATGAATGTAAAAGTGTTTTGAAATTAAATTAAAAATCATTTTAGCTCTATTTTAACCAAACGCGTTTTGTTTCGAAAATTACATTTAAAAACCAAAAACTAAAAACTCACGACCACCCCAAACGAGACCTAAGAAAACAAATCTTAGATAGATATAGTTTTATAGGTGTTTTTTTCCGATCAAAATTAAAATTTATCTGTAAAACTTATATTAAGCGAACTATAAGATAAACCTCAAATTCTTATCGAAAAACAATTTAATAATATCTATGAACCTGTAATCGTTCTAATATTTGTCTCCGGTTGTCGTACGTACTTAAATCGCAGGCCCTATCCTATAAAGCAAGCATGCAACCCCGTATGGTGTAAGTCTTCATTAAACCATGTCAATGTACATTATCTCGTCTTCACCAGATAAAAAAATAAAGAAAGAAAGAAAATGCCGAGACATCCTTCAATGGAAGACTCCTACTTCTAAATCCAAACTATGAAAGTCCATTTGCAATTCACAGCACCTCAATTAAATTCCCCCGACGACTTTCACTTGACGACAAGGCCCAGCCCAAGCATGCCAATTTTTTATTTTATTTTTACTCGTAACTCCTTAATTAATTTCTCAAATATAGGATTCATCGTAGGTGAGATCAGACGCTGCAGTGAGATGAGCCTTGCTACCACCCTCGTACCTCTTCTTACGGTTAGCGTTACCCCCACCGCAAGTAATCGAAAACTCACACCCCATCGCCGTGCCAAAACACGAAAACAACCCACCGTTCCCACGACCACCACCCCGTCTTTGGTTCTGACCTTTCCCCTTCGGAATACTATGCTTCACCTTCTTCTGATTCTGCCCTAGGTGATCGTACACCGCCGGCATCTCCCCCGCCCGCCACCGATCAATCTTCTTGTTCGGCCCTTCCTCACCCTCCTCCGTTTCCGGCAACCCTTCAAACACCAAGTTCCCCGGCTTCCGCGGCGCCGGCAGCGGCAGCGGATACAGCCCCTTCGCTATCGCCGCCGCCACCACCGACGGCGAAGGCCCCACGTCCGAGCACAGCGAGCCGTTCAGATTCATAATCACTCCTTTTTTGGTTATCGGCATCCCAAGCTTGGAACCCGCTTGACAATCACCTCCATCGCCGTAACCGTTTTGTTTCGGATAAATATTATAGGTGTAATCGTTGATGGTGGAGTCGTTTTTCTCGCTCGCGGAGCGTTGCAGCGTCAAGAGCTTGAAATTGGAGTCGTTAGTTTCATTCTGTGGCGTTTGGTTCGGCGGCAGTTTCTGCTTCTTGGGGTCCATCGTATCCCAGAACCCAACGGCGGAGGCGCTGAGCTCCGAGTACATTGGCATGCTTCTCATCGTGGCGTCAACGAGGTTGACCCCGATGTTGAGGATCCCCTGGGGGCGACCCGAGGGTCGACGAACCTGCAACGCGACGAAGCGAACCTTTGATTTGCGGGTGTTGGAGCGCGGCAAGAGGTTGGCGGCGAGGACGCCGACGGTGCCGATGAGGACGTCGCGGAGCCAGGCGGAGGCGTAGATTTCGATCATGATGGTGGAGTCGTCGGCGTTGAGGAAGTCGTCGTCGACGCGGAACACGAATTTCTCGTTCCATGTGGGGTTGTTGTGGCCGTCGGGGTCTATTTGGGTGGTTAGCTTGCGTTCGGGGTTAAGCCATGCTACCGCGTAGGCTTTGATGGATTTGGAGACGGGTGCGAGGTCTTGCGCGGATATGATGTTGACTTCTAGGAGCTGGAAGGGGGATGCTAGCATAGACATTCTTCTTGGTTTGGTTCTGATTTAATCGAATATTATTGGTGATGGAATATGGATATGGAAACACAACAAGTTTGGGTGACGATGGCGGGGGAGCTAGCTGGTGCTGGTTGCTCGCCCACCACCCGAAACGCCAAATGAAAACGTCTCTCTCAGGGATACCTACGCCTTTGATTCGTTATATTGGAACGGAAAGTATGACACCTTTTATATTTGGGTCATGCTGCATGGCCACATGCCAGGATTCTGGCAAGACAGGTAACGAGAGAGAGGTAGCTGTTGAGACAGATTGGTTATGGCCCTTCTTTTTTATTTATTTATTTATTTTTAAACCTTCGAGATCCAGAGATGTATTTTCCCCAACAATAGGGTAGGAAATACGGGTTGGGAAAAACTAATTACAGAAACTATTTTACAAGTTGTGCGATGTACAGTCTTAATCAAATGCTGTCAAAAATTCCGTTTGTATGAATACAAAACTATTTTCACACACACATGTCTAAATAATATGTTTTCAATCTACTAAATTTTTCATATAACATATTATAAATATTTTATGGGTTGTTTTTTACTGAAAAAGGTTGGAGGCGGAAGCAGGATCTTTCAATTATAAATATGTTAATTAAATAAAATTAATGTAAATTGATAACTTAGAGCATACCAACTCATATTGCTGTTTTATCTAGGTTAAACAATTTCACACACACACGCACACTAGGGTTGAGAAAATTAATATTACACCACCAATTGTCAACTTCATTTATTAGTTAGTTAGGAGTATTTATGGTTGACGTGACTCAAGCAGCTAGCAAAGATAAAAGTTAAGGATTAAATAAAGGACTAATCTGTCTGACTAAGCTGCCGTTTGTTTGACATATTTTCATACTTTTAATAAAATACACATATTTTATTATAAATTTGAGTAAAATTAATTTGAGCGCCATGTTAATTATATGTAAAAATTTAAAATTAACTTTCACTACCTTCAAACCAAGCAAACTTCAAATTTCTAACCTGACTTACATAATGGTAGATAGAATAACTTGTAACACAAGGTTTAAAATGGACTGAAGCAGGGGGTGTTTTCGTTTTTCCCCTTTTTTTCCCAATCTTTGACGTGTTACTAGTTGACAAGCTTTCTCAATTTATTCAGTAGATAGGATTAGGAACGAAAAAGCAAACCAAAATCCCAACCCCCAAGCCACCATAACACCATTTCCAAAAGTATCGACTATATATCTATGCAACCGATCGACAAAATGCCCAATGTGGTTTCTCCAAATCAGTGTCTCAAAACCACCAAATGCTATAGCGTTGCACCGAAAATCACTTCCGAAATGGACGTTTCCCATTCCACCATCCTCTTCACTCTCACTTTCTTGCTCTTCGTCTTCCTACCTTCTTCCAAACCAGTTTCCGATTATAGCACATTAGTCTACAAAACCTGTGCAAGCCAAACCTTCAACGACCAATTATCCCAAACTTATTCTCAAACACTCAATTCTCTATTCCAACAACTCATCGCCCAATCCTCCCAACACAAGTTCTTCAAAACCACGGAAGCCGTTAGCGATGACACAGCCATCTCAGGCCTTTTCCAATGTAGAGATGATATCGGCAAAGAAGATTGTTTCAGCTGCGTAAACTTGCTGCCTCAGATGTCAAACACCTTGTGCAGTGATTCCATATCAGCAAGGGTACAACTTGACCGTTGCTACATTCACTACGAGACTGAGGAGCTTCCAGAAACAACTCCTGGTGAATCTAAAAGTAGCAATTTGCTTCACAAGGACTGCGGGGAACCGGTTGTGGATTATTATATCCAGTTTAAAGAGTTGATGGACGAGGCATTTGTGACCCTGGAAAGTGGGATTCTAAACAGTAATGGGTACTATACAACGAATTATAAATCAGTGAAATTGATGGCGCAGTGTGAAGGGGATTCAGACACTTGTGACTGTAGTAATTGCGTAAGCGATGCGGTGCAGGTTGCTAAGGAAGAATGCGGTACTTCACTTTCGGCACAAATATATCTTGACAATTGTTTCATAAGCTATGGCATTCCTGGCAACTCTGTCCCAGGTAATTATTAAATTCAATCAAGAACCAAAGTCTTTGTATTTGCATCTTATTATTTTTTAAGAAATTATTATTATATTGAAATAATTTTTGAATATTTTTTTTTCTATTTATTCAGATAAGTGTAATCTAAAAATTAAGAAGTCGGTAATATTTGTTTAGAAAGAATATTCACATAAAATGTTTTAATTTATTTTCATTCTATCTTTAAACTATTCACAATTTTGCCCTAATGGTTAATTTATTAACCAAACTTATATACAATTTTTAGGTATTTTAGTATCATTCTCTAATTAATTTTGGAATTTCACCTTAGTAATTTATATTAATTTTTAATGCAAACTTTTATTATGTTAATCACTGAGATAAAAATTTAATTCTAATTAAAAAATATATAAAAAATATTTAAGGAACTACATTTAAATTTTGTCTTTAATTTATTCAGTAAATATTTTACATAAAATATTATTTCATTTTTTGGATTGTAATTCCCGCTCTATTTTCTTTTCATTCTTCTTTATCTTATACAATCTTTAATTATTGTATTAATTCAATATTTTTTAATTTTGTATTAGAAATTAGTCCAACTTTTATATAGGATCCACCAATATTACTAATTTTAGATCTAGAAAATCTAATTTATAAACAAGATTTCCTTATTTAAAGAAAAATAAAAACGACAAAAATAGATACAGTGCCTTCTTCAAAAGACTTTTTTTTTTATTCCCACGTCATATTAGAATTTCAAAATTTTAGTTAAAAAAATTAAATCATACAAGTTTTGGGTTGCTTCGTTTCGTATCACTTTTTTCTCATTTCTTTATCTAGTACACTAGTCACGTAAGTTTTTTTTTTTAATAATTAGATATTCTTCCAACATAATAGCTATAGCTAAACACAAAAACAATGTACTTATTATACATGATTACTCATTAATTATATACGAAATTTATGAATACAGGGGCAAGCAGAAATAGCAACGCCAAAAAGTTGGCCGCAATACTTGTTGGAGGGGCCGCAGCTCTGTTTTTAGGCTTTATTTTTTTATCACTGCTTAACTCTCGATTTAGGAAAGGGGATTATGAATAGAGTGAACTGGGTTTAATTAACACAAGTGAGTATTAGGATACGTTTATCTGTATAATAGTCGTCTTTGCTTTGTTTTTGCTTTAGTAGAATTTTATTTTATTTTGTTGAATTGCTTTAGTAGAAGATAACAACTTTGTGTTTATAATACTTAATTACAATGTTGAAGACATTTCTCACTTTTCACTGTGAGGTTCTTATCTAATTGTCGAATCCTTTCTCAAATCAACGGCTCTTGATTAATTACATATTGTCTTTTCTCTTTAACTGTCATAATGCGGTGTTACTAAAATGTTGAAGACAATATTGAAGGACAATGTGAACCGCATAATACGGCGGGAAATGAGTAACCTATTATTTTAGTTCCTCAAAGTATATAACATTGTTATATTATTATCTGAAATTAAAAAAAAAATAAATAAGTTTCTGAAAGTTAATTCCTCGATCACATTAATCTAAAATTCAAAATAATGTGTGACTTAAGTAATAATATTAAGATATACTTAAGAACTAAGTGGTTAAGTTTGGAGACTTAAATAAAGCAAATGAAAATTTTTAGAACTTATTTAAAATTTTCTTAGTTTCAGGGACTAATGTGACATCCCATTACACTGTCAGGGGCCAAAAATGATAGTTTACTCGCTAGAAATTAATTTAAGTATTCATATACCTTATAACTTTAATATTATTTTTTATATTAAAAAATCTAAATGGTTATAAACATTTATCATTTATTATGTTCTTACGCCCTGATAATGTCATTTTTTTGGAGATTATTTACAGGTTTGAACAAAAATGATCATGTGTACAAGTTAGGCCAATTGGATAATGACTTCATTGCTTTATCTAGTTAGTAAAGTATCATCTTTTTTTTTTTTGGTAAAAAGTAAAGTATCATCTTTAGTCAGTCCATTGATTATAAGGAACATGACTACCCTCTATATAGAGCTCGCAAAGAAAGACAACCAAATCGATAACGTTCATTCCAAATTGCACAATACTCTCGTATTCTACAATAGGTTCTCATGCCCTTGGATATTTTTCCTAACCCTTCTAGCATTGTTCAACTCATTCATGAACTAAGTCTAGGGTGGGAGAGCTAACTGAGTCTCTCACCATGTAAAAGAATTATGGGTTGTCAAATAAAGCCATTAATTAATGAATAGTCAGGATTTAAATGTGTTCACTAGCGAAAGTAATATAGTTTTTTTTTTCTTCTTAAATCTAAATCCATGCGGCTAAAAATTAAGAGGTGCCACACAAATATCTTAGAGAGTTAACCGCAGTTAGCATCGACTAGGAGCTTAGAGGTCTCGCCCGAGTTGGACCCCACCTTATCGATCTCCTTCACCATGCCCATGCCCTCACCACCTTGTCGAACACCATGTGCTCCCCATCAAGTCACTTCGTTTTAATGGTGCAGATGAAGAACTCCAATCTGTTCATGTTGGGCCCCGCATTATCCATCGAAAAAATGCTCTAACCCGTGTGCTTCTTTATGAAGTTCTCGTCGACAAACTTAGACCTGTAGATGGACTTGTTGCCGGTGCCAGTGTCGTTCCTAGTGGTGAAGTCCTTACCCTAGCACATGAAGTTGGGGATCACGTAGTGGAAGGCGAAGCCCTTGTAATGGAGGGGCTTCCTGCTGCGACCTATGCCCTTCTTGCTGGTGTGAAAGGTGCAAAAGTTCTCGGCGGTCAAATGGTCGTGTCAGCGAACAACTCCATCACTATGTGCCTCGTGGGGTGGCCTCTAATTGTCATGTTAAAGAAGACCTTAGGGTTCGACATTGTTGCGAGGAATTCAACAAGAGTGATATCAAAAATGATTGAGTTGCATCCATCCGTTTGGTAAATTACATGTTACTTTCTTTTTCCCTTATGTTATTTGGCTAGGTGCAAACAACACAAGAAAACAATACGACGGTTGTTGAAGGAACAAGAAACTAAACAATGCAAACACCTCATAGTTGTCTTCTCATACCCACAATGACAGGGTGTGACGAACTTCGATGTCTACTCTCAATCAAAGGAAAGCTTTGAAATGGGAAAAATGCAAGAGTGTTAAGTGTTATAGTAACTTTCCCACCCACGTGGATTTAAATTTAAGAAAAAAAATTGATAGTACTTTCCCAATCGGTGAACACATTTAAATCATGGCCATTCATTAATTAATGACTTTATCTGACAATCCATAATTCTTTCACATAGTGGGAGACTAGTTTAGCGCTCCCACCCTAAACTCATGATGCCTTTAGTTCCTTTATTGGTGACAACTCTCATCATGATGATAACAACACTAATCGTCCCCTTAGTCCCTTGATTTAGGACTTTGTAGTTTATTTTTATACGTTCATTTTTTGAATGGTTTTGTATTCTTCAATTCATATTTTACATTATGTTATTTTGATTTGAAATATTGAATTTGATTTTATGTATATAATATACTTATAATTGTAAATCAAATTGTGATTTTGATAACTATAAATAGGTTTTGATAAATAGAAACATTAAAAAAAATTAAAATAGGAGTAAGATTAGGGATGTCAATAGGGCAGAGTGAGTACGGGTAGTAGTCCTCTCATACACGCCCGTATTTATACGAGTACACATCAAGTAGGTATCCACGAAATTTTATATATATTTGTGAGTATCTACGAGTATCTATGAATATTTGTTAAAATGTAAAATTTTAAACAAAAAGTAAAAAATAACATAAAACTAAAAATAAATATTTTTGAAAGATATATTTATATTAAAAATAATTTTGTAACATATATTTATATTAAAAATAAATAATTTTAAAAACTATATTTATATTAAAAATAAATTAAAGTAATTTACTTTATATATAATTAAGGCTATTTAAAAAACTTTAAAGTGCGGGTACAAGTACCTTACTACCCTTCCCCACCCCATTAATAAATGGATATTCATTTAATTGTCCATTTAATATTCATAGCGAATTTTATCGATGGGTAAGAGTTTTTTTGTTGTCCCTAAGTAAGATGTAAAAAAATAGTGATCAACAAATCAATCACTAATTCAAGTTGCAAAAAGGATTAGAATCATTATTTTAATGTTTGTTACAAATTATTTCTTTTTCTTTTCTTTATTCTTATTTTCACTTTTATCCTTTAATTATAATATTTATCTTTTCTTATATCCAAATAATAAAAAAAGAACAAAATTAGTAGTTGCCACCAATTATCAAGAGACCAACACTATCTTTCTAGCACTATCCTTATTATTGGCTGAAATTTATTGAAAATCACAAATTTTAGTAGGTCTTACTTTTAAATCAAGCGAAAGATTCATTAAATGAGAAGTGAGACTCACCAAAATTTGTGCTTTTCAATAAATTTCAACTAATAATAGAAAGAGTGTTTGAGAGAGTGTTATTAGCATTTCTCTTATACTCATTTATTACTTATATAACCTTAAATTGTATTAACAAATATACTTTTTTTGTAAAATATGGATATTTTTTGAATTTATCAAAAATGATTTTAAAAATGAAATAAAAACATCAACTTGCATTATTAGAAATCATTACAGATAATAAACATCTTGTTGTACATCACAACAACCAATAATATCCAAATTCACTTTCTCTATGGTGAGGTTTAATTCAACAATGGTGTCTATGACACTTGTCTCCCACTTTTTGAGTATAGGGCTTTTATCTTTTCATGTTGAATGTAATCACCTATTCTGCCTCCAACTTGAAATAGAAAAAATGCATAAGAAAGGAGAGTTGAATTGTGCGTTTAACAACTTTTTCGAAACAAGTTGACCAATATGAAAACGTTTTCAAGCGTAGGGATAGAGAGAAGAAGAACGCAGAAAGCTTTACACTGGTTCACTCAACCTAAGTTACGTCCAGTCCCTTCACCCAGAAGGTATTCACTAACCAACCTTAGGTTACAAGTATTGTTCGCGGCCTCTTTAAGCTTTACAACGCAATCACCCTAGATTGCTTAACCCAAGTATTCTTTTACACTAAGCCTCTCCAGGCTTTCACAACACAACAAGTGTTTATACAAACGATATCAACTCACATAGTGAGGATTTGAAAGATTAGGCACAAAAAACGCTCTGAAAAACTTTACACGATTTTTGCTATTGTCCACTAGACACTTCTATCGGAATATTGCTAATATCTTTTTGTTCTTGCTCTTTTTCTTGATCGCTCGTCACAGTCTCTTGTTTGCTTCTTCCTTGGTGCATGTATATATAGTCTTCAAGGAAAAGATCTGTTGTAGAAGACTTTGACTTTGTTATGCAATGAGAAACGTGCAAACTATCCTTTCAGAGAGATCAGGCGTGGCAGTTTTTAGACTTGCACTAAAATGGAAAGTGCAGGACAATGCTAGCGGTCTATTTTTCTGAACATTCTTCATTCGTCTCGGCATCTTGATAAGTTGACTTGCTTTATCTATTTTTGTTGCGCTCTTGCACTAGAATGATTCCGATGTTATTTAATGCTTCAAACAATTTGAACATTAGATCACAGAAGTAGTAATATGTTAGTTTCAAGAAAAACTAGCATAATTAAAATAGACGTTCAAAATAGAACTTAGCCGTTTGAATATTTGTCGTTGGAAGCTTGCATCAGATATTTGAATTTGTTCTTCAGACGATCATCTTAAGTTGTTCATTGGACAATGTTCTTTAAGCACGTCTATTGGATGGTCTTCCTTGACGCGTCTACTGGACGGTCTTCTTTAACACGTCTACTAGACTGGTCTTCTTTGACATATCTACTGGACGATCTTCAAAGAGAAGTTTGTATGCTGCAAAGAGTTCAGTTCTTTGGCAGAAACTTGAACATTAATAAGTTTGTTATCTTCAAAACTTTGAGGGTCTAGATGCTTCTATGTCTTTGGTTCCTACAATCTCCCCCTTTTTGATGATGACAAACCTTATTAATTTTTAAGTTTTTGCTAGAATATAAAAGGACACATAAAGGAGTTTTCGAAAGACTTACTATGCTCCTCCTGAGTTTGATATTCCAAGTTTTGTATTCTTTGAGACACAAGATATATTAGTTTAAATACATATCGAATAACGTTCAAAGTATCAAGCATATTGTATTTTACAGTTATGGATTTTAAATATAGGCAGAGTAATATATGTCAGAACAAAGTATGTATTTTATTGTACTTGAAGATCATACAAAACAGCAAATAAAAAAAACATAGTTTTCTAGTTCTCCCCTTTTTGTCATTAGCAAAAAGCAGACAAAGAGGGAAGGGAGACGACATCATAGTCACTATTGTGGCGGCAGGAGGAAGAGGTAGGGAAGGGTGTAAGAGAGCTTGTTGGTTCTAGAGAATTTGGTGAAGAAGGGTGAAGATGGGTTGCAGCTGGTTTGCAATGTATTGTTGAATGACGGGATCAACAGGGGGAATGGGGAAAGGGGCAGAAGAAGAGATAGGAAGGCTTGCGGAGGCTTGAGAGCCAGGAGTAGGCAGGGGTGGAGGTGTAGGTGACGGTGGTTGGGAAGGAATGGGTGGAAGGGCTTCAGAGGGGGGAGGAGGTGCTTCGAGAAGCTTCAAGTCTTGTACTTCTAATTAGTATGGACGTGGAGTGGTCCACGGATAAGGTGGTTGAAAATTTGTGTGGTGAGTAAAAGCGGCAATCATAGTGTTTAGGATAAAAGTTTCTATACCAAGGAGTGGACGCTCATTTGTTGGACGGACAAAGGCAGCTGAAGAGTCCGAAAAGTGAAATACATGAGTTGGACGGTGCGTGACTTCACAGTTCGTTGCAGTTGGGATATCGGCTTTGTCGTCTACTGAAACTCCACTACTGGACGCTTCTTGTTCGCATAGGAACATATGGTGATGCCAAAAGCGTTCAGCATCGTCCTCGTCCAAGTCCGTATGAAGATGTTGAGCTAGGAACCATTCACGGGAATAAGTTGAATGTTGTTGAAAAACAGCTTTGGACGACAAAGGCAGGGATGGTGCCTTGGTCAGAATCTTCTTCTTCTTGCGGTTGTCATCTATGATTGGCAGTCTTGGGCAGACGCGATCTAGTTGGATGCGGATGGATGTTGAAGGTCGGATGTGTTGTGATAGGGGAATGAAGAGTTGAAACTTCAAAGTGGTGGAACCTTTGAGAGTGTTGCAAAACATATGCTTAAAGGCAGATGGAAAGAATCCATCTTCTTCTGGATCTAGACGCCGAAACTTCAAAATTGCAAGCCTTATGTGAATAGTCCGCTCGTCCTCAGGTTTCCTTTGTTGCAGAACTTGCTCGATGTGTTCTACTGGAGGTACTCTGTGTTGAAGTACTCCAGGAGGATGTGCATTGATGCGCCAAGCTCGTACAACTCTAGGGTACCTTCGTCTAATAAACAGCTTGAGCGGTAAGTGTTCAATAGCTCCAGAGGCAGTGCTAGATAAGCTTCCAAAGGTTTATGGACATAGTCGTCCATGTACTTTTCCAGATCAAGTAGAGAGTAATCAAAAGCGAAAACAGGTTCAAGGAGCTCTGGACGCAAGATGATAGCATTGTCGTCCATGCGGTTTTGGGGGGTTGCCTTCAACAAACAGTAGAAGCCAAAGCTGTTTGGTTTTGGTCAAGGTTTTTGAGGGGATAAAAGATGTAGGTAAGGAAATAATGGTTGAGGAGGAAGGTGATTTAGTAGGCTTGATGGAGAGATGTGTCCTAGATATGTCAGGGGTAGGGATGGTGCAGGTATAACCTCCATCACTGGGCAGTAGCATGTCTGATTCAGGTGTGGCTTGTGGGTCGGCTTGTGTTTAGGTAAGAGGTTCAAAAGGTTCAATAATTGATGCAAGCCAAGTCACTAATAGGTTCATTTTCAACAGGAGAGGAAAGCTTACTTTTCTTGGATGGGCTTCCCTTGGCAGTGTTTCTGCTGGTCATTTGGATGAGGCAGATGGTTGTGGTAGTGGTTAAACAGGAACATCAATCACGGTAGCTTTCTGCTTCTTGACAAGCATACCAATTGGCTCATCATCTTTGTCGTCAAAAGCGATGATCAACCGTCTCTTAGCAGGAGCTTGTGCCAGAGCAGGTGAAGGAGCAAAGGCAGCAATAGGAGCAGCTGCAAGAGGAGTAGATGGAGCTGAAGGTCGTTGGGTCTTGGACCTTGTAACTCTGGTTGCTTGTGTCTTGGATGACCTCCTCTTGGTGAACAGTCTGGCATCAACTGGATTCACAAACAATGCCTCGTCGTCCATCAACTCAGTGAGCTGGACGATTGGCTCAATTGTCTGTAGAGGTGCCATCTCAACAGTTTCCTTTTTAACATCCACTAGTTTGGACGTGGTTTCCAAAGGCTTCAGCACGAATCCAACCTTCATTTGTGCAACATTGTTGCGTCCAAAAGGCAGTTGAGTGAAACGATGGCCACCACCCAGAATCCTAATCTGATTTTGCTCTCCAAGAGATAGAGCAAAGAAGGCATGATACATCTGCTGTTGCCAGAAAAGTCTGTTAAGGAGAGCGACATAGGTGATCTGGTCGCGCTCTCCGCGTCCTCTCATGGTCCTGAAGATGTTGCTTAGGATCAGGTGCGGCAGGTTAAACTGTTGGCCTGTGATCATATGGAACAACGCGAACCTGTGCAAGAAGGTAATGTTGTCCTTCAATCCAGCCTTGTGAAGAATTCCCTTGTTCAAAAACTGTTATAAAATCTTCCCCTCTTTTGTTAGCTTGCTGTATTCGACTGGGCCTTCGCCTTCTGAACCCATCAGTGTAGCGTCAACAGTATCATGTCCTCCAAAACTGCTTTCCCAACCATTCTTGATGCAAGACCCAGCCCGCTCACAGCCAATGGCTTAAGCAACAAAGCTGAGGTCCAATGTGACCTTGACGCCTAAAACAGTTCCCGCGATATCTGTCTTGAAAAAGACGACAGAGTTCCAGAACTATCTAATGAGCTCTAGGTATATGATCTCGTTCAAGTGGAAATAGTTGAGAATTCCACATTTGAGCAAGTTATGCTTTACATTCACACCCATGTCTTCCAGGGCTTGGATATCAAAACGGCTTTCAATGAGAACAATAGCCTTATCTAGGCTCTCCACACGAGCCACGACCTTTGCAGCAGGACCAGCCTTTTCAGTTGCCATATCTGAGAGCTTGAAAGTTTGTTAGGGTTTGAGAGGTTTCAAGAGACTGAGAGAGTTTAGGTGGATTTGAGAAGAGGTGAGTGTTTGGTTTTAGGTTTGAGTGTACATGAAGAAACCGAAGGGTTTTGCTTTTAGCAGTTCTTTCAATTTTGAAGAAAGAGGTGATGTGCAATAAATGCTGGTCAGGCGCTTACACTTTTCGGAGTTGGTTATACGACGCTTCAGTGACTCAAATAGGAATAAAGCATTTATTTTCAAATCATTTTCAGAGAAAACATGATTAAGTACGAACAGAGATTTTTATGTATACATAAATGTAAGCTGCTATGAAATGCGAAAAGCTATGCAAGTGATCAATGAAATATTGGACGCTACAAAACATTGGACGATCAAGTCCTTAGATGGTCAAGGTATGTTGAATAAAACTATTCATTTATAAATTCCATACCAAGAAGATCTCAAATATGGATGAGTTTATCTTCAGGAAAGGGTTTTGTAAATATATCGGCCAATTGATTTTCAGTGTTGACAAACTGAATATCGACAACTCCCTTCTGAACATAGTCTCTTATAAAATGATGTTTTATTTCAATGTGCTTTGCCTGAGAATGCACATTAGGATTTTTAGACAGATTTATAGCAGCAGTGTTATCACAAAAGATAGGAATGTTACTCTCGTAGATACTGTAGTCTTCTAACTGATGCTTGATCCATAAAAGTTGTGAGCAACAAGATGCAGCTGAGACATACTCTGCTTCTGCTGTGGACAGGGCAGTCCCTTGTTTTTTGCTTGTCCAAGAGACTAGATTCCCACCAATGAGGTGACATCCTCCACTGGTGCTTTTGCGTTCTATTCTATCTTCCGCATAGTCAACATCGCAGTAACCAACTAACCTGTATTCTTTGTTTGACTTAAAACACAAACCAAGGTTAGTGGTCCTTTTTAAGTATCTAAAAATTCTCTTAACTGCTGTTAGATGAGTTTCTTTAGGGTCAAACTGAAAACGGGCACATAAGCATACACTGAACATAATGTTAGGTCTAGACGCTGTGAGATATAAAAGAGACCCAATCATACCTCAGTATATAGTTTAGTCTACCTTTTTAGAAGAGTCGTCCAAGCTGAGTATTGATGATGGATGCATAGGTGTACTCATTTCCTTGGCATTGTCCATCTTGTACTTCTTGAGAAGTTCGTTGACATATTTTGTTTGATGTATGAATATGCTATTTGCAGTCTACTGTACTTGCAATCCCAGGAAGAATTTTAATTCTCCCATCATACTCATTTCGAATTTTGCTGTCATGATCTTAGAAAAATCTTTGCATAAAGCGTCATTAGTAGCATCAAATATAATATCGTCTACATATATTTGCGCAATAATAAAGTGTGATTTAACGTCTTTACGAAAGAGAGTGGTGTCTACTTTTCCTCTAGTAAAACCATTTTCTAAAATAAAAAAACTTAGCTTTTCATACCAAGCTCTTAGAGCTTGTTTAAGTCCATACAAAGCCTTTTTGAGTTTGAAAACGTGTTTTGGAAAAGTATCACACTCAAAACTAGGAGGTTGTTTCACATAGACTTCCTCGTTTATTATGCCATTTAAGAATGCACCTTTTACGTCAATTTGATAGAGCTTTATGTTACTATGAGCAGCAAATGAAAGTAAGATGCGGATGGCTTCTAATCTAGCTACTAGTGCAAAGGTTTCGGTAAAGTCTATACCTTCTTGTTGAGAGTAGCCTTGAGCTACAAGTCTTGCTTTATTTCTTACCACTTTGCCAGCTTCATCTAGCTTGTTGCGGAACACCCACTTTGTTCCAATGATAGACTTGTCCTTGGGTGCAGGAACTAGCATCCAGACATCATTCTTTTCGAATTGACTAAGTTCGTCCTTCATGGCGCTGATCCAGCCATCATCCAGGAGAGCTTCGTCCACTATCTTTGGTTCCAATTGAGAAATCAAAACAGTTTGAACTTGCTCCTTGAAGGTCGATCTTGTCCTGACATGATCTTGAACGTTTCCAAGAATTTGATTATCTGGATGATAGGTCTTCATTTGCCAAGAACGTCCAGTTGGTTACTTTTCTTCTTCTTTTGGATCGTCCCTATGATCTATGGATGCTGAGGACTGGCATCTTCTAGCTTCATATCTACAAATGAATCGTCTAGCTCTAATATTTCTTTATCAGGTTTATTGTCATTGAATTTAACATGGATGGCTTTTTCAACTGTTAAGGTTCTAGAGTTGTAAACTCTATAGGCCTTGGATGTTTCAGAATAGCCTAACAGTATTCCATCATCACACTTAGAATCAAACTTTCCAAGATTGTCCTTAATGTTTAAGATGAAACATTGACATCCAAAGGGATGAAGATATGATATGTTGGGCATTCTTCCTTTCCACAATTCATAAGGAGTCTTTTTCAAAATAGGTCTTATATAAATTCTATTTTGTAAATAACATGCAGTGTTTACTGCTTCAGCCCAGAAGTGCTTAGGAGTGGAATTATCATTTAGCATGGTTCTAGCCATTTCTTGCAATGACCTGTTCTTTCTCTCTACCACACCATTTTGTTGTGGTGTTCGTGGTACGAGAAGTTGTGGAGAATTTCGTTCTCCTTACAGAACCCTTGAAAACTTTTGTTTTCGAACTCCTTTCCGTGATCACTTCTGATTGAAGCTATGCAAACACCCTTTTTTATTTTGAATTCTTTTGCAAAAGATTGAAAAGATCTTGTAAGACTTATCCTTGTGTTTTAAGAACATAACCCATGTCCATCTAGAGTAGTTGTCCACTACGACTAATCCATATTGTTTTCCACTAAGGGAGGCTGTTCTAGTTGGACCAAACAAATCAATATGTAGTAGCTCAAAGGTCTAGTTGTAGAAACAATATTTTTTGATTCAAAAAAGCTTTTTACTTGTTTCCTTTTTTGACATGCATCACAGAGAACATCAGACTTGTAAGCAAGATTTGGAAGTCCTCTTATGAGGTTATGCTTATTTAGCTTTGAGATTAGTTTCAAGCTTGCATGTCCAAGCTTCTTGTGCCAAGTCCATTGATTCTCTTTGATGGATACTAGACACGATACATTTTGATTTGTGAAGTCATTGAGATCAGTCTTATAAAGATTGCTTTGCCTCTTAACAAAGAATAGTATAGATCCATCTATATTCCTAACAATACATTTTTCTTTGTCAAAGGAGACATTGTGTCCACTGTCACATAATTAACTTATGCTCAGTAGATTGTGTTTGAGTCCTTCAACATATAAAACACTTTCAATGGAAGGGAATGAGTGCTTACCGATTGTTCCTATACCTGTGATCTTTCCCTTCTGGTTTCCTCCAAAGGTGACCCATCCACCATTCTTGGGTTGTAGGCTTGGGAACATACACCTTTCTCCCGTCATGTGTTGTGAGCAACCACTGTCCAAGTACCATGACTGGGGTTTTCTTTCGGTTGTCAAGAAAATCTGTAATAGGTATTATCATAGACTTAGGTACCCAAATGGACTTGGGTCCTTTTCTATTAGTTCCGAAGGCATTAGACACCTTCTTTGTTGGATGATATCTATAGTTTGTTGATTCATGCCCATTCTTTCCACATATTTTACAGAAGGTTGTGTTTTTACTAGGTTTGTAATTTTCTTTAACAAAACCAAGTCTGGATTTGTCATGAGGACTTCTTCTATAAGATAGAATCTTATTTAGGTTCTCTGTTCTGCTGGCAAATTTTGACAAACTTTCTTTCAGATGAGTCACTTCTTTTTGAAGTTCTAAAACTTCATAAGAAGATGTCTCTTCTGAAATGTTCTTTGTTTTTAAAAACTCATTTTCTTTGAAAACCTTTTTATGCTTTTCATTGAGCAAATTGAATTCTTTTGTTATTTTAGAAAATTTCTTTTTTAGTTCTTTATATCCTATTTAAGAGAGTTGAAGAGTTAGCAAGCAAATCATTATAGGCTTCTTGTAGAGAGATTAAGTTATCGAAGTTTACCTCTTCGTCTTGCTCATTATCTGAGCTATCAGAGCTGGTCTCCGCCATGAGACACAGGTTGGCTTCTTCCTCTTCTTCTTCTTCGAATGAAGATAGGTCCATGTCTTCCCAATTAGCCATGGGACCATTTTTCTTGAAGAACATCTTATTTTTGTCCTTCTGCAAACTGGGACATTCAGCTCTGAAATGTCTAGGCTTCTTGCATTCATAACAGACTGAAGGACTCTTTTCTTTTAGTGCCTTGTTGAACTTCTTTGTGAAGATTTTGGCCCTTGATCCTCCTTTCTTCTTCCAAATAGCTTGTATTTTTCTGGAGATGAAGGATATTTCATCTTCATCAAAGTCATTCTCTTCAGACTCTTCCTCAGAGAATTCTTCCACGTTTAGTGCTTTGGACAATGATCCTCTGGGTGGACGTTGGACGCTTAAAGCGATGGACTTCTTCTTCTGTCCTTCGTCTTGCTTTAGCTCCAGTTCGTGGACTTTAAGAGTTCCAAGTAACTCTTCCATTGAAAGTGTTGTTAGATCCTTGGAAGCTCTTAAGGCTGTAACCTACAGTCTCCATTGCCTAGGCAAACTTCTCAAGATTTTGTCAATGTGATCATAATTATCATAGGTTTTGCCTAAGGACCTCAGGTTATTTATTATGGTTTGAAATCTACCAAACATAAGTTCGATAGTTTCATTTTCTTCCATAGTAAAGAGTTCATGTTGTCTTACAAGTAAGCTCAACTTAGACCTCTTTACTTGTGAAGTGCCTTCGTAGGCAAGAGCGAGGGTGTCCCACATTTTCTTAGCACTTTTTAAGCTATGTACCTTTTCACATTTAGATTCAGATAAGGCACACATCATAGCATTTCTAGCTTTTGAGTTTAGAAGATACCTCTGTTTGTGAGATTCTGTCCATTGACTTCTTGGAAGCTCCACTCCATCATGGTCAAAGGGCAAGTAGTCACTAGTCTCTACTACGTCCCACATGTCTATGTGACATGCATCAAAGAATACTATCATTCTTTGCTTCCAATAATCGTAGTTCTGACCTTTAAAAAGAGGCAGTTTGTTAACAGCTTGTCTTTCGTTTTCCATGAGTGGTTAGGATCATTTTTACCCTTGCAGTGTTAGATGCTCAACCCCAAGAGGTCGAGCTCTGATACCAATTGAAATAGAAAAGGCGCACAAGAAGGGGTTGAATTGTGCGTTTAAAAACTTTTTCAAAACAAGTTGACCAGTATGAAAATGTTTTCAAGCGTAGGGATAGAGAGAAAAAGAACACAGAAAGTTTTATACTGATTCACTCAACCTGAGCTACGTCCAGTCCCTTCACCCAAAAGGTATTCATTAACCAACCTTAGGTTATAAGTATTGTTCACGGCCTCTTCAAGCTTTACAATGCAATCACCGTAGATTGCTTAACCCAAGTATTCTTTTACACTAAACCTCTCCAGGCTTTCACAACACAACAAGTGTTTATACAAACAATATTAACTCATGTAGTGAGGATTTGAAAGATTAGGCACAAAAAATGCTCTGAAAAACTTTACACGATTTTTGCTATTGTCTACTAAACGCTTCTATCAGAATATTGCTAATATCTTTTTGTTCTTGTTCTTTTTCTTGATCGTTCGTCACAATCTCTTGTTTGCTTCTTCCTTGGTGCATGTACATATAGTCTTCAGGAAAAAGATTCGTTGTAGAAGACTTTGACTTCGTTATGCAATGAGAAACGTGCAAACTATCCTTTCAGAGAGGTCAGGCGCGGCAGCTTTGAGACTTGCACTAAAATGGAAAGTGCAGGACTATGCTGGCGGTCTGTTTTTCTGAACATTCTTCATTCGTCTCGGTAGCTTGATAAGTTGACTTGCTTTATCTATTTTTGTTGCGCTCTTGCACTAGAATGATTCTGATGTTATTTAATGCTTCAAACAATTTGAACGTTAGATCACAGAAGTAGTAATATGTTAGTTTCAAGAAAAACTAGCATAATTAAAATGGACGTTCAAAATAGAACTTAGCCGTTTGAATATTTGTCGTTGGAAGCTTGCATCAGATATTTGAATTTGTTCTTTAGACGATCATCTTAAGTTGTTCATTGGACAATGTTCTTTAAGCACGTCTATTGGACGGTCTTCCTTGACACGTCTACTAGACAGTCTTCTTTAACACGTCTACTAGACGGTCTTCTTTGACACATCTACTGGACAGTCTTCAACGAGAAGCTTGTATGCTGCAAAGAGTTCAGTTCTTTGGTAGAAACTTGAACATTAATAAGTTTGTTATCTTCAAAACTTTGAGGGTCTAGACGCTTCTATGTCTTTGGTTCCAACACAATTGTCCTTAAAGCATTACATGGGCTTCTTTGATTGTCGAGAAAAATTGAAAATGAAGTAATGTGTGTTCTTATATCATTTTTATATATCACATGGATGTCAAAATGATAACCACTGTCATTGCAAAATATAGTTTATGTATTACCAATGAAGTAAGAAAGATTATTTGGGAAAAATAATATGAAGGAAACAACAAAGTACAAAAAAAAAGTGTTAAACACTATGAGAATATGGAAAATAACTATTTGGATGGATCAAACTTCATGTTTGTGAGATTTTTTAAGATGAGAAAATCTTGAGGTATGAGAAATTTCAAGGGATGAACATTAATAAATGTATAAATGATCATTAGAAAGTAATGAAGAAGCGAGAGACTATAGCAATGTCTTTCTATCAACACTTTTGAAAATCATGTCTAATACACAAAAGAGCCCCTTATATACCTACCAACCAATCAATGATCAACTCCAATCACAAATAATATAAAAAAGAAAAAGAAAAACATCGAAAAAGGATTACAACCAAATGAACATAAGGATTACCAATGCAAGAACTAATTTTAATAGAAGAAACACACATACACATAGAGTGAGACCTTGACGGAGACTTTTTTTACTTTAAATGAGAGAGTTATATGTTAGGTCTTTTTGCCAACACGTGACCTTTTTCTTTATAAAAACTAATAGCAAACAATTTTTTATTGGTGGGCCTATAACAAATTCAAATTACGAAATTATGCAACACACATTTATCACAAATTCAAATTAAGAAATTATACAAGAAATTATGTAATTGGTAATTTAAGCAAATAAAAAAAGCTTGCATAATTTCTTAATTTGGATTTATTATAATTGAATCACAATATATATATATATATATATATATATATATATATATATTAGCATTATCAATTAATTTGAATGTTCAAATTATAAAAATCATACTAGTCAAAATTACTTTAATTAATATAATCATTTATTTTTTAAATATTGAGAATGTCTCATAAAGAAGTGATCTCCTACTCAAAATTATATATTCTAATTTATAATATAAAAGTAGATTTTATTTTCAAATATAAATTTAAATTCTTTAAATTAATTATATTTATTTTTTATGACCTTAAATACTTTTTTTCTTTTAATGTACTTTTTAATTTACATGAATTAATTATGTATATTTATTATTTGACATAAGTATTTTTATTAAAAATTTATTTTAGTTTATATTTTTTTAACTTTTACTTTAAATTTACTCATGTAATGCAAAATATATATATATATATATATTTGGGTCAGGATCCGTCGACACCAGGTGTCAAAGTTAGTCAAGTTACACATTCAATAACTTTTTGTAGAATGCAAATTTAATTGATCCAACCGTTGAATTTGATGTTCTTATTAATTAGATTAAGTATACAAAATTTCACACAATTTCAAAATTATTTAGTAGTTTATCACATCACTTTATTTAACCGTACAATAAAAAATTAAAATATATGTAAATATTCAATGTTAGATGACATATCTAGAAAATTCCAAATTATGTGAAATTTGATATACATGATCATGAAGATAATATCACATAATTCAATGAATCTTGCTAACCAATGCCTTTTTTTTAGTGAATTAATAAAAATCTAGGGGGCAACTAAAAGCCTCTAGTAAAAGTAATACAAGACAAATATGCTCTTAAAGCGTTACAAATAAAGTCTGGAACTACATAAAAAATAGAGATATGCTACATGTACAAGAATTCATACAATAATTTGTACAACACTTTTTGTGTCTAACTCTCTCTATCATTATAAGATGTAATAAATAATATGCAGGAGAAAGATGAACACACACCAACAAATTATTATACAAATTATTGTATAAATTGTTATACAAATAATATTTTTCTAAAAAATATGATTATCATAAGATAAAAGCAACCCATGCTTAGCTAACCAATGCCCTTAGAACACTGGTAAAAGAATCAATAAATAGAAAGTTCTTTTTATTAAAAGAATTGCATTAGAAATTATGAAAACATGTACTACTACACTTTTTAATAATTTTTTGTTTTATTTTTTATTCCTTAATCAGTGTCCTTAAGACACTGATTAGCATTTTTCATATTTAATAGTTGCCGTAAATGTGTATTAAAAATGAACAGAATCAAGGGAAAAATTAGGTTGAGTTTGTAAAATATTAATATTAATATAAATATGTTTATTCGATTTACCAATTTGGGCCTTCTGCTTTTGGTCCCTCGCGGTTTTGGCACTTGCCTTGCCTCCGTTTTCTTTAATCCCGTTCAATGAATGTATGCAACGTAAATGAAGCGGTTTCCTTGTTTTTGATGAAAACGGAGCAATGCGCCTATCGTCTCGTCTGCAACGTATATCATCGAAACACGTTCAAAGTCGCAGTCATTCTATACGGAAGGTCAAACCGTAAAATTCCATCCAATAATCATGCTACACATCACCCTGTGCATGACACGTGTCTGTAGCGCACCGTGCTGGATAGATCACTCACTTAACAAACCCGACCCAATAGACTCGGCGACTCTTCGGCTTCTGCTGCTTATAACCGCGCAGTCACGCACGTATTTTCCTAATTTCCCTGATAAATTTTCGTGGCAGCCAAACACACATTCTCATCCCTCTCAGTCTCTGAGGGTTTATGAATTTGGACTCTGCGCATTGCTTGCATGACCAGAACGCAGTTCTTTTTTCCGTTAAGTTTCTGTGTTGTTCAAGGGAGGGGTAACTTGCTGTACAAGTTGTCTATCTGAGCATCTTCACTTCTCTTAATCTTGTTCGAAGCTTCCTGAGAAAATAATGTGACGCTACTTTCTTCCGAAGATTCTCCTTGACCAAATAGCTCCTGTGCTATCGGCCTCCACATTTTCATTGCTTGATTGTGTATGTAAAACCTCTTTCATTTTCTTTTATTGTACTTCTTTAGCCATTTTGATTATTCTGGAGGGAGATTAAGGATGCATAGATGGTTTTTGGACAAATGTGAACTAAGGTTGAGCTTGAGCATGTCATTTTCAAATCGAGAGTGATATATAAGATTTATAAAATAATAACTGAAATATTGTATGATTATTTATGATTTTTTAATTTTAAAATTAAAAATTAGAAATTAGAAATCATTTACAAAACGTTGAAAAGTTAAGGCCAGAGTGAATGCGTGAAGCTAAAATGTATATTTATCCTTACTTTGAATTAAACACGGAAAAAGCTTGTACATCCCTTTCCTTTTCCCGTGAAATCCCTTACCAAACCACGATAACGGTGGTTTGTACCAAATTCATTTCTCCATTTTTGTTACTGTTCAATAGGTTACTAATTGTATGCATTGAGCATTGTGCTGGTTTTTTCGGTTTTCTTTTGAGGGGAAATGCGTAGCTTCAAGCAAAGGAATTTACGGTTAGGTGTAGCATACAGTGTTTGGTTGTTATTACTGTTTAAAAACGGGAGGAATTTTTAGTTACACTTACAAATGAGGTGAACCTCCTCGTTGGGGTTTGTTTGCAGCTGCTGGCTCGATATTGTTTGGAAGGTTATTTGTAGGTATCACCATGAGTGTTGTCTACGACTTGCCCTAAAATTAAATTGGGGCAATCTCTCTTGTCCTAAAATTTTATTTTCCAAAAGAAAAATGCAGTGAAAACAGTTTATGAAGGATTTGATCCTAAGATCAGTTATACTGTATCTACCTATATATTGGTTTGTGGAGGTCGGAATTCGAATTTTAAAACCTTCTTTACTTGTTCTGCAATATACCATTTTGGCATTGTTGCCCTGTTTTAATGCAGAAGCTCATTTTTTCTTTTAAAAGAGGAGCAAAACGATAATCTAGTTGCATGAATTGATTTCTGAAGGTACATATGTACATTACTGTAGGAACCTTTAATATGTTTTGGTGGGTGGAAGCAACGAAAACTTAGATGAAGCTCTTTTAAACTGAGTTTGTCTCTAAGGTGCACATGTGATGGTTGATCCTTCCTTGAATTTTAGTTTAGTGGGTTAAGATGAGATACTTGAAATTGACTCAAGGGTGAGTATACTCTTACTTGTAGATTAGAGACAAACTCACCTTGGAGGACCTTTTTCGGTTTTTCCTGAAAAACCGACGTTCATAAGAAGACTTTAAAGTTTGGGAGATAAATAATCATAACAAAAGATAAATATCATTTTCATAACGTTCTAATTATAACTTTTTTAGCAGAACTCCAAAGCACCATATACCAAAAAGGGCCTCTAAGTTAGGCCTTCATATTTGAAGTGGTGAAATAGTAATAATATTAAATCAATAGCAAACTGTTGCATTTTGTGTGGTCTGACTTGCACTTGAGTCATGCCGGTTCATTGGGATGTGTAAGTGTAACCAATCTGTACACGATTGTACTCAATAAATTTTTTGTTTTATTTTTATTTTAAAAATTCAAATATACCAATGTGTTCCTATGCTGGATACTTATTTGGGTATGGCAGCCGTGTAGGAGTAAAATGCTTCCTTGGTTCCCTGACTGTTTTACTAGACATTTGCATAAATTGATTGAGATATTTGGAAATAACATGAATGCAAAATGTTTCTATTTTTATTTCCTTGTATTTGTTTTATTAACATATGTAAATATAAATTAAATTATAATATGTAAATTGACTTTGTTGCTAGTTGTATAGCTTTCTTTTAGAAAGCGCAGTTTATTCCTTTTTATTTTAATTTTAATACAAATCTAAGTGATTTTGTGTGTGTGTGTGTGTGTATACAACAGTCACACTGAGGTTAAAACTTATGATGTTATGCATACTACTCAAACCCCTACCATTAGGCCACCCTAGTGGGTTACAAATCCAAGTGGAAATGATACAATAATTAGATAAATGACAATATTTAATTAATTAATACTAATTTTTAAAGCATTGATTCTCTCTTTTAATTAACGCCCTTACCAAGACATTTGGCATGCTCTTGGGCTTGGAAAGTGGTGGCCTCCCCTTCTCCTAAACTGTTACTTAAACAAACAAACAAAAAGGTGTTTTCCCTTTAATTCTCATATTAATTGTTATCCTGTGTTATATGGAGAAAGTTGCTAAAACCATGATATTTCAGTGCATTAATATTGGATGAGATCTGTCAATTCACTGTAATAAAACCTTAAATTTGCATTATGCGTGATATTTTATAATAGAATATTGAGAATATTGAGAAAGATGTCACCTGGCTCTTGCGTTAGTCCCTAATTCTAGTTCATTGATGTTTCCCTTTATTTTTATGCCTGTACAGAGTTCCCTTTAAGTATAATGGTTATATTATATTTGTTTTATTTTGTTCTGTGATAACTTTCTTCTCAATGCATTGAACCTCTCTTAAGGTTTTGTGCTATGATCCCATTTTGCTATATGCAGGAAAAAAAAAAAGGTTAATTGCGGGGGCATATAAAGCTCAATTTGATTGCGAGTTTTGGTAAAAGGCCATTTGGAGGGGCACAGAGTCTTGGCATACAAGTGGCTTCTACATCAGTGTTCAATTGCATGACAATTACTTTTGGAATTATATCATGGCTTCTAATCCAAGAGTCATTAAGGCTTATGATGCTATGAGGTCCTTAGGAATTTCTGATGAAGAGGTGAAACCGGTGTTAAAAAAATTGTTACAATTGTATGATAGAAAGTGGGAACTTATTGAAGAAGACAATTATCGTACACTTATAGATGCATACTTTGAGTTGAAGGAAGATAAGGTTTCTCTAAACATCTTGTGCTTGTTTTTATATTTAAACATTGATTTGATCTTTTGTTATTTTAATTCTAAGTTTTTTATTTCTGTTGATCTGTTATTTCTTTTGTCCTTATATTCCTATGGGGTAGCTGAGAATTTACTAGTTAAGTGAGTGTTATTATATTATTTGTATTTGTGATTGTTTCATTTGAATCTACATTGATAAGCTTCTTTCCCTTTGATTTTTGTTTCTACTTGTGGATATTTGGTGAAACCTTGTAATATTTTTTCTAATAGCAAGCAGAAGGTAAGAGAAAAGCTCCAATCAGTTTTCATGATGGGGAAAGGCCGAAACAGAAACTGCATTTGGTAGATGGAGATGACCAGGTTTCATCGACTGACAACTCCAGACAAGGGTTGTCTGTAGAAGACACTGAAATACCTCCCAAGACTTTTAAACAGGAAATCATTAAACCTTTTAAAACCTCCATTGGAGATATGGAGCCCACAACCAGTTCACAAGCATTTCAGACAAAGTTGAGTGAGGTTGAAAGGATCTCATCTTTGCCTTGCATGGCTGCTAGAGATAGAAAATTGCATCCTGAGAAAGCATCAGCTGCAGGGCATTGTGAAGATTCAATTGATAAACCAAGCAATCCTCATATCCATAGGAAAAATATATCAAGTGATCGTCATCAGAAGGAGCTTATGACACCAAGAACTGAGAAACCTAAGTTACATCTTGGACCTGTTTCAACGAGTTACAAGGGTAATTAAGAAAGCCTTTCTAATTTCACATCTTTCACCTTTTTTTTTATTTTGTATTTGTTTTTACATCAATCATGATCCACCTTCTCTCAATTTGAGTGCTGAAATGTCTCACTTCTTTCTTCTATTTTTCTTCTGTATAAAAGGTAAGAGTGGATATCCTGAAAGCTATTGATTTGTAATATCAATGCTTTCTGTATTTGTGCAAAGATTTTTAAAAAGTGTCCGAAAAAGGAGCTGTTATAGATGTCTTTACACCATAACTAGATTATATCTACCAATTTACTGCATCAGAAAAGCATATGCTGTTGTACACGTGAACTTAGGTTTAGAAGTTTTTGGATATAACTGCTGTTTAGTGAATTTCTTGCTGATATTCTATAGGCTCATCTGATGTTTCAAAAGGAAATCTTCGTACCAAATCTACGTCAGCTCTGTATCAGAATGTCCACAAGAAAGATGATAGCTCAGCATGCAATAATAACAACAGAATTCAGAAGGGTAATATTAACATTGCTTCTTCACCTTTGGGAGAAGTTAAAATTTCTTTAAACTTTGATGCTGCTTTGGGACAACCAAACTTCCATATTCCTGATTTGGATGCTGTTATGAAGTCCATGGAGGAGAAATACCTGAAGGCTTACAAGATTGTTGAGCCTCAATCATCTATGGTGAAACTATTAGATGATTTATGTGGAAGTTACTTGAAGCTGGGCTTGAATTTAAATCGAAAGGGGTCAGCTCTTAAGTATGCTAATTCTCGCAATGTGGTATGTCTGCCACAGGAAGCAGTTACTCAAGATGAAAAGAATTCCTTTCACTTTCTCGGTGACATAACAAAAGGTTCAGAGAATGTTAAAATATCATTGTTAGATGAAACTGGAAGTGAGGACTTGCCAAAGTTTAATTACATACCCTATAATGTAATATATCAAGATGCTAATGTAAATATTTCACTTGCTCGTATTGCGGATGAGGGTTGCTGTGCTGATTGTGCTGGCAACTGTCTTTCCTTATCATTTCCTTGTGCATGTGCTCAAGAAACCGGTGGGGAGTTTGCTTACACTCCTGATGGTTTGTTGAAAGAAGATTTTTTAACAGTTTGCATGTCTATGAAAATGGAACCGCAAGACCATCATTTTGTGTATTGTCAAGAATGCCCACTGGAGAGGTCTAAGAATGATAACGTGCCTGAACCATGCAAGGGGCATCTGGTTAGGAAGTTTATCAAGGAATGCTGGAGGAAATGTGGTTGTGACATGCAATGTGGAAATCGGGTAGTGCAACGAGGTTTAAGATGTAAATTGCAGGTAAAATATTCTCTAGACAATCTTGCAATCTATTTGATGAGAATTTTATTTCCTTTTATTAATTTTATTTTATTGTGGCTGTTATGTGTAGTTATGGTAAGTGAAAATTGCAATATGTTTAACGATTGTAATATGTCTTTGTTAACATTTCCTTTTTTATTAGTACCAACTATTATTGTTGCTACATTTCTTGTTTTGATATATGACAATTAAACCACCAAGCACGTGGATCAACTGGGACGAGGTTGTTCCAACTTAATCAGTGGTCTTAAGTTTGAATCCTGGGTACACAGTTGTGTTAAATACTCAGAATAAGAGTTTTGCTGTTCATAATAGTCCTATCCAACTCACGCAAAATTGCCTTCAATAGAAAATACATGTGGTCTACACCAAAAAAATATATGATAATTGACAAGTCTTGTTATTCTTTATTCTTCAGGTGTTTTTGACTCGAGAAGGAAAGGGATGGGGCGTCAGAACACTAGAAGATTTGCCTAAGGGATATTTTGTATGTGAATATGCTGGGGAGATATTAACCAATACAGAATTATATGAAAGGATTACGCAGAATAGCGGCAATGACAGGCATACGTATCCTGTAACCCTTGATGCAGACTGGGGCTCGGAAGGGGTGTTAAAGGATGAGGAGGCACTGTGCTTAGATGCAACATATAATGGAAATGTTGCAAGGTTTATCAATCATAGGTGCTTTTTCAAAATTCAGCAACCATATTTGAGATTAATTTCTATGCGCTGTCAGTATAAAAAAACATACACTATCAACTAATCAGAAATCATTATTGGTATAATTTTTAGGGTAATTATTATGAAAGTTAACAAATTTTTTACATGACAATTTATAATTTAATAACAATGTAAAAACATTTTACATTATCAGTTTATATACTATTTTTTTATTTTTGATTCAGAATGAAATCGAGTCAGCCCAATTATTATTAGCCTGATAATGTCCACCTCAATCACTTCCGGCCAAAATTGGGCCAGTCCAATACCATGGGGCTGATATTGGGCTAGGCTGATTTATGACATGAAATAGTTTGTCAATAGACATGATTTACAACAAAGCATTATGGTGTTGTTTGATCCATATTGTTGAATTTGGGCTAGCCTGATCACTTCTGGATCGAAAATCTTTAAGCATGTAACTAGGTTAAGCTTGATCATTTGGTAATCCAGAAAAAAAAAAAAAAACCCTCTTTGCATGACCAAAATGCTACAATTTTTTTACTGTTATTTTATTTTCTATCATGTTTTTGTTTGGAGTGTCAATAACTATTGTCTGTTTTTTTTTTCTTTTGTTTTGAATAATGGAGCTAGAGATCAGAATCATTTCTGGTAATTTCAAGCTCAATATATAATGAAAGTGAAAACGATTGGAGAACTACAGAATTGTTTAATTTGTTTGTCAGTGGGCTGGATTTTTGTTGTTCTATTTATGTCAATTGTCAAAGGCCATCATAGAACAGCCTCTTTTTTTTTTCCTTCTTTTATCCTTTTATTTTGTCTTCACACAAGAGTATCCCAGAGTCCATGACTTGTATCATATTTTCTTTTCTCCTTCTCTTTCACTCATCTTTACAAATGTCATTTCCTTTATTATATTTTCGTTCTTTTCATCTATTGATATCTAGTACGGTTTCTGTGTTCTTGATTCCAGATGCTCTGACGCAAATCTGATAGACATTCCTGTTGAAGTGGAAACACCGGATCGTCACTATTATCATGTAAAAATCTGTTTGATTTTATATTCATACATTTCCATTTTAACAGATTAATTTCCTTATTGTTGGAAAATTGTGAAAATTATCTATTGGTCATATATTTATTGTTTGTTTCGATCCTTGTCTGTAGCTTGCCCTCTTTACAAACAGAAATGTGAATGCATACGAGGAGTTGACATGGGTAAGCGGGTTGGAGCAATGGAAGACATTTTTCTTCTTATATATTTCATTTGCAAACATTACTTCTAAATGATTGTTTTTTATTGGTGACAAGTAAAGCATGCTTTTGGTTGTGTGTCTGTGTGAGAAATATGGTTTTCTAGTATCGAGTCCTTAGTGTTTTGCCCATACAAAGTCTATGAAGGTGATTGGTACATGATTATCTTCATTCCCAAGTGTCTTCGACACGTGCGTATAAATGTCCTAAAATAAAGGAAACATTGGTGATCCCTTGTTTGATATGAAAATTAAAAATCTACTCTTATATTATAAATTTGAATATAAAATTTGAAGAATGAGACTTTCTATAAATAAGACATTTTTAATATTCTCTTTTTTTTCTCTTTTAAATATGCATTTCACACACTACTCTCCTACTAGCCAAAAAAATTTCTCTCAATCATTTCAAACTATTATTCTTTTATCTGTATAGTTGATTTTCTTAGTCGTCTATCATTTTCTATTTATCCTCTTTTGTCTCTATCTTTAAATTGAATTTTAGTAGTTTTTCTAAAAAGAAATTGTCAATAGTTAAAAATAATCATATATTACAATTTAAAATGATCATCATAATGTCAAAAGATAATTTATATATTCAAAAATATTTATTTATTATAATTTTTAATTATAATGTAATTTATATATAAGAAAATAATCTATGCACCGATAATATAAAAGGGTTTTTACACTTTCATTTAATCATAAATTAACATGTATGGTAAATTTGTTGACTTTTACATTAACTTTTAAAAGTCATGCTTATCATGATTTTTTATTAGGTAACAATATAAAATTTTTACACTGACAATCCATAAAAATTAAACTCTATATATTAAAATTATTTATTTATTATGAATTTTAATTATATAAAAATAAGCAATTATCATTTGCTATTCATAGGCTAAAATAGTAGTTGTTAAAGAAATGAAACTGCTTTCAGATAGTTTATAAATGTCGGTATTGTCAAAGTCTCAACTCACCTTGGACATATATGCAAAGTTTGCAATTTTGAGGGAATAATATTCTAGAGGCATCCTAGATACCAGTGTTGTAATCCTATACTTAATGCACAAAACACATAAGTTGAACTTTGCACTCATCTAAAGTTTGTCTAGAGTCGTTTGAGTTTCCTGAGGACACACCAGAAATTATTTGCAGGACTATGGTATTGACTTTGATGATCTTGAGCATCCTATTAAAGCATTTAAGTGTTGTTGTGGAAGTGCCTTCTGCCGTGATAGGAAACAAAAAGGTCAGTCAGATAATTTGATCTTAGTCGTGCTATCTCATGCCAGAATTTAACTTTCTTCCCTTACGTGCTTTATTTATTGCATTTTCTCGTTGTTATTATATGGTTTTACAATTGCAAGAATGGTGATCAAAATTTTCACATGATCCATTTTAATTGTTTGATTTAGATGTAATTTAATTTCAAATGCCAATTGCTCTATTCCTAGTCAAACTTGCATGGTGAATGAAAACTTGTATGACAATCTCCAAGGGGTGAGGGTTGTGTTTGGTAGTTGATAACCAACGTAAAGCTTTGTTGAATTTTTATAACAGGAATCAACTTGCTAAAGTTATTGTAGTGCTCTTGATCCTCCTATTTCTTGCATTCTTCTTTCTAATAATTTTCATATTTATTGACAAAAAAAATGTTATTCTCTTTCATTTATTGCTTCTGCAGGAATACCACTGTTGTAGAGTCGTCTAGGAGACTTGTAAATGAAACATGTAACTTCACAAAACTTACCCTTTGTTTGGTGGATGGAAAATAGAGTGAAGAGGAAAGAAATAAGTGAGAAATAAAAAGATGGGTGTGTTTGGCTAAAGGGAAATGAGAGATGAGAGAAGTAAAAAAGATGTAGAGTCCATTTGTTATTTTTACTCTATTTCTTATCTATTTTCATTCGCCTATCTAACTCTTCCTTTTTTTTATTTATTTCTCTTAAACCTAACACATTTATTTCTATTCTATTTCTCATCTATTTTCACTCACCTTTTCTATTTCCTTTCACTCTATTTCTCACATATTTATTTCCTTCCTACCAAATGAAAATGGGTGGCCAGGTAGTTAACCGTTGTTTTAGACACACTATTATTGGTTAAAATTTATTAGAAAACACAACATTTTGTGAGTATCATTTTTTATTTAATGAACTTTACTTGTAATTTTGTAATTTTTAATAAATTTTAACTAATAATAGATAGTATACTCAGAGAAATGCGTTAAAGAATGTGTTACTAACATTCTTTCTTGAAAATAGAGAGAGATATAGTATGTAAATAAATGAGATATGTAATAATGAATTTATGACCTTTTGTCTGTGCTAATTGTCATTTAATCATAACAAAATGTGGCTTTTGCTTCAATTGTTTAACACGCTAACTCGCAATTACCTTGTTTAGTGTATATTACTTATGACATGTTAATACTTAATACAAAGAGGAATGCTAGTAACATATTCTCTAACACATTATTGTGAGCTAAAATTTAGTAAAATCATAAAATTGTGCAAATTTCACTCTTTATTTAATGAGCCCTTTTGTAATTTCTAATAAATTTTAATTAATAGTAGAGAATGTACTGGAATAAATATGAATATGTTGTTAGCAGACCTCAGTATAAGAATTAAGTTGTTTGAACTAATATAAGAATGGTTTTGTTAACCATTGTCCTAAGAATAATAGTTAAAAAATTAATAAATAGAAAGTTTTTATTAGAAATCACAATAAAGATGAATTTGTAACATTAAATATTATGCTTTCCCGTGAAACTTTTTGCTTTTAATTCCTTAACTACTTTTAGAGCAATGGTTAGCAAAACCGATATAAGACATGAGTTGTTTCCTTTGATGTGTAACGTTTCATTTTGTGGGGAAAAGAAGAATAGAAATATGAGTTCATTTAACCAGGTAAGTGTTTGTACATTCAGTTTCAAGTGAGGCGGTCCCACAAGCATTTCAGTAGGTGTGGGTGTAGCTCGAGCTTAATTTATAAGTAATTTAGTACTTTGTCGATTGGAAAAATTGTTTTTTTTTCCTCCACATGTTATTTCTATAATGTCTCTAGTTCCACTTCTAATTGATGCAGCGAGGCTTTATGTTAAAAATTTTGTGCAAATTATCAAAAAATAAAGTTCTATGATAGTCCCTTAACTTTTCTCTCTCAATAATGTCTAGTGCATGTGAACCACCAGTTTACGATTTCTTTGGGTCTTTAGATATTTATTTGGATAAACAATCATTTTATTTCTTAAAAGTGTAAAACATTCTCACATTAGTTCCTGAAACTAATAAAATTTCAAATAAGTCTTTGAAATTTCTAATTATTTCATCTAAGTCTCTAAACTTAATCACTTATTATCATTTTGGTTCTTAAATATATGTTAATATTATCACTTCAGTCACTCTTTTTTGAATTTTGGACTAATTTGATTGACAAATTGCACTTTTAAGGATTTTTTTTTAATTTTTTTAGTTTCAAATACTAATGTGATAGCACTTTACACTTTCAAAGACCAAAATGGCTATTTACCCTATTTATTTACGTGCTATAGAAGATTTTGCTTCTTACACATTATTTAATTTATTTGGCAGGAACTAGATTATTGAAAAGTAAAAAACTCAGGGACACACATGCCACACAGATGGAGTAGTTGACATTTCAATTGTTTTCAGTTACCTATTTGCTGAAAGCTAACCATAAATGTTTTCAACCAGCTATGCTTGTTGGTGCAGTAAACGCAGGTCATATAGATGATTTTTTGTGACATGTATGATGGGATTTCTATTGTGATTGCAATTTTTTTTAGCAATGTATTGACTTAGGAAAACAAATTCAGGAGGTGACGAGACTCCTATGAAAATACTTGGTTATTGTGAGAAATGAGAATTGTAAATTTAGACCATACAATTATATATAAATGATCAAAATTATGTGCATTTTTTTTATCTTGATCATTCAAATATGATCTAATGTTTATATTTACAATTTTAATTTATACAATTAACCAAATCTGTCGCAGGAGTCATTCTCTCCCTCTCTCTTTATATATATATATATATATATATATATATAAAGAGATCAATTATATTATCAATTATTTTATATAAAATATAATTTTTATCCATTTTACCGTTGAATGTCTTGATTGTGTGTTAAAATTGAACAATAATAAAATGATTCTTACCTTTATATATTTTCAAAATATATATAATGGTTAGATTAATAGTTTTAATTCCTCACAATAATAGAAGTTCTCACTATTGAGACAAGAGTCTCTTTGTCCTATTCTTCACCATTCTCATATCGTAAGTCATTTGGGACTTTTGCCACTTTGGAACAAGTATTACCTATTTGTATCTTTCTATCTCCTAAAAAAAACTTCTATTCCTTTCTTTAGTACATGAACCTTCTACTCCTTTTGATGAGGGGGCTTTGTTATTAGCACACCCCTTTTTTGAATTCTCACACCCTAATTCTTTTTTCTTTGCTTTTTGTGAAATTTTTATTCTATCCCTCCCCACCCACCCCACCCCACCCACCCCTTTTTGAATTCTCACACCCTAATTCTTTTTTCTTTGCTTTTTGTGAAATTTTTATTCTATCCCTCCCCCACCCCACCCCACCCCACCCCCACTCTTCAATCACCCCTTCACCCCCACTCCGTGATAGAAACTCCCCCTCACTCTCTAAGCACCCCCTCACCTCCACCCCTTAACAAAACACAAGTTTTTGTTATGTCAAGATACATAATAGAAACTTTTTTCATTGTGTATCTCAACAAAATCTTATTAAAATATATAACAAAAACAAGTTTTTATTGTATATCTCGACAAGATCCACAACAAAATGTATCTTGACAAGATTTGCTGAGATACACAACGAAAATGTGTTTCTGTTAAAGGTTTTTTGTTAAAAACTAAAAAAAAGTAAGGGTTTGAGAATAGCAAAAAGGGGTGTGAGAATAAAAGCCCCTTGATTAGGCCTCTATTACTTTTGTTTCCCCTTGTTGTAAACTATCATGTAAGTTGCGAGCCTCAAAGGAAGATGAAAAGGAAAGATGAAAATGCTTTGTAAACTTTTATTAAGAAGTTGTTGAAAAAGAATAAAATAAAATAAAAAAAGAGTAATTGAGCAAAATGTGTTGGAGCAACTTTGTTCTGGCATTAAATATCTGGAAATAAACAATCACAATTTGAAATGCGAGGTTTAACCATTTTCTATATTATCTTAAAAAAATTATAATTCATTGTTATCCCTCTTGAACCTTAAAATATATACTTTTTGTTCAGACTCATTGTTTAAGGACTTGATACCATTTTTTATAGAAACTAACTAATTAATGATTAGATGATTTGTGGCTTATCTAATGTGTTTAAGTATGCAAATATAAGAACTGTTAGCAAAACACTTTTTTCTAACATACTTTTTATAATTGGTTAAAACTTATTATAAATTATAAAGAGAATCTTTCACAGTTATGTTTGATGCATAATTGTAATTTCTTTCATTAGATTTTATTCCAAAATCCAAACACAGTATCCAACCAGAATTGCGCATTAATTTTATAAAGTGATGTCTAAGAGTATTGAATTTTTATTGTTTATGTGTTGTGTACTGATGTGACACTCTTCTTTAGCATCATGTGTTTTTGTAAGTGTTGTTGGACATTTTCAATGAATGATTTACATATCTTTTGACCCAAAAAAAAAACTGTGAAAGAGGAAAAGTATGCAACAAATTTTTAAGGCCACAAGTATACAATACAACAACCTGAATATCAAAAGAATCGTGAGTTGAAATGGACTTAGGCAGAAAATAGATGTAGCCAGAGAAAACTAAAGAATCCTGTGCTAAGATGAAAGAATCCAAGCTGTAACAAAACCTCTAAGCTGCGTCCCGAAGTGTCACAGTTGGGTCAAATTAGAAAACCTTTGTAAAACAAATTGGTTTGTATACTTCACAGATACAAATATCAAAGCATATCGGTAAAGGCAACGCAATCAAAGAATAGAGTTCCAAATTTCCAATATTAAGCAATAAAAAAGGCTTACAAATACCTATATCTAAGAACATTTTATATCAATGAAAATTAAGTTAGACAGAGGAAGAAACATCACTATTCTCCCTATTTTCTATAGAAGATGATAAAATAAACCTGACAATTTTCACTATGTTCATAGAGATCGCATCCCTCATCACCAGATATTGGTGTTTGAGATTAAAAGCTCAGTGGTGATGCCTCTAGTGGTTACTGGTTCATGTATTGTTGTTATATTATCAAACACAGAATCATCTGATTCGGCCTTCTCACCTGATGATAATATAGATTAGTTTTGTATATCAAGTGTTAGCAGTTATGGTAATACAGTATTTATTAAATACTCTGGTGTTTAAGTGAGCTCAACGGGGCACAAACATCTTTAGGGGAGGATGGCCATTTACAAAACTTCATTAAGTAGAAGAGCAATTACTGACGAATTTGTACACATATGCAGACAAAACAAGAATATAGTAATTCACTATAGACGTTCTTATAATTAAATCCAGCTCATCTTCTCCATACGTGAAGCAACATCCTTCTTTATATTCTCCACTCTTTCTGCAAGTTCAGAATTGGATGAGCTCAATGACAGGGAAATTTCAGCAAAACCCAAAGCTTTGTTTCTCTACTCAACTGCAAGGAAATAACATTCTGAACTAAGTATAATGGCATTAATAGTTCTTAAAACCGAATGGACAAGTTCTGTAATTGAAGAGTATGCTTGATGCCAACAAATGGCATGAAAATGAACTCAAAATGACCTATACTAGTCTCTCAGTCAAAAGTCAAAACATAAACTCATAGATATTGGTAACTGATGTATCAGAAAATAGAGGCCTTAAACCTTCAATTTCTTTTGATCAAAGCTTATTGAAATCCTATACAAACATTTTTTGTCATACTCAATCTTATCAAGCTGAGCTCAATACTTCAATTTTCTTCGCTCTTCGTTCAAAATCGTCACAGACAAACAAGATTCAACCTAGCTACTCTTCTATTGTTCTTTGTCTCCTTCTGGATA
Organism: Spatholobus suberectus; assembly: GCA_004329165.1. Lineage (NCBI taxonomy): Eukaryota > Viridiplantae > Streptophyta > Magnoliopsida > Fabales > Fabaceae > Spatholobus > Spatholobus suberectus. The sequence continues at coordinate 33,016,999 of CM014735.1, read as the reverse complement.
TTTGTGATCTTTTGTCTCAACGCTATCCTAGCAGCTGGTACAAAAATCATATAGATTAGATTCAAGATGATTCCAACATGAACACTCCTCTTCCAATATTCCTATCTTAAATCCCTTCCTCAAGCGCAAACGACCAAAAAACAGTATTGACAAGACAAATTAAGAATCATTCTCTCTCCCATTCTCACTACTGCAGCACCTCTACGCAATCCAAATTTACACACGCAGAGAGATTTTCTAAAACAAATTAAAATACACAAGCTCAAACTATACCTCCACTATTAATTCCATGCATATGAGTAAACTTGTCGTGCCTTTTTTTCTTATGAAATTTGTGTTATCGAACCAAAAATTTTATGACTCAGCTGCTAGCTTATCCTATGCTGAATACGAGTCTTAATTGCACTTTGATACTCTTGAAAAGTGAAAACCAGCAAGACACATTTTTCGACTACGATTCAAACTTCAAAGTATACATCCAAAATTACCTGTGACAATGCTTCCGAGAGATAGTAAGATGGTTTATGGTCGGTATGATTGATTTTCTTTCCTGCGTCACAATTTCTTATTCTCCATGTAAACATCATTTTTCCACCTTCTCTAGACACAACGAAGGAAATTTCAAAATATGGACAGCATCCACTTTCAAATCTCTTATAGCCTTTGATCGTTGTCAGTAAAACTCAAAATATGGGCTAGGTCCGCTAAGAAGGAAATTTCAAATTATGGACAGGATGGCCAAAATAGAGAAAGGTATTGGGAGTGATTGGTGATCGCAAAGTACCTACCAAACTCAAAAACAAGTTCTATCGTATTGTTATACGTCTGATTATACTATATGGTAGTGAATGTTGAGCTTTAAAGTGCACAACATCAAAGAAAGGTAAGAGAAGCAGAAAAACACAATCATTTTTCATCGGTGCCAAGGGTGGGGATCACACAGTTAAGATAGCCATTTTAAAAAATGAGAAATGGAAGAAATAAACATAAAGGGGAAGAAAACAAGAATACTGAAATTAATGCTTATGCTTTTCCATTCCAGCAAGGGTGGGCATGGTTTAGATTTTTTAAAATCCAAACCAATCCATTTAAAGTGGTTTGGATTTAAAATCCAATCCAATTTTTTTTAAAAAAAATATAGTTTGGATTTTTTATAAACTGGTTTCGAACCATTTTATAGTTGAAAACTGATTTGGCTTTAAACCGGTTTTAAACCATAAACCAGTCTTAAAACTGATCTATGGTTTAAAACTAGTTTTAAAAACAGTTTTGCGTTCAAAACCAATTTTAGAATCAATTTTGAACTTAAACCAGTTTTATTTAAGCAAGTTCAATCCGTTCCATTTCAGAATATTATATCTAATAATTGATTCTCAAAGCACAATAACATTTCCCAAGCAATATTCCTTCAATTTTTTAAAATTTCATTCACAATTATTGAACTAATGATGCATGCATCTCATAGCATATTTTGCATGGTATTCATTATTAGTTTACATGCATTTCTTTATAATTTAGGTTTAATTGTGTGTTGATTTGCATGGATTTTCATCCTTGGATCTTACTACTCCTTCTTTGTGTGTTTTTCGGTTTTAGGAAGATCTCATGTATGTTGCCTCAACATTGAAAGCAAGAGATTGGAGATTTAGGAGCCCTTGAGAAGAGTTGAAGACCAATGGGTGCTTGAAAGTTCACATGGAAGGCATGAAAGTCATCCTAGAGTGCTCGAAAGAAAAAGAAAAAGAAAACATGAAGAAAGTGTGAAGGAGAGCTAGCCACATCGATGCGACAACCACCACCAAGTTGTGGAGCACCTCCTGAAAACTCCACTACCACATGTGCATGCGTCATGTGACACCCATTCACATTGATAATTACTTGTATTAATTTGGTAATTTTATTAGTTGTTAAGTTTAAGTTGATGAGAATATGAGTAAAAATTTTCGATTTTAATAATAGAAAAATTGTAAGCTTAATAGAATTCAGAAATTGTAGTAAAAATAAGAAAATGAATTCTACTATATATGTGACCATAATGTACATTATGATTTTGGAAATACATGCCATTAACTGAATACATAGAAATTCGATGAAATACAAGAAAATCCAGACATTATCTATCCTACTAATTACAGTAAAAAGGATACTACATCAAAACATTAGAACAGTGTCTATATACTCTATCTTATCCCGTATATAATCCAAAAGGAAATAGGATTCCCAATCTTCGTTTGTCGAAGTAGTCTCTGGATCATTTGATGTAGTATCTAGGCGCAATCATTGGGCATTATCGTCATCTTCACATATTAACCCATAAATAACATACATCAAGGCAAAGATAGAGGAGTGAGGTGATTTGTTCTAAAATCACTTTCACATACATGGAAGGAATTCTACCATAAAATATAGATAAAACACAATTGACAATAGAGGAAAACCTAGGGTTTATTTTAAGTTATACTACGCTACCCTTGACTCGGTATAAATCCATACTTTCCATTAGTGAGTAATAGTTTTTAACAGAACCGGGAAGTGATTGAGAGTATATATACATCTCTCATCATCACATGATATAGTCCTCATCATCAATGAGAAACAAAACAACAGTTCAAGACGTTCGCTTTTTCATATAGAGATATACTCTCACACCAATCCTAGAATGCTGAGCAATTGTCAAGGTTATTAAGCTAGGTCATCCAAATATCTTGGCTCAAGAGCGCTATCTTGGCCATTGGGACCTTCATCACTTGATACCTCACCCCAAGACCTCCACAAGTGGATCTTTGTCTTTCATTCCTTAGCGTACCAAATTGTGGCTTCCCCAGCAGAGTGTCACGCCACTACATGTTCCTCGTTTTACATTACTCACTAACTTATCAATTTCTAACTTTTCAAGCAAAGGTGGCAAAACAGTGGCATTTAATTTGAGTATCAATACAATCATTTCCAATAAAGGTTGCAAAACGGGTTACATGGCCCATTACAGGCCGGCCTAATGTGGGTCATGAGCTATAATGAGCTTGGCCAAAAAAGCCATGCTTTTATTTAGCCTTTTAATTTAATGTTCGAGCCCAGGCCTATGTGGATTTCAGGCTTTTCGGGCTGGGCCGCCATTTTTTATTATTTTTTATTTTTCTTCAAAATTCAAGGTTGAAATACATTGTGATAATTATCTTTATTAAGTTATTTTAGTGTAATAAATAAAATATAAATAATTATTTTATTATATTATTACATTTATAAAAAGATTGAAATGTGATATTATGACGATCACTATAACTATTTTTAGTACAAAAAATGCTTATATATTATAAGGTAATCTTGTTTATCATTTTATAAAAGTTACAGTAAATGTAGTTATATATTTAATGGTTTATGCATTTGAGTTTGTAGACATTACAAAAGCCTTATACCATTGTAAATATAAACAACTCAAAAATAAAAAATGTAATACATTTGTTGTAACTCTGTAAGTAGCCTATGTTTAATAAATTAAGTTTCAAAAGTCTCCTAGCATCTTAAATATATGTAACTCAACAAGATAAAACATAATTTGGAATCATGTATTATAATTTTATAAGTAGTATTTGTCAAAATTAAATATCAAAACCTATGTCAAACAAATAAAAGTTTGAGAAAATGAATTAGTGACTTTTTATAGTCTACTACACTTCTCTTAGTCCCATTTTTTCTCAATAAAATTAAAAAAAAAAAAAAAGCAGTTAGTCCAAACCCGACTCGGGCTAGCCCAACCCAAGCCCAATTATGATGCAAGCTTTATCAAATTGGGCTAAAAAGGCCCACATTTTATTTAGGCTCAAAATTTAGAGCCCAAGCCCTATATTTTAGTCGGTGGGTTTTTGGACCGACCCAGCTAACCGAGCCCATTTTGTCACCCTTAATTTCCATAATTTTTGCTTTATATTGTAAAAATTAAATGCATATCATTTATATATATGACTAAATAATGTACCTGTAAATAATTGCAAAAATAAAAATTTAATAATTCATAAATTAAAGAAAATAATTATAATTCTAGAATTTACATATCTAATTAGATCTTTAGACTTTCTATTTTTAATCATTATTTCAATAAGGTTAAAGGTATAAAATCTATATTCTAATTTTAAAAATTTACTATCTTAAATTTAGATTATTTCTAAATAATCATAGTCTAAATTTTAATTCTTAGAATACAATTTGCTAAATAAAATTTGTAAAATTTACTATTTTATTTTTAACTAGGTCTGAGCTCATTTATAAAAATTTCTTAATTCAATTTAGACTTTACATCATTAAATAAATTATTAATTAAAATTTTATTATCTTCTTATCGCTAAAAATTTCGTGAATCTAAAATAATAGGATCTATTATTCTTACTAAACTTTTCTAATTTTACTAAAATTTGGTAGCATACAACTTAGTAATTATATTTTGATTATCTAAATTTTAGTAGCATAACAACTTAGTAATTATATTTTAATTATCTAAATTTTAACAAGATAACAACTTAGTAAAAATTAAAATTTAGCACAAATATTATAACAATATAAAAAGAACATAACTAAACTTATGCATTGAAAGGTTTAAGGAAAAACCTTTCCTACCAACATGTAAAATGACTATAATTTAGAAGCAACCACACTCCCCCCATTACCTCTTTAAGTAGCTCAAATGAGGAGAAGAGTTGATGGGTGATGTTGGTTCCAAGTTCCTAGGAAGAACGGTTTACTAGATGATAGAAACTAGCAAAATTTTGACAAAATACTGGAGTGAAAAAAAATTATAGAGGGGGCTGTAAATAAGTGTTTTGGCCAACTAGAGGATGAGAAGGATGATCAAAAATCTTTCCCAATGTTGGCTATCTATAAATAATGAAGGGGGATTAGGTGTCCATACCATTACATCATCAAATGATGTAATAAATTTATTTTTATTTTCTTTTTAATTATTTAGGGGGACAAATATGCAAAAATAGGATGGTGAATCAGCTGCCTAGACTAGGACGTGTGGCATGCAAGGTGTCCCTAAGTATCAATGTTTATTTTCTCTACAATTAAATTGACCAGAACCGATAAAATTACCCAAATTTGAATAAATTAGCTTTTAATATCAAATCAGTGTGAAACCTGACACACACATTATTTTCCATTAAAAATTAATTTCTACTAATTAATTTCAATTTTTATTAAATTTTCAAATTTTTATTTATTTATTTTGTATTTTGAGTTAAAAAACCATATTAAATCCATTTTAATTCAATAAATACCAATTTTTTATGAAAATTATAAAATTAAATATTTTACGTAAAATGAATTGAGATTATTATTTTCACTATTTCTAAATTTCAAACCAATATTGTCTTTGCTCAATAGACACCTAAGAGCATTTAAGTTATTTTACACATAAATTTTAGAAAATTTTCAAAAAATTTCCAAAATTATATTTTAATATATATGACATGATTCCAAGCTTAAATTGATATGTTATTGTCAATTGAATCTTTTTCTCATGTCTGCCCTTAATATTGAGAAAGAAGGGTAAAACATAATTTTCTCATTTTTTCGAGCTCCGTTTCGAAAAAATAATTACAAATCACAGTTAGATAGTTCTTGAAATTTTGATCATAATGGTGAGAAACTGAATTTTAAGATTTTTTCCTGATTTGTCATAATTAAATCATCAAATATTAGATACAATGTTGAAAAATTAAGGTAGGGGTGTTACAGTACTCCCCTTCTTTTTAGGAATTTCGTCACCAAAATTCACTTATCAGTAAAAAGATGAGGATATTGTTATTGCATCTTGCTTTTTAATTTCCAAGTAACATATTCATCATCAGTTTGACTCCATACAACCTTCATCAGTGGTATTTCTTTACCTTAAAGCTACTTTATCTCCTGATCCTTTATTCTAATCGGGGATACGTCATAAGTAAGATTCTATGTACTATATCAGGCTGAATAATATGTGAAGGATCAGGGATATATTTGCGAATTTAGGAAATATGAAAGACATTATAAAGATTAAAAAGATTAGGTGGTAAAGCTATTTGATATGCAACGGGGCCAATTCTTCTAAGAATTTGGTAGGGACCAATAAATTTAGAAAAAAGTTTTCAAAATTTTAAGGCTCTGCCAACCCTAGTTATATGCGTAACTTTTCAAAATACATGATCTCCTTCTTGTTGTATGTGTGTCACATCTTTTTTAATAATACTACACATATCTATTTTTTAATGTTTTATATAAATTAAAAATATTATGTTTTTATTTTAAAATAATTCTATTTAATTAAGTTATTTTCTTACTTTTGCTTTCATTAACTTGATACAGATATTGAAAATAAAAAAGAATTTAATTTTTATAAAAATCTTCACACTATTAATCAATTAGAAATTATCCTAAATATGAATTTTAAAATAATTATTACAAAAATCAACAATCTTATCATACATGTTAATCTGTGATTAGGCGACAATGTAATTTTTTTAATACTATAAATGCATTTTAATTAAATTTAAATAAAAATAAAAAATGTAAAACTAATATTTTCTTATTTTTTAAAATATTAAATAATTTACAATATATTGAAATTTCCTCCTTCGTTTTTAGTTTAATATAATTGTGTTATAATCTTTTTAAATTTTATATAATAAATTAATTCCTTACAAAATTAATTATATATAAAAAATTTCATATGCACACACTTATCAATAATGTATATTTTTAATTTAAAACAATAAAAAATACTTACAAAAAACATATTTTTATAATACTTTTACTCAATAAAATCATAACATATATATAATATTTAACATTATATTTTTATTGAGCGCTTGTATCATGTTTACTTATATTTGATTTTTTTTATTTTGTTGAAACTTATACATAAATCTTTTATGAGAATTAAATGCGAGATGTTAATTTTAATACGTGTTTATTTTGCAACAAAATGTAATGTTATAATCAAATATAATGTTATGATTTTATATTGAGTGAAAGTAATATAAAATGAGTTTTTTTTATATTTAAAAAATTAGGAATAGAAAATGATGTCCCAATTTAAGATAGAAAAAGCTTCCGTCCCAATCCAATCCAAAAATATGTTAACTCGTGATGGATGAATCTATATACTGACCCAAATTCACAGGTCTATCTCAAAATGTCCATATGCTTAAACCCCCTCCTTTTTTTTTGTGGTCAATGCTTATCAAGTTATCATTCAACAAATAAAGTACAACAACTCCCCGGCTCCATTCCCCAGCTCCATCGGCAATTGGCATTACCAATAAAGGAAATAGCAAATCTCTTTTCTTTCTAAATTTTAATCGTAAACACCACATTTGTATCAAAAAAAAAAAAAACACCCCACATCTCTCATGATCTGAGACTGTTTCTCGTACACTCACTTTATTATTGGCCCCGAGTGTATAATACGGTGCCAATTATTTGACAAGAGTTGCTCGCTCACAGCGATTGCGAATGTGATTAACATTGACATGTCACGTCACACCATCATGCCATTTTGTTTGTTGCCAAAAGCTTTGCCCTACAACCTGTTTGGCGGAGCTAGTGTTTCAACTTTGAAGTTACTTTTGCCTTAATTTATTTTATCGATAGAAAATTACCTTTTATATTTTTAATAAAACTACATGTAAATTTTTCCCAATTTTTTAAAATTAACTGTAACTAACTCTAATCTATATCTATATTTATATTTATCTATATATTATATATTTGCAACTCATTTTGAAGAAAGTATTGTCAAGTGTTTTTACCTAGTATAATGTCTTTCAAGATACTCTTCTTTATATCTTGCTAAAAAAAAATCTACATTAAAACATATTTACAAATAAAAATAAATCAATTATCGCTTAAAAACAAAAATTTAACTTCCATATAGTTTTTTTTTTTTTGTGTGTACAATGTCACACTAAGGTTAAAACCTATGATCTCATACATATTACCCAAGTTTCTCACCACTAGGCTGACCCTAGTGGATTTTACTCCAATAGATGTAACAATCATATCAAATTCAAATAATAACATAAACATTAAAAAGATAATGATTTATCTTTTTTCATGTACCAATAAGATGATTATATAAAAAATATATATATGCTTTAATATTTCTTTTCTTGTCAAATTCGAATTTATTTTTTAAAATTTCAAATAATGATTTGTTTATCTTTTTCATTAAAAAGATAGAGAAAATAGGTTATATATTAACAGTGTAAAACAGTTTTACACTGTCATCCAATCACAACCCAACATGTATGGTAAGTTTGTTGACTTTGATAATAACCACCTTAAAAGTCATACTAAAACTGATTTTCGATTAGTTCATTGATATTGCATAGCAATTAAACTCAAAAAGATATGATTTATCTTTTTCAACTTTCAATATATCTTTTTCTTTGTCAAATTCGAATTTATCTTTTTTTATTTCAAATTTATTTTAAAAAATTTCAAATAATAATAGAAAAATAGAAATATCTTTAAGGTTTCAAATGATTTATCTTTTCCTTTAAATGGTTAGCTATTGCACAATTTTTTTGATACTACTCTTTCATTCCTCTCTACTATTTTACTCTTTGTTTCAATCGCAACGGCATCTTCTTTGAAATATGATTTACTTTGTTAAAAAAAGAAATCTACATTAAAACAAATTTACAAATAAAAATAAATTAATTATCACTTAAAAACAGAAATTCAATTCCCATATAAATATAACAACCATATCAAATTCAAATAATAACAAAAACATTAAAAAAGATAATGATTTATCTTTTTCCACCAATAAGATGATTACACAAAGAATAATAATATACTTTAAGATTTTTTTTGTCAAATTCAAATTTATTTTTTTAAAATTTCAAATAATTATTTATTTATCTTTTTCATTAAAAAGATAATGATTTATCTTTTTTAACTTTCAATATATCTTTTTTTGTCAAATTTAAATTTATCTTTTTATTTTGAATTTAGTTCTTTGAAATTTCAAATAATAACAGAAACATAGAAATATCTTTAAGGTCTCAAATAATTTATCTTTTTCCCTTAAATGGTTAGTTATTAATAGTTTTCTGGTACTGCTCTTTCATTCCTCTCTACTCTTCTACTCGTTGTTTCAATCGCAATGGCATCTTCTGTGAAGTATGATTCACTTTCATCTGTCTCTGTCTTGAGGTAAAATTGGACCATCAAGGAAAGATTGGTTCGACTTTGCTTGGTTCCAAAATTGAATTTGAATAGATCAAACAAGTTATCGCTTTATGGAGTTGGTTTTAATGGAGGCAAATGTATTTTTGTGTTGTTTTTTTAATATATTGAATCATTTTATATCTGTTCTTATTATTTTTTTTGCAGAGATGTAAAATTCAAGCTACTATTCATAATACAATTTGAAAATTAACCTATTCATATCCATTTTTCACAAACTTATTTCGTAATTATCTCTTTCATAATAATATTTAATTAAATTAAATTAAATTGATTTAATTGATTGACCCAATTATTCATTTATTTTAATTTTAATTGGTATGAAAGTATAATGTATAATTACGTTTATTTAATAAGAAAAATATTATTCGATACCTTACATATCAACCCCAACTTCTTAAAAAGAATTATTGTGGAAGTGTTTAATTCAAATGAAAGAATAAAAAAAAATTACGAATGAGAGGAATTTTGAGTCTTCGATTCAAAGAACAATATTTAAAAAAATTATAATATTATTATTTTATATTTTAAGGTTTTTTCCTTTTATTTTTGAATTTATTTTTAGAAAAATTTTATATTAAAATTTTCTTTTTCATCCTAAAAATCAGCACTATATACTTTCAAATGATTTTTTTATTTTTTCCTTTTTCACTAAATATCATATGTTTATATTATTTACTTATATCTGTTATATATTTTTTTCTAATTTCCAATGGTAATTACACATCTTGAAAAATATATATCTTGAATGCAGTGATAATTATTAGATTACAACATATTTTGAAAAAATTATTTGAATGCAAATCCATATTTTTCAAGTACAAGAGATATACCTATATATAACTCTTATATGTTTTAATCTGATAATTGGGAAATAACAACCATATCAAATTCAAATAATAACGGAAAATAAAAATATGACAATTAAATAATAATGAAAATATAGAAATATAGAAATATGACCACAAAATAAAATTAACCTATTCATATCCATTTTAACAAACTGATTTCGTAATTATCTATTTCATAGTAATAATTAAATCTAATTTAATTTATTCAATTGATTGACCCAATTAATTCATTTATTGTTATTTTAATTGGTATGAAAGTATGATGTATAATCAGGTTTATCTAATAAGAAAAATATTATTTGGTACCTTACATATCAACCCCGATCTCTTAAAAAGAATTATTATGAAAGTATTTAATTCAAATGAATAAATAAAAAAAATTACGAATGAGAGGAATTTTGAGTCTTCAATTCAAAGAGCAATATTAAGAGAATTATAATATTATTATTTTATTCTTTAAGGTTTCTTTTATTTTTTATTTTTGAATTTATTTTTTAAAAATTTTATATTAAAACTTTCTTTTTCATCTAAAAACTCAACAATATATACCTTCAAATGATTTTTTTTACTTTTTCCTTTTCACTAAATATCATATGTTTATATTATTTACTTATATTAGTTATATATATTTTTTTTAATTTCCAATGATAATTATATATCTTAAAAAATATATATCTTGAATGCAATGATAATTATCAAATTACAACATATTTAGAAAAAAAAATTTGAATGCAACTCTACATTTTTCAGGTACAAGAGATATGCCTATATATAATGCTTATATGTTTTAATCTGATAATTGGGAAATAACAACCATATCTTTAAATTATGATATGCAAGATTTCATAGAATAATCCGTCTCCATGTAAATATTTATCTTTTTCATTAAAAAAAGATAATGATTTATCTTTTTTCAGCAATAAAATGATTAAACAAAAAAAATCTATATGATAGTCAACAAAAAAAATGTTGCATTATTGATTTGTATAAATTAATGATATACATGAATTTATATCAAGTAATAGATTATAATTTTGTTAATTATTAAATGAAATTGTGAAGTGAAATTTATTCCAAACAATTGAAAAGTGAGGAAAGTAAAATAAGAGCAATAAAAATTAGGATATACAAATAATAAAAGTTAGGATATAAAAATTAAGATATACAAATATTTATCTTTTTCATTAAAAAAGATAATAATTTATGTTTTTCCAACAATAAGATGATTAAACAAAAGAATAATATTATACTTTAATGTTTCCTTTCTTTTTTAATTTTGAATTTATTTTTTTAAAATTTCAAATAATAACGAAAATATGGAAATATATTCAAGGTTTCAAATGATTTATCTTTTTCATTGAAATAATTAGTTGTTATACAGTTTTTTGATACTGCTTTTTCATTCCTCTCTACTATTTGACTTTTTGTTTCAATCACAATGACATCTTTTGTGAAATATGATTCACTTTCATTTGTCTCTGCCCTGAGGGAAAACTGGACCATCAAGGCAAGATTGGTCCGACTTTGGTTGATTCCAGAGTTGAATTCGAATAAAGCAACAACTATCGCTCTATGGAGTTGATTTTAATGGAGGCAAATGTATTTTTGTGTGTTTTTTTAATATATTGAATCGTTTTACATGTATATAAATACCATGATCTGTTCTTGTTATTTTTTTGCAAGGATGTAAAATTCAAGCTTCTATTCATAATACGATTTGAAAATATTATGTATATGACTACACCTACTCAAAACTTCAAATAAATAATGCATTGGAGGTTTAAATATTTGCATGTTAGATTGTTATAATCGTATTGCAATATAGTGCTTCTCATTTCTCATGCCATCATCATTGGTGGAGGTAGGTTACAAAGATTAATAGCATGAGCTTTTCAATCTTAATTGAGAGGATTAAGATTCTTTAATTTCTTTCATTAACTTCTTATCTTCATCTAATCTAATCGAAATTAAATTTTTTAATCAAGAAAATATGTTGTATTTACTTGCTTGTATAGATACTTCTAAGAGTTGGAACAATGTAGAGAGGAACTTGAACAAATGCTCCTTGCAAAAAGAGTTTAAAACTTTGAAAGTAGCGCTAAAATTAATCCAAAATAAAGTTAAGTCCACTGCAATGCAAACCTATGAATCTCTGTCAAAGCAAGTTATTTTGGTTTCATTTTTCCAAACTCAAAATAGTACTATTTCCTCGCCTTTGATTCTTCTCTTTATTTTTTGGGTGATCGAACTTCAAACTCTACTTATGTGAATATTGGTGTGCAATGTAACCTATATGATTTTGCCCATGTGTGTAATTTACAAGTATATATTTTCGCATTTGCTCTTTGGGAGCAAAAATCTAGAATCTAAAATAAATGTCTAACAAGTATAAATCATAAAAACTCAAATAAGATATCAAGACTTGTACCATTATTTCTAAGAACAGTAACAAGAAAATACTTGACTATTAAGTTGTGAAGATTAATCAAAAAGAATGAGTGAATGTAATTGATAAGTGCTAACCATACCTATCTTTTTGGTACATATTTTGATACATATACTATTTTTGCTGACTTAATGTTCAAATTTACCTCCTTTTATACACAAATGATATACTTTTGAATATAGGTTTAGCACTTCAAGCTTCTTGAGAATTTTATTATTTTTTGGAATTATATGCAAGTTAAAGTGAAGAAGAAAGATCTATGACAGAGGGGGAGAGATTCATAGCATACCTCAACCATGAAGAAAAGGAAAAGAGAGAATCAATTGTCCAGCAGTTGGCGCTGAGTAACAGGTTATTGTCGCTCAGCGCTAACCTACCAGAAAGGAGCTCTTCTGCTTCTCTATGTTGGCGCTCAGCGACAGATGTATGGCGCTTAGCGACAAGTTTGTTGATGTGACATTTAAGTGGAAAAGACAACACTTATTAAGGATATAGATATAAAAGGGTAAAGGGACAAGGGTGGGAGGTTGTTGTCATTCTAGGGTTAGAAAGGACAGAGAAGACAAGCTCTCTTGGCTATAGGATGGAAGCTCTACTCTTCTTCAACTTTCTCACACAAGTTTCCTTCTTTTCTTTAGCTATGTGTAGCTAGGTTCACCATTGTTAGGGTTTAATGTAATTAATGCTGACCTTCATGTATTTATCTTGAGTATATATTCGTTTAGTTCCATGTTAATGTCTTTCTTCTACTTTTAATGCTTGTTTTGGCTTGATCAACCTTAACTTGTCCTCACTAAGCATTGAATTTGGTTGGAAAACTTGGTTTAAAGCTTAGATATGAAAAAAGGCATCTAATACGTTTTAGATCTAGGAATAGTCTATAATGTGTTAGACATTTTTTATTCTCTATTCTTAATGCAAGTTATTTGGTTAAGTTATGCAAAGAGTTGATAGTTCATTCAAATGACTTGTATTTTTAACTTGTAAGGAATGAAGGTTAAAATGACTTTATCTAGATGATGGTAACATGGCAACTAACATTGAATGTAGAACTCAGGTAGTGCATGAAAGGAAGGCTTCATGAAGTTAAACCCCAACTATTTTTATACATATATCCAATCCAAATCCATTTATGCACTTTAAGTATTTGATTAAATGCCAAAAGGAGTTTATGTTACATAGTTGTTCTTTTGTGTTATTTCAAGTTGTTGTTTTTATTTTCTCGCAACTATCATTATTCTTTGGTTACATTAGTTTATGATAGAAAAATTAGTAGATTGTCAAGTATTACGCAAGTCTCTTGGGAGAACAATACTCACTCATCACTGTATTACTTGTCTAATTTGGTACGCTTGTCAAATGCTTAATAGTAATCTTTATGGTTTTCATGATTTATATACTTATCTATATATTGCGTTGTGTAAGCCTTAGGATCTGATATAGAAGCCTTGGGTTGTGTAAGCCTTAGGATCTAATATAGAATTCTTCGAAACAAGCAAAGAACTAAAGAATCTAGGGATCTTAAATTAATTAAATTATGAAATATTTCAATTTAAATTGATAATAAATATATTCTTATCTTTTCACGTTAATTCTTCTTAAAGTGAAAACTCTTTTTTTTTTTATCTTCACTTTAATTGTACTATTTAAGCAACATTAAATTTCAAGGTATTTTTCATCGTGTTTTCTATCATTCATATATATATATATATATATTGTCATTTAAGTCAAAAATTATTTTAGTCAAAAAAATTTAGACAAAAATTATTTTCTAGGAAAAAATTGTTCTTTCACAAATAAAAATATTAAATTTTATGTAGGTCATTTGATATTTATTTACTTTAATTAGATGATATAAATAATTTTTTATATCTTTTATGATAATTAATTATAATTATAATTTTTACATATTAGATTTGACCTATGAAATGCATGGGCTAAAATACTTGTTTACTTATATACTATAAATTAAAATAACTTAAGAGCGAAAGTTTCTCAATTAGACATGTCAATTTTTTTATATGTGTATTTTACACATTATATTGTAACTAACTAAAAAATTTCTTTCTTAGTAAATCTCAATCATATCAAAGTACTCTCTTTTTTAAATTTATTTGTTTTATCTCTATATGTAAATTAAATGTAAATATTTTTAAAAATATCAATTATTAAAAATAATTTTATATCATAATTTAAATTATTTACAATAAATCTAAAATATAATTTATAGCCGTTTACTTATGTACTCACACTTGTTTTTTAGTTGGAATAAGTTAGCAAGTTATAACTATAATATATCTTAAAATACATCATGATGTAACTTGCTAACGTACTCCAACTAAAAAATAAGTGTATGTATGTTAGTAAATGCTTGTGGGGCTTACTAACATACACATACTTATTTTTTAGTTGGAATACGTTAGTAAGCTATCATTATAAAGTATCTTAAAATATACCTATGGTATAGCTTGTTAACGTACTCTAACTAAAAAACAAGTGTGTGTACGTTAATAAATTCCTAATTTATATATTTAGGAATATTTATTTATTATAAATTTTAATTATATAAAAATGAACATTTATCCTACATAATACACAAATTAAAATACTAAGATTAAACCAAACGAACACAAATTATTTGTTTATAAAACGTTTGTTATAGAATTTTTTTTTCACTATAAATCATCGGGGCTCAGAAGGAATAGCACTCTTTGACGAGTACACACTGTGTAATAGATACAGTAAATCGAAAGTTTTATTAGAATTAAAAATTTCAATATAAATTTTATTATTTTTTTAAAATCATGGCTTTTTTTACCTATGTAGGGTAAATAAAAAACATTGGTATTAAGTGTGTAGATCAACTGACATGAAATTGTTCCAGCTTAACTAGTAGTCTTGAATTTAAATACTGGATATACAACTACATTAAATACTCAGAGATAGAGTTTTACCACCTATTGTAGTTTTACCCAACTCAAGCATAATTGACTCCAATAATTGTGGTTTTTTGTAATAAAGTAAGTTGACAATGAAATTGTTGAATTCAAAAGAAAGTCGACATTGCTATAGGTGACATTAAGTAAGAATTTTTTATTTTTAATTTATGAAAGTCGGCTATAATAGAGTCAACTTATCCTTTTTTTATTTTTTCTGAATTTAAGAAGTCGATAATGATATTGTCTACTTTATATATATATATAGAGAGAGAGAAGTATACAATGATATTGTCTTGAATTTAAGAAGTCGATAATGATATTGTCTACTTTATATATATATATATATATATATATAGAGAGAGAGAGAGAGAGAGAGAGAGAGAGAGAGAGAGAGAGAGAGAGAGAGAGAGAGAGAGAGAGAGAGAGAGAGAGAGAGAGAGAGAGAGAGAGAGAGAGAGAGAGAGAGAGAGAGAGAAGTATACAATAATATTGTCTACTATGTTGTTTTTATTTTTTTTTAAATATTGAAGCTAGTAGTAGTAGTAATAGTAGTAGTAGTAGTATGTAAACTAGGCCATAAGACCCCTAACCACATACTTTGTAACGACTTTTTCCACCAAAACTAACATTATATATGACGACCTCAGCTCTTAGATATAAATCTAATCTTCGCTTGAGAGTTAAAATCCTTGCAGATAAATTACTACTGGAAATCCGTCAGCCAAAAATCGTCCCAGCTGCAATTCTTGTCTATCCTGATTCCGAGTTCCAAACAACATCTACGAGTGTGTTTTTTAGGAACATTCCTATAGTAACAAACACCCCAAATTACTAAATCTTTACAAATTTTACTTAGCGAACTTAGAGAAGGCAAAATCCACCCTTTGCGGTGAAAAGAATTCGGAAATAACTTTTTAAAATATATTATTTTCAATATAAATAATTTTCTATTTAATTTCTTTAAAAAATAATTCTTTAACTGCTAGTTTTTAAAATTAATTTTATTGAAAAAAACTATTCATTTAGTTATCTAAAATTACATTTATTACTACACTAGTAATTCAAAATTTTGTCACTAAATTAATTTCTTTAAAAAAATTGTCACTATATTAATCTTCTAAATATTTTATTATCAAATTAATTCTTTAAAAATTATTCTTTTATCAAATTATTTTTTAAAAATTTAAAATATCTCTATATTCATCCGTGTAAAGGACTGAAATAATGGTAAAAAAAAAATTAAAGACTAATTTGATGACATATTCATCATTTAAAAAATTAATTTAGTGAAATAATCTTTGACAAATTAAAGTGACAACAAAAATTTTAAAAAACATTTTAAAAAATCTTTAAAAAATATTTTGACAACTAAAATTTTTAAAAGACTAATGCAATAACATACACATTTTTGAAGTAAATTGAAAACTCTCATTGAAAATTTAAAATAAATGCATAGTCCTCAAAAGTAAAGATGACAATTAGATGCACGCTTAGTGAATATCTGTAAAAAATATCAACAATGGATAGAGAATTATCCACTAAATGGGTTTAAGTCTAAGTATGAATGTTTATCCACAAAAAATTATGAGAATGAGTGTGACTGTAATTACCATATTACTTATTTCGTCCCATAACGTACTTATTTAATATACTAATTTTAAAATAAAACTAATATTATACTTGCATTTCTATAATTATATAATTATAACTTACAAATCTTATTGTAACAACTTGATTTTCTTATGCTAAAATTGAAGGCTTAACTCCTTAGTGCCACTATCGAACATTTTTATCTTTGTGATTATGTCATAGTGCTATTGTAAGATCAATCTTCAAGATTGTTAGTTTATAAATATTACTAATGATCGAGTCGTTTAACAATTTCATTTTTATACTTAGGATATGAAAAATGAATCTGAATATAAGTGTATAGGTACCCAAAAGATATGGAGAGACACTATAATTAATATTCCTGCAAATATAATTAAGTCTGGAAATTAATATTTTTTTAAGTACGAATATAAAAACTCTACTCAAACAATCCCTAATCAAAAGTTATGCACGTAGGTTGTATTATTTATTGCTTCGTCATGTTGGAATTTAATTACACTTTAATAAAATTAGATTGAATTTGTATGCATAAATTGTTATTTTATTATTATTATTATTATTATTATCTAATCATGCATTATTATACGATTTAACAATTTTATATTTCTTAAATTTTTAATTTTATTAATTTATGTGATAGGAAAATATAAAGTTTTTATACTAGCAACATATTAAAATTAAACTATATTAAATTTACCTTAAATAGATGATAAATAAACTCAAAAACCAAAAAAAGAAAAGATATTAAAAAACTGACTTTAGTTTTCAAAATGCAATTAACTAAGTTTGCTTAAACAAAATATGTGAAATTGAAGAAGATGTTAAACAAAATGAAAATAGAAGAACAAGATATATATTGTTTTTGTTTTTTTTTTAATTTTCATAACATTTGTTTTGAAACTTTTTGCAAAATTTAATAGATTTTAGATAAAAATTGATTGTTAAGTAGTATAGAATTATTTAGAAAATAGTTTTTAAAATAAAAGAGGATGAAGAAAATCAAACAAACTCATAGTTTTATGAATTTCTTATGCTTTGTTTGGTGAAAAAGAAATAAGATGGAGAGAGAAAAATGTGGGATATAAAAAAGTAAGTGTGTTTGGTAGATGAAAAATGAAAGAGGATAGAAATAAAAAGGTGTAGGGTCTAGTAGTTATTTTCACTATATTTTTTTACTTATTTTTATTCAACTATTTATCTCTTTTATATTTCTTTTTTATTTCTCTTAAACTAAATATTTTTATATTTACTCTATTTCTTATTTATTTTTATTTATTTTTCTTATTTCTATCCACCATACTTTTCACTATTTCTTTCTTTTCTATTAAACGATACCTCGGTGTTAACATTTGATAATTGAAATGTGTTGAAATTGGTTTTAAAAGAAGTGTTAAGATTAATTCTGACAAACTTTAAAAAAAAAAAGTTATGATGCACTGGCACAACAGACTCATTATGACTTTTTATTTTAAAAAAATTATTGAGATATCAAGATATTATTAGTAGAAAATGTTAATAATATATTATTTATATATGTATGTTATATATTTTGTCATTAAATGAATTTTATACATGTCTCATAAAAAAATGAATTTTTTATTTGATAAATTTACCTAAAATTAATAAAAGAAAAAGTGTATGAAAAAGTATATTAAACATATTTTTTTTCTGCACCAAGGTATCGCCAATTAACACTAATTTCTTTTGATATATATAGATAATTTTTTTTTGTGTACAATGATTACACTAAGGTTAGAACTTATAATCTCGTGCATGCTATCACAATCTTTCACCAGCCGACCTTAGTGTTATATATATATATATAAAGTAAATTTAGTATTAATTAATTTCTTCGACTGTATATAAATAATTAAAGTAGAACTTATCTGGCTTAACCAAATTATTTTAATATATATAATTAAAAGTCAAACTTCAATTAATATGTTTTTAATTATATATTTATTGTGCCAAACTATGCGCACGTTTAGTTACTACTGAATTTTTTTATGTAACAGAACATGCATTATAATGTAAAAATTGTGACTAAATTTAATATAAAGTCACGTTTTATTTATATCTAATAATTTAAAATTAATTTTAAGTTTAATGACTATATACTGTCAGTGTAAAAACTTTTATACCGTCAATAATTGGAAATCATTTTATTTTTAAGACAGTTATTATAAAAGTCAACAAACTTATCATACATAATAATTTGTGATTGAATGACAATATAAATTTATATTTTCAGTATATAGCCTATTTTCTCATTAATTTTATTAAAATTCAATAAAAATGACATTTTTGTTGGCGGATTAACGTGCATGTTTGTAACGTCACCAGTAACAAAGTTTTCTCCAACCTAATTATAACTTACTTGTTTATTTATTAGTATTTTATTAACAAAGAAAACAAGCATTATGTGGAATGAATTGGAAGGTTTCAAATTACGTATTCTTTTCATCTTCATGATCACAATTTACAAGTTATGACAAGTGGACTGATTCCTTTCTTTTCGGTAATGAAAATTGAAAATTTCTGCTTAAAATAAAAGAACCTACTAACCTAACCTAAGGTTTTGGCTGAATGACAGACAGATTTAACATTATTTAAAAAAAAAAAGAGGGGACCACAGATAGAGAAGAATGAAGAATACATGTGGCAACTGCACCAGATGATACTCTTCTTCATTGGTAGCCACCCCCACTCTTCCCCGGACACCAACACTTCACTGCATCCCTTCACGGTTCTCAATTTGACCTTCATATATGTCTGTGTTTTGTTCTGTTTCTAAGCACGAAAGTACTCAACTTGTTCCTCACCTTTACCTTCCCAAGGCTTTCTCCTCCTAAATGTCCTATTATCCTTTTAGCCTTTTTCAATTTTATTTATCACTTATATTCTAACTATAATAATATAATATAGGATATTTATACACGCGCTGAGTTCAGATAAAAAACCGTGTCACTGTTTCTGAGTGGTTCTGCTAAAGCTTTTGCCACATATTCTTATCTTCTTCCCCGATCGTAACTTTTGTCGTTTTCGTCACATGTGTTTATCTCGTAATGCTTTACCTCTCCACCTGCATTCGCATGTCTTTTCACCACAAGTCATCGTCATGGCCATACTTTCCTTGACAAGCTTTAATTGTTTTCAAAATTTCCAATCTTAGTTTATTTTTCTGATTAGCTTCTAGTAACTGGGTTGGGGTTAGGTTAGACCTTCCTCTGCTTCCAACCAAATAATTTACTAACCCATCACTTTCTCTCTCTTTCACACTCTACTATTTTTAGTATTATAATGTTATTGTGATACCATAATTGTATGAAGAAAAGACGTGAATTACATTTTATTTTCCAATTTAATGCAAATTTTACTTATGACGCTCTTCTGGCTGCTGGAGCATCCATGCTGTGATGTGCACATATCTTTTTATGTATCCGAGTCTCTGTATGAGTGTGGCTTTGATAAATTCTGATGGAAACTTGGCATTAATTTTACAGTTGCATAGATGACAAGGATGGTCCCACAAAAGTGTTTAAGGAGACAGGTGCAAACAATTGTGTGATTTTGAGTTTTCTCTTTCCTTGGAGTGGTTGAAGCCTCAAGGACTCACAAGTTGAAGAAGCTAGCTATGGATCGGTCACGAGTTAGTGTTAGTCCACGAGGAAAAGGGTCGCTGGAGAGGCTTTTTGAATAAAGAAAGAATCGTTGTGAGAAAAGTGAAATGGAGTCACTGAATCAGAAGTCTATTGAGAGAGTGGTTTCGCAGAGAGCCTTGCAAATGGGAAGCTCGTTTCCTTGCCAAATTTGTGTGGTGGGATTTCTCTGCGGAGTCTGCCTCACCTCTCTGTTCTTGGCTGCTTTGACTTCCTTTGGTTCCTTTCAGTTTGGTCCCATTTTATTTTCAACCATGGCAATTGCTAATTCATCAGGGAATTCAACTTCTCCTAATAGTATCAGTGAGTCAATTTCCTCCTCCTTTGTTTGATTTGAACCGTTTCTTGTTTATTCTTTTATTTTTATTTTTTTGTCTCTGTTTTATGGAAATGGGGTTATGAATGCAGGGGGCATCTTCCTTTGTTATCACTTATCATATGTTTTTACTTCATTGATAGAACATGGCCAATTCAAGAAACTTTGAAACTGGGTTATAAAAAATTACCGTATTTAATTTAAAATTTTAAATACATTGAAAATAAAAAGTGGGGGAGGCAGGGGGAACCAATTTTATTTCTCCTTTTTTTTTTTTTCTTCGTGTTTCTTATTTTCTTTTTCCTCTTTTCTTGAAGAAAAAGAGCCGAGTTTATTATGAGTTCCAACCTTTTTTAAAGTTTGGTGTATTCAAGGACGTTTATCCGCGAAGCGAACTTGATGAAAACGGGTTAGGCTTGGATATGAAGCAACTTTAAAGAATACTTTAATTACTTGCTTTACGTTAAGCGTACTCTAATAACCATTCTTTTTGACTTGGACTGCATATTCTAGACAGTATATATATTGTTATTCGTAATCAGCATTATAATTATATACTTATATACATGCTTGCAATCACTATTTATATCACAACGAGACACGTAGAACTGATCCCAATGATATTAGGCTGTGATCAATCCGATTGATTTTGATGAAAATTGAAAGCATTAAATGAAATTAAAGTTGAAATGTGTTTTCTTTGTTTTCTTAGATATGATTACACGTTCAGACTGCCATTTTAAGCTTAAGGAAACTGAGAGATTATGGGATTCGGAGAGCAGCATAGAGCGAGATAACGATAAGAGAGTCTCATTGCTTTATTCAGCTTGGAGTGCTGTGTTGAATGAATCTACAAGTGGTGGTAAAGAGTACCTGCAGAAACATGGAATTAGTGGGTCCAGTTTGCCAAATGCCCCGCACTTGGAAAACTGCAAGGTGAAAACACAGCTATATAGCAATCTCGATAAGCGTACAGGAAATGAGGTTTTCCCGCCATGGACAACTTGGAAGGGATTTTTGCAGACATTCCCTGTGGCTGCATTCAATGAGCAGATGCAAAATCTCAGGCATCAGGCTGTATCTGAGGGGTTTTATCCACCCTGGGTTTGTTCTTAACTATTTCTCTAGTGTCTTGGATTCACCATACATAAATTATTTCACTGACAAACATGATTTGTTTAGCATGCTTGTTGGTACCAATATTTGGTTTATTGTTACCTCCAAATGTACTGGTGAAGTGGCATTTGTTTCCATAACAATCATCGTTTCATAACCAATTGTTGTTTATGTTGTTTTTTGTTTCATAAACACATTTCTTTTTCTGAGCAGAGCTAATTATGGTTAGTGTTTTCCTCACTAGATATTGTCATGTTCAATCTTTTTTCTTTAATGCATTATTCCAACATTTATGATATAATTAATAATAGAAAAACGGCATATAGAAGCTAAAATGAAATTTTTGAACTTCATTAGAACATAAAAATGACATTTACAATGTTCATGATAAAAAATAAGATGGAATGTTGTAAGGTTTATTCACATAGAAGCCTCTGCAGGTTGCAGGGTCCGATGAAGAAAACTATCCCTTGACTAGAAAAGTGCAGCGTGACATATGGACCCGTCAGCATCCTTTAAACTGTAGTAGCCCAGATGTCAAGTTCCTTGTTACTGACTGGGAGAGATTACCTGGATTTGGAATTGGGGCTCAGATTGCTGGGATGTGTGGACTTCTTGGTATTGCAATCGACGAAGGAAGAGTCCTTGTCACTAACTATTATAACAGAGCTGACCATGAAGGTTGCAAAGGTATAGTTTTTGTGAAAAAAACCATGCCATTACTTATTGTGGTATCTGTTTCAGTTATAACAACCTAAGTACAATACTACCATGTGAACTTCTGCTCTCAACAAAAATCTTCAAGTATTATTAATATTGTTACAAAAAACCAATATGATTCTGATGATATTGCAAGCGGACCCTCTTTTATTTGTAGGGTCATCCCGGTCTAGTTGGAGTTGTTACTTCTTTCCTGAAACTTCCCTAGAATGTAGGCAGCGTGCATTTGAACTCATAAAAAGTGAAGATGCGTGGAGTAAGGGAATTGTGACCACAAAAGAAAATTATACATCCAAGCATATATGGGCTGGACCTACTCCCAGGTATACAACCTCTCACAACTGCAATCGGATATTTATGATTTCTTCCATGCTGAGAACCTGAACGTATAGGAGTTTTATTCTTCCAATGTCAATATCAGGAAATGGGGGTTTCCATGGAATTATATGCAACCTACAACTGATATAAATGGAACTCTGTTAGGTTCTCATAGAAAGATGGATAGACGGTGGTGGAGAGCACAGGTACCAATCAGACGTACAGAAAAGGAGTTATGTCGTCGTTTTAGTAATAGTTCGTGATTGAATCTTGTTGCCATAAATTTTGTTTTCAGGCAGTACGCTACTTAATGAGGTTCCCAACCGAATATACGTGCACTTTAATGAATGAGGCCCGCCATGCTAGCTTTGGAAAATTAGCTGCAAAAATGGTCCTTGAAAGTCTTGCTGGGGATTGGCCAAAGGTTGTAGTTAAATTTGCAGTATTTTTCTTATTGGACATGAAAGAATTAAAGAGTAGAACTATATTTTAATCATGCTTTGCATCTAAACACCAAGGGAACAATAAAAATAGGTTCTATTGGAAAATTTACCTAATTTTCCCCTTATGATGGCTAATCTGATTGTTAGGTAAACAGTTAGTATTATATTCTTCATAAAATTTGGCATTAAAATTTTATTCATGAAAATTGCATTCTTTTACTCCTTTACCTCAGGAAAGTAGTGCCGAGCCAAGGTCTGATATTGATGAATACGTGTGGTCCAATCACAAGCCATGGGTCCCTAGGCCTCTTCTAAGTATGCATGTAAGGATGGGAGACAAAGCATGTGAAATGAAGGTAGTTGGATTTAAAGAATACATGCTGCTTGCGGATCGGACTCGGAGACACTTCCCATACCTTAATAGCATTTGGCTGTCAACCGAGATGCAGGTATTACGGTTGTTGCCAGACATACAGCTTTTTAATTAATTTCTAATTATTTCGAGTCATCTTTTAGATGATAGTTTGTTAATTGTTATACACAAACATTACAAGACTCTAATTTGATACAGGAAGTCATTGACAAAACCAGAGAATATTCTCATTGGAACTTTCACTATACAAAGGTAAGACGCCAAGTTAGGATTAACATGTCTATGGCCGACTACGAAGCTAGCCTGGGTAGGGAGACCAGCACAAATTATCCTCTAGTTAATTTCTTGATGGCTGCTGACTCAGATTTTTTCATTGGGGCATTGGGTTCTTCCTGGTCCTATCTTATAGATGGAATGAGAAATACTGGGGGAAAGGTAATGGCTGGGTACTTGAGTGTCAACAAGGACAGATTTTGGTAGAGTTACGTCTGTATATTAGATCATTGGTGACTACGATAGTAATTTAATTTGATGCTTTGTATGTATAATTATTGTACATATGCCAAAAATAAAACACAGCGATCTCTAATAGATTGAGTGATGAAAGAATCAAAATGCTTGCACCGTGTTCTTCGAGTCCGTTGTTTCTTTCCTGGTTCTGTTTTTGTTCTGTTTCACGCTGGGTTCCTCGGTAATACGGCAAAGGCTTAAGATTTGGAATATTTCCATCTTCAATTTTATGTTATTTTTTTGATAAATCCATCTTCAAATTTGACTAGTAGGGATTACGGTGGGAATATATATTCTGACTACTTTAAGCCATATGTGTACCATCCAAATTCTGTAACCAACATAGCCAATACCTGAGATATCCAACACCAAATATATTAAATACCTGATTTTATTTTTTTTTAAAGAAAAATGTTATTTGTAAAACAAATTTTACAACTAAGAGATAGAAAGAGAGGGTAGTGAAATGTAATAAATAATGTGATAGAGAGAAATAGACACAAAATTATGTATAAATTGTACAAATTGTTGTGTGAATAACATCTTTTTTTTTTAATTCATGAAACTCTCAAAATTTTAAAATAGAGTTTAATTGGACATGTATTATCAATGTAAAAAGTTTTACGTTGTTAACTAATTATAAATCACGGTATATATGATTTTTAAGATAATTATTGTAAAAGCTAACAATTTATTTTATATGATAGTTTGTGATTAGATGTTCATGTAAAATTTCTTTATACTATCTGTGTATAAACTATTTTGTCTTTAAAATATTGCATGTTACACTGAAAATTTATCAAAGACTTTTTGTTTACTTGATCAAAGACTTGATTTGAACTTATTATGTATGAGTATTTTTGCTTTCATATTTGTTCTATAGATAATTGGAATTGGCTTTCGGTTTTAGGATTAGGAAAAGGATGAAACTTAATTAAATAAGATTTTTTTTAGTATGCTCCTCAATAAAATATAATATATACATTATCTTTTACATCTCTAATGCATAAAAAATAATATGAAAAAAGATAATGAAGTGATTAAAGAACAATATAAATGTTATATTTTTCATTAAAAATATTAATTATAAAGTCTTAGGAAAAAAAAAAGATAAAGTGACTATAAAACTATATTCATATTGTATTTTTGTCAAAGAAATAACACAATAAACAAAATTTTTTATCTTAATTTGTCCATTAAAAACTGTGTCTCGCTTTGTTACCAGCTGATAAGTAGACATATACCTATAGAGATTTAAGGGTACTAATGATTTCTTTAGATCAAGGAATTATAATTTTTTTGTAAGGAATTTTGGATTTTCCACTTTGGTGTAAAGAAAATACAAAGAAGATCCTAACTATCAAAGTGAAATATGTACCTAAAAAACTACTAAAGTGAAGAAAAGAAGTTCTTGTATTCAATGATTTAGGTACAAATTCCAACAAATTTTACTGGGCCAAAGTCAGTTCAAACGAATAGGCAAAACTTCATGAACGAAGAGTGAAAACACAAATACCACTCACAAAAATGCAAAATCAATAATCAGAGATATAGATGTACATACAAATATAGGTATCTTGGGCAAAATCAGAATGAAGCCAAGTATTTGAAGGCCATATAGACTCTTTCTCTTCGTTTTCTCTTCAAATGACAATACAATTATTTCCAGATGATGAAAATTCTTCATAATCCAACATCGCAAGGGGAAAAACATAGTGGCACCCTTTTTTCTTAAAGAGTAACAATCGATCGCCCAAAAAGCTTCCAGTACATTCTTTGGCTAGATCATCCGATGTGAAAAGTAAAGTCAGCTGCGCACAGTGACTCTTACACCTTCTCTCTGACAACGATTATCAAAGCAGCAATTACAGAGATACCATGCTATTGGTATTCTTCCACATCCTCACTCCCTAGTTGCACTCCATCTCCTCCTTTAGTAGCTGTCTGCTTCTTCTGTTTCTTATTTTTGGCTCTCTTTGCCTTCATACGGCGTTTCCTCTCATTGGCATCCACCCATTTGTAGTCTGAAGGTATATTGAAAGGGTCGACTTCATCCTTAAATCTATGACTATCGGAGTCATCGGACTGCGTACCACGACTTCCTTTCATCCATGAAATCCACGATGTAGACCCTTCTGATTCCTTGGATTTGGCATCCTGGAAGTATGCGGGGCTGGAGAGTGGAGTCGAAAACTCCTCTGCTGGCTGAAGCTCCTCAAATTTTGTAAAAGTGACAAGGACCCGAATAGTAGGGACTATAGGGATAGCTACCTGCATAGCAGTAAGCAAACCAGAGGCCTATGAAAAACATGCATTGATGCACAGTATGCCGCAACAGAGAAACAGTGACACAATGTCGTTTTGTAAGGGCACAGTGGGAAATAAATATGTGCAATTATATGATAAATTAATTAGTTATGTATAAGAAGTATTAATGTTATGCAATATAATTGACATATATGAAATAGTAACCAACATATTTTTCATATATCCAATATATATTTGACATGTTTAAAAGTGTCCCTAAAATGCTCAGAAAGGACAAGACGCGGATTTCAGTAATGTCAGTACAACAATTGTATTTAGAAGTGGCATTCTCGGTGTTGATGTCCATTACATTTAGAACACTAACGTGACACCATTCTTGGAGTGCTAGTGTATTCATATCTAGAAGCAAAATCTGGAATGAATAATAGAAAAGAAATTAGTGCAATTTGGATGAATTTAAGGCAACAATGTATAATTTGCTTTGCAATATATAGTTCTGCTGCTTCTGCAGAAATGATGAGAAACTATATATCTTCACAAATTATTCCACACAAGGGCAACTACATGTGTCGGCCTAAAGAATGCTGGGTGTAAGCCAGGGGGGAAATTCTCATTCTTCTAACATAACCCCAATGTAAGTGTTCTATTAGGACAAATATCCAAAGAAAAAAAAAATCTAAAAACCATAATTATCTTAAATAATGATGCTATGAAGTTCAAGCCACATATTTGGCAATAGAATGATGATAGTATATCTCCAGAGAACGATCGTTTTATTCACCAATCTCTATCAGCGACATTAACCATCAACTGGAAATCAAAGAAATTGTATCACACCCAACTGTAACTGCAGAAAAAGAATCTGTAACTCATGCAAAATCAAAGAAAACCTGGTCCCCCAACCCGAAAACAAGAAGGAAATAACTTTCAAGAGGAGGAGGAAGAATGTTTAGACAAACTACAACTCTAAACAAACTGCTATTTTTGTCCTCCAAAGATGCTAGTGTCAATATTGTCACCAAAAAGAATGCAGAGCAAAGCAACAATGCATAAAAAATTAAGCACTGAAGCTTATGATGGTATTTGGGTTACCTTAACAGGAAAGGTTCCATGAGGAAGTTTTGTTGTCAAAAGTTCTCTGAGTCTCCTGATAGCCTTAACCTTGTTTGCTAAGATGTCAAGTAGAGGCAGAAGCTCATCAGTTTTCAAAGGAAAGTCCGGTGTCAACCACAAGACAGGTCTTAACCCCTTCTTGTACTCACTCTCATTCTTAGACTCGTTAGTTGCTCCTCTCTTCTTTTTCTTTTTAAAGTTTTTATCCTTTCCCTTCTTTGTTTCTCCAGGATCCTCCTTCATAAACTCAGGTTGCGGCTTCTGCTGATCACCTGAAAACTTATTCGCAGTTTTCAAATCCTCAGGCTCATCACCGCCACCGCCGCCGCCCTTCAAGTTTTTCTTGTTCCAACCAAACCAGCTCTTCTTCTCTTTAACCACACTATTGGCTTCACAATAGGAAGCCGCCGAACCATTCCCATGACCATCAAACCCCCCTCCAGGCTCCCCATCCTGACAAATACCATCAGAGTTCCCCATCCGCAGCGCCGAATCCAACTGCACTCTTTCCTCAGCAGTCAGCACATCATCATACTCGTCATTGTTTTCTCCATTCATCACACTCTCCCCATCGTCCACCGCAAAAAGCTCCTCATCAGTCATAGCACCGGGCACCCTTCTCGACTTCACACTCACCATCACATGAAGCATGTCAAAAACCTTGGCCTTCCAATTCCCCACCATCTCAGTCTTCTCCTGCCGCCGCCAATTCA
This sequence comes from Spatholobus suberectus, assembly GCA_004329165.1. NCBI lineage: Eukaryota > Viridiplantae > Streptophyta > Magnoliopsida > Fabales > Fabaceae > Spatholobus > Spatholobus suberectus. Next base: position 32,988,378 of record CM014735.1, on the reverse strand, counting down.
AATGGGGAACAAGCTCCGCCTGAGTAACATCAATGCCAGGCCTATACATATTAGTCTGAGACATCAGAGACACCTCATGATTGACCTCAGCTTCCGAGGGCTGCGTACCAGCTCCCTCCAAAGCATTCGTGATTTCCTTCTCCTTATGAGCAAGCGCAAGCAAAGAACCCGGCGGCAGGCTCAAACTCCCATCCTCGGAAGCATAACCCTCTCCGAGGAACAAAAACGTCTGGTCGGAACGCTGGATGCGGAAGCCATCGAAACCGGCGAGGGTCATATCCGCGCGGAGATTAGACCCGCGCTTCCAAATGCGGTAGGTGTCCGAAGGGGCAATGCGGCCAATGAAGGGAATAACGGAGCTCTCAAAATGGAAAGATATCTCCATGTAGAAGTCGCGGATTCGCGCGGCGGAAGCAACAATGCGGGGGAGTCTGCGGCACCATTTGGCCCAAGCCAGAGGCTGGTAGTGGCGCGCGATGATCACAGCAACGGCTTCCTCTCTAGTGCACACGGCTTCTTGGAGCGCGCTCCAACCGTTCTCGTTCTGCAGACTCCAATCCGCACCCGCACACATGAGAATCTCCGCAGAGATAGGGTCCCTGAGACGTACTGCCAGGTGAAGAGGGGTTTCTCTTCCCGGAACGTCGCGCCGGTCGATAACCGCCGATACCTCGTCGGCTTTGACCTCCGCGGCCAGAGATTCGGTTTCTGTGTTAACCTCACCGGCTTTCGATAGTCGAGGTATGGTGGAAACGAGGTGGCGCAGTGCAGCGTGGTCACGCCTCGCCACTGCCACGTGTGCAGGACTGTGCGCGTATTTCGATATATCCTCCATCTGATTTCTCTTTCTCTCTCTCTCTCTACGCTACTATCATCACTGCAAAAAACAAAAAATCGAATCGATTCGAGATTGGGATCGGTTTTTGCTCCAAATCCTATCTCCACTAAGCTCGATTCGAATTACTGGAAAGGAGCAGTGGAGGACAAAGATTTAGAGCAGAGAGTAGTTAAGGAAAGTTAAATTGTGGAGTTGGTGAGGAATGGAGCAAAAAAGTGGAAATTTCGCGGATTTGGATTCCGTATGAGTGTGCGAGGAAATCGAGGTGCATCAATTACGGGGAGAAATGGGGAAAAGAGAAGGAAGAGGTGGAGAAAGTACCTGAAAATGAAAGGAAGGGGGAAATGGGAGAGAGCGATGGGGGGTAGTTAGGGTTGAATTGAGGTAAAGAGAGATTGGATCTAAGAGTGAGAGAGGGTTAATGCTGACACACACAACTCAAACGCACATGAAGGCAGCGAACACCGTCTCACACTTCAGAGATCAACGGCATCGTTGCTCCCTCCCTCTACTTATTATTACTGTCTCTCTGGGCTGGGGTATCTATCTACTATTCTATTATTCTAGCGTGAGTGACTGAGGGAGTGTGAGTGCCCACCTTTGCTTTTGGATTTGGTGTCTTAATTAATTTTCAATTTATAATAAATGTTTGTGTTGTGTTGTGTTGTGTTCATATTAGGAATTGGATATTCATATTTGAAGGAGCGAATTGAATCAATTAATCAAATCTAGAGTACTCGACGATTTATCACCTAACCTAAAATATGCCAGCACTGCCAGGAATTAGGCATACATTACATTACCAAGGATGCAAGGTTATCAGTTACTATTAGTTTAGCAGTTCCTAATTCTCACTTTTCACTTGCTTAATTAATTGCATTGCTCTGTGGGATAAATAAATTGTACTTATAAAACTTGGCATGGGATTTATATCTTCATTCTGTAGTTAGTATTTATTTACCTACTCATCTTACCAGTCACTGTCTTTCATAATTTTTCTTCAGGCGCCTTCTCTGTTTCTCCTTTCTAGGCGGCTCCTGATTTTAACTGTCACCGCCAATTCCCATTTACATTGTTGCAATCAACTAAATGGAAATCTACATAAAGTTTTTTTTTTGGTAAAAAAATCTAAATAAAGATTTTTTTGGTAAAAAAATCTAGATAAAGATTATTTTTTTTTTTGATAAAATAGATAAAGATATTTAACTCACTGCCAATTTCCATTTATATTATTGCAATCAACAAAATGGAAATCTAGATAAAGATATTTGGCACTAGGCAATGTAATAGTAACTTGATCTTGATGTATAAGAGGATAAAAAATATATAAAAATCAACGCTGCACATCTAACTTTATGAAATGCCGCCAGCTACTCAGTTAGGATATAATTCAGTTTGGATTTATTAGTTTTTATCTTATATTTTTTTTTTTTTTTGAGTAAATAATGTATGTACTGACAATATAAATAATTTTTTTGTTGTCATTCAATTACAAATTACTGTGTATGGTAAGTTTGTTGACTTTTATAATAATTAGCTTAAAAATCATACTAATGATGATTTCTAATTAATTAACCATATAATTTTATTTGCACAAATAATACATAAAAATTACACTCTTATTCTTTATCAAAATATATATCATTGTATAAATAAAAAAATTATAAAATAACAAAGAACAATAGATAAAAACACAAACTTCACACTAACTAAATAAACTCGGAAAAATAGAATAATAAGATTTAATTTAAATAATAAGATTATTAAAAAATAAACCCGTATACTAAGTTCATAAATATTTACTCATACAAATATGAGTAGTATGAAAACTAAAAACAAAATTACATATATACATGTACATTCAATATATATTGGATTAGAATGGTTTTTAAAATCACATCAAAAATTTGATCTAATTCAATAAAAATATGATTATTTTAATTTTGTTCAATTTTTAATTTATTTGATTTACAACTTTTCAATATTGCATTTGATTGGAGAGAATGAACTGAGAGGAGATAAAAGCTGAAGGGAAATATTTTTTTAGTTTTACATGATTTAATTCAAAATTTTGAAAGGAATAGGAGGGGGAATGATAGAGCTAAAGTCCCCCTTCCCCACCTCCCATTTTCGTCTCCCCTTTTATATTGGAGAGTATAAGAAGGCAAAAAAAAGTAGTTTACAATTTTTAAAGTATATATACTTATGATTCTAGTCGGACACTGAACCTCATTAAAGGACCTACTATACCTTTTCATCATCATGCTACCATTGTTCAAGACATTTAGGAGCTCCTTATTAAACAATGGCAAGTTAAGCTTCTCCACATTTTTCGTGAGGAGAATTAGTGAGCATATAACCTTGCAAAACTTGGAGATGCAAATGGCAACTAATCAATCGACAAACAGATGGACAACAATCTAAGGAGGTAGTGGTCAATCAGTTGCTATAGGCTGAGATATGGATGGGAGGTGGCTGGTCTTGGTGGAGGAGGGAAAAGAAGAAAAATAAAGAAGAATAGAAGAATAGAGGATGGAAAAAGAAAATGAGTTTTATTATTTCAGAAAATAGATTATCAAAGGCTAAGCCCTCCGTAAATAGCTCACTATAAATCCTCACATTCTATTTGATGTGTCTAGAAATATGCAAAAGTATTTACCAAGGGTTAAGCCCTCACTAGATAGCTCACTATAATTTAAATAACTCATCAATGGCAAAACCTACCATAAAATCTCGTTTTCTATTTGATATGTCTAGAAATATGCAAAAGCATTTATCAAGGATCAAGCCCTCAGTAAATAACCCATTGTAAATCACCAAGGGTTTAACCCACTATAATTAAAACACATTACTATAAGCTTAGTCCACTATAATTTTCACATTTGGTTCAATTTTTCTAGAAGTTCACTAAAGGAATTACCGAAGGCTTGACCCTCGATAATTTATAGTGGGCTAGGCCTTTGGTAATTTACTCAAGGTCTAGCCCACGGTAAATTATCAAGGGAGGCTCACTATAATTGAGGATAAGACCCACTATAGAAATCTATTGAAGAAGTTATCGAGGGCTTAACCTATTGTAAATTACTAAGGGCTTAGCTCTCGATAAACAACAAAACAATTATTTAAAATGTGAAATTGGTATTTACTATGAGTTAAGCCTTTAGTAACTTTATCTAAGGCTAAGCCCTCATTGATTTTCCGACCAATTATCAAGGGCTAAGTCCCTGATAATTTAAATAATTACTGAGGGGCTCATAGTTCTCAATAAAAAAAAACCAATTATAATAGTACAAATTCTTGTAGTGAATGCATGACTAATTGATTATGAAGGTTTGTAATGTATTTCTTTTTATAAGAGGTTTGTAATATAGTTATTATTGCATTTTTTGTTGTTGTTGTTATATTGCTTATTGTCATATAAATATTATTTTTAAGGGTTGATCATGACTCATTTGGCTAATAGATTCTACATTGTGCTAATTTAATTTATTAGTTGTCAAATTAAAAATAATTTTGAAAGTTATATTATAAATTAAAATTTTTTAAAATTTGTCAAATCGATCCAAACTGAATAGTAAATGATTAGTTTGATTTTGTTTAGATTTGATATTTTATTCAAATTGGAACAAACTGAATTGTATATTGTTTTTTATATTTTAATATTTAGTTCAAATAACTTTTTATACAAAATCCAAACTAAATCACACCACGAACACCCAAGTTCCAAATACATGGTTGGGGGGAAGAAGGGGGGAAAGAGGAATTATAGGTTTACAAAAAAGGATATCTACTTGTAAATGTTAATAGATACCTACTTACAAAGAGAGTGGAGAGAGTGTTAGGAATTTTGGATACCTATTAAGTAATATTATTAATTCACTCCTATATATATATATATATACTAACACTTTAAAATTATGAAAACATCCTAATAGGATATGTCCTTCTCGACATCAAATGTCGATTAAGGGCGATTTAAGCAAAGTACCAATCTATGGTAAAGAGGTTGATAGGCTAGTTGGGTGGTTGATGGTGTAAGAGTGGGAGTCTACTATGTGTTTCTTAGATAATTTATAACCAAGCTTTGTTTGATGGTGGAATTTACCATTATATAACGTATTATATAGTCAAACATAATATAATTAATGACAGAAGCATAAGCATAGGTACCATGATTTTGTCACCTTAGATTTTTCCCATGACATTTATTTGAATTTTGAAACTATTGCAATATGAAAAATAATAACTTTAATAAAAAAAAGTGAAAAGTAACAACTATTCTGAATATTAGACGGTCAAAATGGTAAGATGGATTGTTCCCATATACTTTTAATTATACAAAGTTCAATTCAAAAAATGCTATTAACTTCCTTTGAAATGCTTGATATAATTATCCCTTGTCTTTTACTTCTAAATAATTGCATTGGGGTCATTTTCTTTCTTAGATATACATCTATTTATATTTATTCTAATAATCATAATAATTATTTTTCTTAAATTGAATGAAATTCTCAATCTTTATATGTGTTTAGCACTAGCTCAAGAAATTTTAACATTTATGATATGGTCTTTAGAAATTGTCTTAGCTACATCGTTTCTTCAGATTTAGTGCAAGGTTACTTGCAATGATTCCAAAGCTCAAATTAGTATGAGAGAGTCAAGAGGTAAGAAAATCAAAGAATGAAAATCATATTTTATTCTTATTTATATTATGTTTTTCCCACGTTGTTGTGTCATTTTTGTTGTTAATTACATGATACACTTCTTTCCGGTCTCTTGCGATTTGCAAGAGGTCGTTAATTGATATTTTCTTACCTCAATTCAATGCTTCATAGATGTATTGCTTCAATGCTCTTTTAATAGTCGAGGGATTAGACTGATATATATTTGAAGAATTTGGGTTTTAAATACTAGCTTAAAATAATACACACACACACATAACTTAATTTTTTTAGCTTTTTGTTTACTATAGAAAGCATTGATGCAATAATTTACTTATTTTACATGATTTGATTATTATTAGAATGATCAGCTGTAATGAAAAAATTAACACGCCAAACTTAGAAGTGAAAACATTATGGACCCGTTTGGTGGTCAGGATAGGATAGGATAAGATATGATATGATAGTAGAATAAAAATAGGATAGGATAAGAGCAGGATAAGCTATAATCTTATCTAATGTTTGGAGTGACCAGATAACAAACTAGATAATAATAGGATAAAATATAGATTGCATATCAACCACATATTGCAGATTATATATAGAGACAACCAAACAGAAAATGAACAAAATCCAGTATCAACTCAATGAAATATAAATCAATAACGTTACATTAATCATCACAAAATAAGTTTTTCTAATAAAGTAAATGATCTACTACATATTCATCTAATTACAATGAGTCTCTAATGATATCTACTACATATTTATCTCCTCTAGATAGAAATAAGGAATTGAAATGTTGTATGTGGTCCAAGTATAGATTTTGCCATGAATGAGCATTGTCATTGCAGTATCTATGATATTGTGGTGCAATAGGAGGTAGGACAGCTATATCCTTCAAATAAACTTAGAAAAAGACACAATTCTATAAAGTTCGTAAATACATTAACACACTTACAATGCTAAATAACAGAATAAATGGAAAATGTATACATGCACAAAGTGACAACCATGAACAAATCCAATAGCAATAAGCTGGTGATGTCCAACAAGTGAGGGTTGACTCCTAAGCGAAAAAAATGTCTAGCCTTGCAGCCTGGATAAGTGGACCAACACAACATTATACTGACTAGTAATAACATAACCTATGTCGGATATGAACATCCACTTATCATGACTTGCTACTGTGTGTTGGTCAACATACAAAGAGGTCGTAAGTTCAATCACTCATTGTTTTGTACCAAAGAGCTCGCATATTCAACGTGTCACCGCTGAAGTTCTCGAATTAAATCATCACGAATTAGGGCCAAGACTTCTTATCCTTACCTAGCAAAGCTATAATTGCTTAGTAATTGCAATTTTCATGTGATCTCATGTCAACAATATAGATAATATATTCATGCAACTCATTTGGAAATTCATCTAAGAATGGCACACCTTTTTTTCATTTAGTGTCACGAGAAACTTTATAAGGCACGCTAGAAGGTGATGAACTATCTACAACCGTGTGTGTTGCATCAACTCGCTCCCACATCGAAGGAAGACATTTAGTGGATTTCTCAAACTTTGGTGCTCCCTTCGTTTTACCTTATCTATAAGAGGACACATTGAAGTGGTATTCAGAAAAGCTAGTTCACGAACTTTTGTCTTCAATATGATTTTTCCAGACACGTCAAGTTTTGAAAACTGCTTTAACAATGTATCGACCTCATGTGTAAGCAATAAGTCCCCCTAATAGTGAGTCATTTCATTTGCAAAAAGTGATAACATCCTCCAATGCACATGAATGGACCGTAGCGAATGAAACCAAACATATTTCTATATCTAGCAATTTCGCACACATATAGTAGTCCATCAGTAGTTCTAAATGTGCAAGCCATAAGCACAACTATTAGCACCAACAATGTTTGCACATTTATGCTCATCAATCATAAGGATCTATGCTTGCGTTGATACAAAGCCTCATAGTTTATGGTAGAATATGCTATTAAACCTGTGTTCCACTACATTGATGTTCTTCTAAAATGATGTCTGTATTTCAGTATGATGCAATATGAGCATATTATTCATTGTTTCCTAAGAACTACATAAGTCTCCCATGCTATGTTGGAGTAACATCTTCAATCTTGCATGTGCGCCCTCAACCCTATTAGAAAACAAAAGCGCATTGTTACAAATAAACAAGTTAATACAAATACCTATTAGTCGTTGTAGTACCCAAATGCATCACATGATCTGTTCATGCTGTGACAAACTTCTCTTTATGAGGTATCAACCATATATTTTTGACGTAGTAAATGAAGTAAGGAAAGTGTAAACACGTCTCCTCAAAGCTTGTCAGGCATTGTTTATACACATATTCATCAGGAGATAGCATTAACTCATTCCAAGCATTTAACACTTTATCCCATTCCTCAGCGAGACTCACATACATCTTGCATTTTGCTCTAACATTTTTAGCAATATGAAATTGATATAACAAGTTACTAATAATGCATTCATCAAAGCAAGGTCCCTGTCAATGACAATAACTTGAGGCAAGACATCATCTTTTACAAACAATTCTATTACCTTAGTTAATGCCCATGTAAAGTTATTTGTCTGCTCAAATTCCAAATAAGTAAACACCATAGAAAAGGTCATCTTAGTATAAGTAATACCAACAATCTCTAGTAATGGAAGCCGATATTTATTCGTCTTGTAGGTGGAATCAATAATCAACACAATGGGAAATGTATTTAAAAGCTGATGGAATCTAGGTGTGACCATAATATATCTCTGACAACATCTTTAGTATCTACTCTTCTATACCAGTAAACATATTCTTCATATTCCAATGACTTCATTAGATGTTACATTTCAGTTCTTGAACCCCTTTGATGTTGACTATATTTTTGACGTGCATTATATATGGTTTTGATAGTGCTGACATTCGTTTCATCTTGGCTTTTGATTGTTAGCAAAATCTAACTAGGCTTAACCATGTTTTTGGTCATTTCATCTAGCAGAGATTTTTCTTCACTACTTAACCAACCCGCATATGTACGACCCAACTATGTCTCAGCTATATCGTAGTTATGAAATCCACAAATAACAAAAAGTCTCTATCCAATGCCTTTCACAAACTTCTCTTTCAGTTTAAAGGGACAATCACATTTGTTGGTTTCGATGGACTTGTGGGTTAACACGTCTTTGCATTGTTTATGTTTTTCTCCCCTCTCGTAAGGCAATAAGACAAATGTCTTTCTTGGTCCTGTCTCCAATTGTTCTATGATAATAACAAATTTGCATATTTTCCTAATTCATTGAACCCATTTCAACAAATCATCACATTCTGCAAAAACCTGTATCTAATAATCCTTTATCAATTCAACAGCATAAAAAATGTCAAATAATGTTTCAACCCTAAACAGTTAATTAACCAATATACCTCTGTAGTAGTGAAATATTCACTATAATCTAGAAACATTTCTTGTGGGTTCATATATAACCTTTCTATGACATACTTCTCATTGGCTTCTATAGGATCTTCCAAAGCATTGTCACTTACTTGTATCAGATGCTCAAAAGCATCCTCGCTTACTTGTATCAGATGCTCAAAGCATCCTCGCTTACTTCAATCATATTCCCCTATATACTTGACATGTTAACTTCGTAAGAAAAAAATGTATTCCAACTTCACTCCATAATGCAAATCCTACAATCAGTCAACAACCAATAAACATATAATTTAAATCAATTAAATAAATAAAGAACAAAATTACAAATTACACAACGAAATTATGTTTTCATTGTGTATCTAGGCAAAATACATAATGGAATCACGTTTCTATTATGTATCTTGTGGATACATAACGGAGGCAATTTCATTTAATTTTAAAGTAAAGGGGGGGGGGGGGGGAGCTTACCTATAATGACGGAGACTATAGTGGTGAAGCGTGGGGGACTCCAAGCCAAGGATAGCGAGAATGAAATGTAGGTGGGGAGAAGGAGGAAATGGACTAAGGTGCTAGGTGTTGACTGATGGTGGAGTGAGCTTAGTGAAGGCTTGGGGTGATATGCATGGGGAAAAAAGTAGATATGTTTGAAAATGGTGGTGGGAAGAAGGGTTAGGGAAGGGTAAAACATAGGTAAAGTCAAAAGGGTAATCTTACTTTTTCTTTAAAAAAAGCAGAAGTGAAAAGAGCAAAAAAAAAAGGTGGAAATGGCAACTGCCTTTTGGACCAAAGTTCTCAAAGCAAGAAAAGAATAGGTCCAAAGGCAAACAAATATGAGTCAATGACTTGGGCCCATCCCTCCAACTAAGCAACTAAAAAAATAAATGTAATAAAAATAGAGAGAGAGAAAAGCTTAGGTTAGGTACAAAAAAAATCTTAGCAAAGCACTTTGTTGACAGAGGAACTTTTTTTTTTTTCATATATTTGGTCATTTTATATAAGAATTTTTTAACTAATTTACAAAAATTAAGAAAGTTAATTATTATTTTTTGTTACAAGAAAGTTAATTAATTTAATTAGTAACATTTTGTTAATAATTTATATTAGTTTTTTAAAAGAGTTTAATGGTCATGCACTTTTAGTGTAAAAATTTTATACTGTCATCCAATCAGAAATCACCATTAATATGACTTTTAAAGTATTTATTATAAAAGTCAACAAACTTACAATAAATGGTAGTTTGTGATTGGATAATAGTGTAAAATTACTTTACATTGTCAATGCATGACCATCAAACTCTTTTTAAAATTACCTTTAAAAGTTTATGGTTCATTGTCTTGTGACGCTAGCTCAAGGTTGCATACGATTTATTTAGATAAATGTAAAACTTCTTAACTTTTGGAGTTAAATGCCAACAAAAAATGGTACATGAAGAACATTGTGTTGTTGTGAGAATTGTCGACTTAGGCTATTAGGCTGGCCAAACATCAAAAGGTGAGATAACCCAGTAATTGCATCGTTGTTCCATAAATTGTGTTTGAAGCTCAGAATCCATTCTCGTTCCCTACCTCTCAGTTGGAATGGTAGCGACTTCCGTGGATAATAATGTCTGTAATATATTTTCTAACACACTATATCTGACATGCTATTTATTAGAAATCACAAAATTGTAAGTGTTATTTTTATTTAATGGCTTAATTGCACTTTATGTCACTTAAGTTTTATCATTTTGTGGATTTTGTCACCGTATTTTTTTCTCTCCCATTTTGCTATCCTATTTTTGAAATCTTACAAATTTGGCCTAATTTTGTGAATTTTTATTTAATCAACAGTTGATGATTGGATAAAATTTGTAAGATTTCAAAAATAAGGTGGCAAAATACGAAAGAAAAAAAAATACAGTGACAAAATCCACAAAATAATAAAACTTGGTGACACAATGTGTAATTAAGCCTTATTTAATAAACCTCACTTATGGCTTTATAATTTTAAATAAATTTTAATCATGTTAAATAGTGTGTTGCACTTCTTTTAAAATAAATACTGAATTACTTATCTATGCTCAATTAAGTTAACTCATTTTATCACCCGATTGTGAGGTTCTCAACATAAATCCTAAGTTCCTAACCATTGGATTTTTATATTGTTAAATCGATGGTTTACAACTTATTGAAGGTTCTGTCCTCAACTCTGGTTTGCCAAATACGAAGTACATTAGAATGTTTTCTTCTAACATCCTCCAACTATTTGTGGAGGACTGATCCTCCTGATCTAGTTGGATTAACTGGTTAAAATGGATTTATGATGCCCCCAGCCCTTTCCTCTGTTAATCCAGAATGGCCAATAATATCCGCGGTCTTTCTTGCATCCACACTTCAAGCCAGCTTGAATCATAGGATCCTTCATTATTACATTTCATCGGAGCCCATTTTCAAATCACACTGTATGCGTCCCATGACATCTCATAAGAAGATCCTTGACTGACACAACTTTTTGTTGCTTTCTTTTAGAAAGATTCTCCTCTGTTGGCAGCGCATTGTTACGAGCTTCCTTATATATGTTTTTGCTGCTTTAGAAGAATGATGCACTCCTTGACCATTTGTGCTAAAAACAAACTGCATTAATAGTTTGAAACGATCGATTCGAACAACTGTGGAAACTAGAACAACTGTTATAACACGTGCCATCAGTTTACCCAGATACTAAAGAAGACAACCTAGAATCAGATTAATTAGCAGGGCCAAGGATGTCTCTTATTCTCGAGCTCTTCAGTTGTACTCAAATCTCATGTCAAATAACATCGAAGCAATTATAAGTTACAGCTTTTAATTTGTTATATCATATATGATTAGTCATCTAGTTTTTGATGCCTGGCCAATTATAAGAATCGTTTTCTGTTACGATTTTCCATCTTCTAGCCAAGCTTTTAAAGTTCATTATCAAGCTACATCTTGAATCTTTCAAGTTTGACCCATTAGTATTATTTCAATAAACAAACTTCTTCTCCTTCAAATTATCGATGTTTTTTAAGTTTATGCCATATCATCTACATGAATGTCTTCGCTGACCCAGACTGGGTTTTATGACAGATGATGAACCGATCCAAAGCTACATTGAAAGAATTGAAGAAAAATAAGCTCAAATGTTGTCATAAGCTTAAAAGATATATAATTTAAAAAAATTGCATTCGAGGGACTTAAATGAAAATTTTTAAATTATATATCTTAATCTTGTTTTCATATCACAGACAAATTATTTCAGTAATGATTAATTCCTCTAAAATAAATAGTTTATTTTAAAGAATAAAATATAATTATCATTATTGATTAAAATTAATCATTTTTTTAATTAACAATTATTATTATTATTTTCATGATGGAAAGGGGCTAAACGCTCAAATAAAACACAAATAAACTAAATTCGCGGGGGGAAATAAACTCTAGAATGGTTAGCTAACAAAGGAAATGTTAAAAAATTGGTAGAAATGTCGAAAATTCTATGGCCATGAGATAAAGATAGGCCGAACTTTGAAAATAATATTATATTTTATCTTTTAAAGTGTAACCATTCACTTTGAAGAGTTAAAAGCTAAAATATTTTCATCCTGGAACTTTCTAAAGATGTAAGTAAAAATTTTCATAACTCTCTTTATGCTATTTTTCTACTACATAAGTTATGTGCCGGTAATGTTAAATATGATTTGATATTTGCAAGCTTAACAATTGCAGAATAGCCGAATCTAGATAATTAATAATAATAATAATATAATACCAAATAAATTTGAAGAATTTGTGTCAATGCACATAACCTTATTAGAGGTGTCAAAAGTGAACCAACATATTATTAAGGGTAGAAGAAAGTGAGATAACTGAACTCAATTTACTTTTTATGTGAACAAAAGAATACACAACCCAACTAGACTTAGCATAGGTTTGTGAGTTAATGGATTGACTCACAAACTAACTCACTTAATTTTAAAAAATAAAACATACCAAAAAATACAAGAAAAATAGAAAAAAAAGTATAATACAAAAACTCTATCAATACACTAATTCATAATAGCAATTCCAAAGAATAATTAAGTAAAAAAAAAAAAACTTAAGGGCGTTTATAACAAAAATGAAAAATAAATAAATTTTAATTTTAAAATATGGTTAGCCTTATTCAACTTAATTGGGCCGCTTTAATCCACAAATTAAATAAGCCTAGTCAAGACAAGCTGAAAAAATGGGTCACTATTTTTACAACTTGTCTAAATCGTTAATCAGATTGGGACAAGTTGTCATGAGTTTTGGAATTCAATTTGACACGTCTTCTTTAACTCAATGTGATTGTTTATCTCATTTTCAAATCAATTAAATCACAATATAATTGTTTCATTGATTTGTTTTTTAAGGCGTGGGACTTAAGATAAAAATATAACCCACTAGTTAATGAATTTCATGGGAGGCAGAATGGGATAAGTTGTGGGCTTTAATCCATATTGAAAGATCTTGGTCTAAAGACTACAGGACATATTATGGGCTTAGCCTAAAGTCTTTCACTTGCAAATTTTATATTAATGTTTAACTAATATGGTGACATGTGTGAAGCTAAAGCACAAGCCTAATATTATGTTTTAAAATTACAATTTTTTTTTCTGCAAAGCAAAGAGAATATATTAAAGAGAACCTACACTTGAAGCACAAGACATGTCACAAGGTAGGCATAAGCAAAGGTACATTGGCAAAAATTGCTGCCCACAAAGACTTAAGAAACCAACTCCAACACAATGTTTAGGCGCCCCCTCCCTTCGTGCACCAAAGTGCTGACAATTAAATCCCTTACATGTGTATAACCAAGTAGCAATTCCCCAAATTAAAGAATGCATAGAAAGGAAAGCCTCCCCCTACACACCACCAATAGTATTGTTTTGCTCCTACAATAGATACTAGCATATGTGCACTAGCAGAGGTGTTTTACACATCTAATGCAGCCAGTAGTTAAGTGTATTACTGGAATGTGCTAGTGGCAATAATTCGCTACACGAGTTCCACTCCCTTCCCATTATAGTAGTGTCCAACACAGTGTGTTTTGCATCACAGTGATCAAGTGGTTCCACTTACTAATGTATCACACTTATAAAACATGAGTTGCTGAGATGAGGGGTGTGCTTCCATCCCAATGCCTCCCCCTTCTATTACCCCTATCATAAGTCTTTTGCTAGAGATTCTAGCACCCCACAATACTGAAACAACAATAGTGGCCTACTACTAACCATAATCCTACAACATCCCTACCATGGAATTTGACCCAGCTAATTAAAAAAGAAAACTAGTTATCCTAAGTTGAGGGACAGGGTTATACAGTAATTGCACCTAAACAGGCTAGTGGGTTACCAATCCAACAAGACAAAGACTAAGTAAATCCTTTCTTCCTTGATTTCAACCAGTTCTAAGCTGAAATTCTAGCAGTTTCTAAGGCCTTTTCAGCTAACATCGTTGTGACCTTGAACACCACGCTATTTCTAGCATTCCAAATAGCCCATACAATTACAAACCATACCACCTACCTCGCCTCGATGCTTAACCCTCCAAACAACCCCAAGAATTACCGAAAATGCATCCATGTCTCAATGTGTAGTGTTGAATAAACACCTAACCACCTCATACAACCCCACCACACCTGTGAGAACCCTTTACAGCCATAAAAAAAATGAGTCACAAATTCCCTTTCTTGCCAACACCCATCACATAACCCTTCCTCACCTAAAAGGATTCCCTTCTGTACTAAATTATCCTTCGTAGGAATCCTGTTTTGCAATGCTCTCCATGTGAACATGACCACCTTTAAGGGAACAAATTTGTTCCACACTTTCCTCCATCCCACACTAGTATTAACCTCTCTTCCCACCAAAAGAGTCTTATCAGTTGACCGAACCGTATAAGTTCCCACTGGATCATTTTTCCATCTCCACCTATCCGCCTTCCCCTCTAGCAAACAAGTCTACCCCACCATCTCCTTAAGTCTTTTAAAAAGTTCCCTCTCCCATTGAAAGAAATCCATTTTCCACACGCAGTCCTAGATCCAATTCCCCGCCATCCATTCCCTTAACTCCGCCACTTTTCCTTCTTTCCTTCCGGCTATAAAGTATAGCCTAGGGAATTGATCACACAACACACCTCCCTCCACCCAATGATCAATCCAATGATCTGTTATAAAGTTATTATTTTAATTTATGTTTATTACATATTATTTAGAACAAAAATAAGTTAGCTAATTTTTTTTTCAAACAACACCATTTCAATACTCATTGTTTAATGAAGATTTTTGAAATCAAAAAGTTTTAATAGATGATTGATATGCACTTCAATCTTCCATTCTATTATTCCTAAAACAATGTCGTTCAACAATGTAAATCTCCCTGCCATTATCAACAAGTGATTAAATCTGTATAAACAATACAAAGGGGATATTTTTGTTTCAATGGCATTTTATAATGCTAGACTTGACTTTTATTTAGACACAATTTCCATGAGCATCATTATCCATTAAATCCATAAAATAATAAAAATAATTTAATAATTTAGTAATCTTTTTAATCTATGTATCTAATAATCTAATATAACTCGCGATTGCTATCTTATATACTGTCATATATCAATACTATAGATTAAATAGATTATTATATATCAATACTATCGGAAAAAAATTAATGACTAGTTGATTTTAAATTTGGTGATAATGATATATTAAGAGATAGTCAAATATATATTAATAGATAATCTATTTAATTAAAATTAATGACTAATTGATTTTAAATTTGGTGAGAAATTATATATTAATGGCTTAAATATGTCTTAAGTCCCCGCAAAAAATATGGTTTTGTCTAATTTTAGTCCTTGCAAAAAATTTTGGTAGTTTTAGATCTATGACATTTTCTTAATACTCTTTTTTAGTCCTTACCATTAACTTTAGTTAATTTAATGCTGACACGTCTAATAAAATAAAGAATATTAATTAAGATAATTAATGTAATGAAGAATATTTTCAATTAAGATAATTATATTATTTTAGGTATGTAATTCAATTAAGTAATGTATTTATTATTTTATATAAATAAGGTAATTACATATAATTTATTTCTATAATCTATTTTTAATTTTTAATATATTATAAATAATTGTTTTTATTTTTTTTAATATTGTTTTTACCTTTTAATTTACTAATTTACTTTTAACATTGTAATTTTTTTAAAAAAAATTATAATTTACTTAGGTGCTTGTTATTTACTTTCAATATATTACTTTTATCTTTAAAGATAAAATTACTGCTTGTGATATATTAAAAATAAATTATATTACAATAGTCAAAATTAATGAATTGAAATGTACAAATAACATCAAAGTAATATATTATAAGTGTTTACGTAAATTATAATTTTTTTAAAAGAATTACAACGTTAAAAATAAATTAGTGAATTGAAAAGTAAGAACAATATTAAAAGTAATAAAAATTACTATTCAAAATATATTAAAATTAAAAATAAATTATAAAATTAAATTATATGTAATTACCTTATATATATGAAATAATAAATACATTACTTAATTGAATTACACACTTAAAAATAATCTAATTATCTTAATTTAAACTATTCTTCACTACCTTAATTATCTTAATTAATATTTTTTATTATGTTAGTCATGTCAGCACTAAATTAACCATAGTTAATGGTAAAGACTAAAAAAGAACACTAAGAAAATATTAAGGATCTAAAAATAACAATTTTTTTTGCAAGGACTAAAACCAGACAGAACCATATTTGTAGGGACTTAAAATATATTTAAGTCTATATTAATTGAAAATTTATTTAATTAAAATAAATAACTAATTGATTTTTAAGTGAGAGAGTGAGAAACTAAGAATTGATATATTGATATATTAAGAGACAATTTATTTAATTAAAATTAATGATTAATTAATTTTAAATATGATGAAAATTAATATATTGAGAGATAATCTATTTAATTTAAAATAATGAATAATTAATTTTAAATTTGGTGAGAATTAATATATTAAGAGATAATCTATTTAAGTAAAATTAATGACTAATTGATTTTAGATTTGGTGAGAAATTATATATTAATAGAAATTCTATTTAATTAAAATTAATGACTAACTAATTTTTAAGAGAGAGAGTGTGAGAATTGATATATTAAGAGGCAATCTATTTAAGTAAAATTAATGACTAATTGATTTTGAATTTGGTGAGAATTGATATATTTGGAGACAATCTATTTAATTTACAATAATGAATAATTGATTTTAAATTTTGTGAGAATTGATATATTAAGAGACAATCTATTTAAGTAAATTTAATGACTAATTAATTTTAAATTTGGTGAGAATTATATATTAATAGACAATCTATTTAAGTAAAATTAATGACTAATTGATTTTTAAGTGAGAGAGAGAGAATTGATATATTAAAAGACAATCTATTTAACTAAAATTAATGGCTAATTGATTTTAAATTTAGTAAGAATTGATATATTAAGAGACAATCTATTAAATTTGCGAGAAGGTGAAGGCAAGGACTCGAGATAAGTCCTTGGATGCTCATTCGAATGTAGGGTCCACATTATCTCGTGCTAGTCTTAGCAATGGGATTAGATGGATTCTTCTAGCTTTGGGGAGCATTAAGTTGAATTGTGATGGAACTTCTAGTAGTGGAGGTACTCGTGTCACGTGTGGAGGTATTTTTCGAGATCACAATGGCTCTTTTGTGTGTGCAAATGCAGGGAGGCTGGGGTATTGTTCTGTGGTTCAAGTAAATTATGGGCTATCTTTAAAGGCCTTCAAATTGCATGGGAGAAAGGATTTAGAGGTTTGGAAGTGGAGACGGATTCTCTCTTGGTTGTTCAATTGTTACGCAAAGATTGTCCTGGTACTCATGCTTATAGTGCTTTTGATCCTGGCAGTGCGTAGTTTTCTCCTTCAAGATCCCCCACATTTCCTTGCATCACATTTTTCTAAAAGCTAATCATTCTGTTGATGCGCTGGCCAAAAATGGGTTAGCTATAGAGGATGAATTGAAAATTTATGATTCAGCTCCTGTTTTTCTTCATTTAAATCTTGTAGTTGATTTAGCAGCTGTTATCTTTTTCGTGAATTTTAGTTGGGCTTGCTAGCCCCTTGTATTAAAAAAAAAAGAAGAGATAATCTATTTAATTAAAATTAATGACTAATTGAATTTTTATGATAGAAATAGTAATATATAATAATGATATCAATAGCAATATTTATAATGATTGTTAAACAATTAGCAAGCTTTGGTTGTCAATTACTAAATAAATAAGAATATTATTAGATAAATAATAACACGATAACAATAACAACAATTAAACATTGTCTTAAATATAGTGCAAACATTGTTTTAATTTAATATATTTAAAAATTAAGTGACAATAAAATAATTTTGACAATATTTAAACATTTTTATTCAAAGTTGCAAATTTATAATCAACGTTTTGATAAAAAATAAATTAAGATAATCACTTTTTTTATAATTATAATAGCACCAAGGTGTAAGTAAAAAAATTATAAATTTATAATCAACATTTTATAAATTTGATGTATATTCGATTGAGAGGTATTTGCCACCAAAGCTCAACGTTTTCAAAATTGCACGTGTGCTCCTTCGCTACCCCTTTGATTTTGTAAATTTGACGGAGAGACATTTGCCACTAGTGCTGCATTTGGATAAAATAGCCATAATGTTTATATAAATTTGAATAAATTAATTACGGAATGAAACTCTTAAAACTCAAAGAAAATTAGCAAATTGCAATGCCTTAATCTTTCTAATTTATGTGGTAGTCATTGCGAACATTGATAAACAAAACAATGAAATGATGTTATACATTAAGAAAAACTACCCCATATATTGTGTAACACTGCATGAGACAATCATGCAATAATGGAAAAACAAATAAAATGTATTGCAACTGTAACACCCTAGGGGGCATTACCTTAACTATTCTTTGATTTCTAGAACATGAAAACTTTAAATATAAAAACATCAAAGATTAAGCGAAAACTAAAACATACATAGATTATAAAAACTTATTACAAACTTCAGGCACAGTGTGTCGTACATCACATCAAAGGAAGGTATAGGAAACTAAACAGAAACACATGCATTGGGATGCATAGAACTCAAACATCTTTTCCACTCTTTACAAGCGGCTCCAAGCTCCTCCTCAAGGATATCCACCTACTGAACCTAAAAAATATATAAACTAAAAGGAGTGAGACAAAACGTCTCAGTGAGTGTTATGGAAACTCTAAGGACAAACTGGCTCTTCCATTCTGGAAATCCTTTTCTTATGCACCCTTAATTTAACCTATTCCTAAAACCTCTAATCTTTATCTTTGTACTTATTCCCTTAATTGTTCCCAACTCTGGGCTTAGTATTCTTCAACGGGCCTAAACCTCGGGTTTATTAGCCTATACTAATCCCACACTTTGGCCAACTATCTTCTCATCACTAGGACAAGAACTTAATTATTTCTAATCTTTTCTTGGACATTTCACTTCCTATGTCACTAAGTGAGGATTGACCTTTCATTTCTTTATCTTTCTCTTTACTTGTCCTATTGGGACTTATACATGAACTTTCTTGGGGCAAACCCCTTGCATACTTGTCGAGTAGTAGTTTTAATAACTATGTCCTCACTAAGCACATAGGTTCCCTCGATTCAACTTAACTTAACTCACCTATACTAGGCGTACACATCCACATACACACAACAAGGTCATCAAACATGCTTCATATATGCATTCACATCATTCATCTTATAGGTTTCCTCCTGATCTCATACTTATATTCCACTCTGATCCGAGTAGCCTACGGTTTCATACTTATATTCTGCTCCAACCCGAGTGGTCTTTACTCTCGTATTTATGTCCTACTTTGACTCAAGCAGTTGGACCCCATTCCATTGTCAATGTGGTTTTCTAAACTTTTCTTCTAAAGTCTTACGTGTTTCCTTATATAGGGCTCTTCATTATACTCACACAACACACAACACAACACAACATAATACAATGCATAATCACGAGGATAATACTACAACTACACAATCATCCATACAAACAGAACAATACATCAAACAATGTCACACATACAAGAAAAATAATTAACGAAAACATCAAACAAAACAACTTCTTCCTTGTAGCTAGAACAACCATATGCTGTCCAAAGGGTCATGCTTATCGAGAGCCTTGGTTGCTCAGCGCCACTCCATTTTTCTTATTAGATTAGCTCTCTGGAAACACTTTCGCTCAGCAAGCCTAAGGTCTCGCTCAGCAAATCCTAATACTGCTATCTGGAATCCAACTTTGGCTGAACAAGGGCTTTCCTCGCTTAACGAAAGGCCACTAGGTTACAAACCCATAAACTTATGCTTCTTGCTCAGCGAGTCTACCCTCGCTGAGCGAACACTCATCCTGAACCCAAAAATTCATACTTCGCTGAGCAAGACTAATGCTTGCGTAGTGAGATCTAGGATTTTGCAATTTGTAGCCCTTTGCTAATCTGCATTCCTATGGCCATACTTGGCACCCACACAGTCCAAAGCGTACCAAATCATTTCTAGACACTTACATCATCTTTCTAACCGAATAAACTACCCACTAAACCCTTCAATCATACAAATCTTTCAAAAACTCACAAATCTCCTTCCTAGGGTTCAAGAAGGAAAAAGAGGGAAAAAATACAATCAAATGGATTAGGAAAGACAAAGGGGGAAGCACTCACTTCTGGGAGATGTCCAGATTTGAGCTTTGGGACCAGTTCTCTGGTTTCTAGCTTTTCCTCCTCTTCTTTTTCTCTTTCTTCTCTCTCCCTTTCTCTTTTCTTTTCTCCATATTTCTCTAAATCTCCTTTCCCTCTCCTATATAAATTGTTTGTGTGAGTTAGGCTTGGTGGGCCTCTAGCCCATTTTGGGCCTTAAAGTCCCGTCTAGGGTTTTACTATATTATCCTTGTAGATCCTAACATAAGGGTAACTATCATTAATACCTATGGGCATTCTACACCATTAATTATGTTATTTTTATTATTCCAAAATTAGGGATGTTACAGTAACAATCATTGAAATCTTTGTAATAGGCAATATACTAAGGCATTTTTTTCTTTCCATATTTTAAAAATTGAGAACAATTGCAATCCAATATATCAATTTGAAACATAAAATAATTGGTACAATAATGATAGGAACTGAAACACAAATGATTCAATTATTTATATAACGAAGAATTCAATCATACCACTATTTGACCATTACTTGATACTAGATAAATCTCTAGAGGTTGTCAATCTTGTGAGGATATAAAACTCCCTAGAAAGTTTAACAACATTACCCACAATTCAAAAGAGTTTGCTTAAGCTGCTTTTCATCATTAATGACATGAGTAGGTAGATCAGGAGCAAATAGGTAATTTCTTCACATATTCAATAAACTTTATTAGCTCAATGACTTGCATTAATTCAAGATAGAGAAACATGAAGACAATATGTAAAGGTAGTTCACAATAAAGACTAAATAATTATGTTACTACTATTTCATAAATATGAAGTAAAAAATCTTATAGCAATTATCTCTCCCAAAATACCTTGTTCTATTATTAGAGAAGTGTGAGAAGGAAAGTAAATTTAAAAAACAATTGTTATTTAAAAAGAAAAACAAGTGAATCAACTTAAGAAACTCTATTGTATTTTATAATTATAGATACACTCTTACCAAGAACAATAACCAAGTCATATCTTCAAAAAGAAAAACAAAACAAAATTCACTCCTTATAATTATATAACTGAAAATGTAAAAGTCTATAATCCAACATTAGATTTTGAAATTGTATCGCAAAAATTTAAATTATAAACAAAAAATGTAAAAGATTACTATAAATAGTTGAGTAACTATTTACCTTTCTTGCTTTTGTTCTTATCGTTTTTAGTGCTGCAAGAAGGTATGAAAATGGAGTTTTGTAATTAGTATAAGTTAAAATGGTGTCTTTTTCACCTTTTACCCTCCTTTGTTTTGTACAAAAAAAATACATTGCAACATTAAATAGTAAGATGAAGCAAAAAAATTTGGGCAAACAAAACAAATGACAAATCAACTTCTTTTTAGGTCTCTAGTTGTTGCTTTCACCGAGCAATTGTCTCCTTTTTTGGCTTTGAGATCCTTCAACGTACGCTTACCACATGCAACAACCACACTTTCAGCGAAGATTTTTGCTCCATTTTTCATCTTTCTAAGAGCAGTATTTGTTAAAAGTGTTGAGTAATTTATCAACCGTGAGAATGTTAGAATGTGTACAACATAAATAAATAAAAAAATAAAATATAGAACATAGATAAAAAAAATAAGTATTTAAAAATAAGAAAATTTTAGAGTATTAAATAATCAAAAAAATATAGAACATAAATCAGGAAACTTAAAATGATTTTTAGAGAAAGATAAAAGAAAAATAGTGTATAGATTAATGTTCATTATTAAAAAAAATAGTGTTTTTCTCACATAAAGGAGAGAGAGACTTAAACTTTGCTATGAAGGCAAAGGAAGTGATGTTTTTCTTTCTCTGAAAAATAGAGCATAGAATAAAGGTAAAACAAAGGTTTGGGTGCAAGTTGTTTCTTTTTTATTTGTGAAAAAGAGTCTATTTAAGGGTGAGAGACAATTCATTGAATATTTGATTTGTTGGAACTGGAAAATTTGCAATAAGTGGGAAAGGGTGCACGGTTTTATTACCTAAATATTTGCAGAAAATGAAGGAATAAAAATAAATAACATATAAGTATAATATTCTTAATTGCCTAAATAGTTTAATGACCAAATTATTCTTATTTTGAGGAGAAAAAATTGTTTCAGGTACTTTTATATATATTAAGATTTTGGCCAAAATTACTGAAAATAATATACATTTTCTTTTACTAGCTTTCACCAAATTTGGTACTACTAACTTCTATGAAGTTTCCCTTCGTGTGACTCTGTGAGAATCGTCCTAATACCATACTTTCAATCAGGTGCAATTTTTCTTTTCCTTTTTTTCACCTGATTAATGTGATCGCTTTTGAGTTTTGCAATCGTGGTCAAATTCAATGTAGGTGGAAGTTGGGATTTGGGATGTGCATAGTTTGAATCTTTAGTTCATGAAATAATTAGACTCTTTGAATGCATAATTACCAAAGTAAAGGACAGGATCTTTTTGCACAGTAGAGTCAACCTTGGTTATGATGGTTTGAGTAACAATTGGCCCAAGGCCAAGAATATACACCGAGTCACGGAGAGAAACCTTCTTAAGAAATATTGTAGTGCCCTTACTTTTCCAGCATCCCTGTTGTAAAACCTCTGCCATTCACCCTTTTTTTAATTTTGTTTTTGTGCATACCGAGAGGATTATCAGCCAACATGCATTGGGAGATTAATTCCTTTTAAAACGTAAAAATTATTATCGTGAGTTTTGTTTTTCCTAATAAAATATTACACACATATATATGATAATAAAAATTTAAATCAAATTTCTATCAACGTATTCAATTAAAGGAGAGAATTATCTACTTCTTTTCATAAGAATCAAATTAGAGATTTTGCTTGTCTTTTTTATAAGAATTAATATAGAATGTCTCCTACATCAATTTTTTTACAAAAAATATCATTAATGAGTTATTTCTCTTGAGTTCAATAAATAATAGATGGAATACATTGATGTCTTAGGTTCTTTGAGAGTTTAAGGGCTCTTTAACTTTGAGAAAACATTTTCTATTTTTATTTTTTATTTTCATTTTTAATTACAAAATTGTTACCTTGTTTTCAATTTGTTTATGTTTTCAAAGATTTGTACAAGAAACAGTGAATTGTTTTTTGTCTTTCTTGTACAAATCTTTGAAAACAAGGTCGCAATTTTGTAGTAACTAAGAGTAAAAATAGAAAATAAAAACAATAAATAAAAATAGGAAATAAAAACATAAATAATAAATATTAAAATAATAAATATATTACTTATGAGGGAAATTAAAAAAATAAAAATATTTGAAAAAATAAAAGTATGACTCACTAATAATATTAAGGGTAATTTAAAAAAATTCAATATTATTAATTAAATTAATTATAATTTTCTTAATATTTATAAATTAATTAATTGAGTCTTATAAAAAGAATAAAAAAAATTAACAATTATGTAGAGCTTTGTTAGTCACATTTTTCATTAGTTTGCCGTGCCGACACACTGTTACATGTTTCTAAAACATGGTTATTCACGCTATTCAACCACATGTTTTGAAAAAATATATACATGACATCATGCACGGGCTTCTTTCCTATACTGCGCCTTTCCGACAAATTGTTTTGGAGTTTGAACCCTTTTTTTCCTTCACAATTTCTTTCCCCATAATTCTTTTTTGACTCGCTTAAAGATCTTAATTGCGGTAGATTAATGCCCAGTGTCTTCTTTCAGCTAAATTGCAACCAAAAAAGTATGCTACTTTGGAGTTTTACTTCTCTAAGTGTTACTTATTGAGAAAACACACAGTACCAATTCTTCACGAAACATGTGTGAACATTTGTTAGATAAATACAAAATGAAAAAATAAATAAAGGTTAAGGGACTTGGCAGAAATGAAGGAGCAGGTTTGCTTTATACAGTTTTCATATCAATTCGTGCATTCACTTTTGGTATTACTAAGCAATTCTAAAAAAATGATAAAAAATGAGAATGAATCTTCTTATTTAAAATTTTCTTGTAATAAAGTTATATAAATAGAAAAATGGACATAAACATGTTAAACAAAGCTTTATACATTTTAACAAGATTTTACCTATTTAGAATGTATGATTTTTATTTCTTCACATGAAGTTATCATGTGAAAAGCTTATTAGTCTGTACTATGTAGCTTTTCATATTCTTTCTCAATCAATTATACATCATCAAGATGGAAGCGAGTGTCTATATATATCTTAGTCACACTTAAAGTTTTTTGTTCTTTTCTAAGAATGTATTTTTTTAGAACACATCTTGAGAAGGGGTATAGAAGTGTGATTAAACCTCAAACTAAAGATTAGTTTTATAATTGGCTCAAAGAACCAAAGTTGATGGGGATACCTCAAGTTTCCCTGAGAAACCAAAAGCTCTCACTACTACAGAAAACATTTTTTAAAAATTGAATTTAACTTGGTTTAAAATGAACCAGTTTAGAATAAGAACACATGGACATTTTTGAAATTTGATCAAACCTTTTTAACTCAATTTAGGTTTAACTAGTTTAAAAACAATATTTTGAATTTAAAAAAGACAATATAAGCCACTTTTTAAATCGGTTCTAGTTAAACCGATTTAAAAAGAGACTTCTTAAATCAATTCCATTTGAACCGCTTTAAAAAGTGGCTTCTTATATGATTTGCGCGCATGCCCACCTTCATTTTTGCCTCTCCAAACATGTTTTACTTGAAATCCTCTTTCTTCACCCATATCTCTTGGCCATTTTCAAAATACCTCCACTGTTTTCTACCCCATTTTCGAAGCACCTCCACTATTTTCTATTCCATTCGATGCTCCTCGTGCATGCTCGTCCTTCATTTGGTTGTTCGAAGCTCGTAAGTTGAAGATTGTCCTTCCTCATCCATATCCCTGGCCTTGTTTATAGCTTTCAAACTCTCTTCAAGCTCATAACTCATGCAAGAAGGCTGCCATTGCTGTTGTTGGAGCTTGTGCACTTGTGGAAGGGGAAGCCAACTTCATGTACTCTGTGAGTAGCTCGAAGCACACTCGTGGCTTAGTGATTTTTGATTTAGTTCATTATGGTTTGCTTTGGATTATATCTATTGTGATTTTTTTTTTTGACATAACAATGTGATTCTACCCTTGGAACAAGTGTATGGACATAGTTATTAGCTACAAATGAATTCTTCTATGAACTATTTATACACTCTACAGATTTGGGATGAAGAAATGGAAGAGCCCAGACTATGAATTGTAGGAACACAGCACTGTAGTATACAACTACCAACACTGTCCTTTGTATATTCCAAGAGTGAAGGACTTGCTACAAATTACAGGCTTTGTTTAGATTTAGAAGTTTTATATGTAACACATGAACACCTTGCGTATGTTGTTCATGGTGCTTATAGTTGGCATTTCAAAATCACTACATTTTTTCTGTGCTAATTGCTTGTTTTAATGCTCAGGGTGAGAATACTCTTCCCATCGTATGCTTCGAGTTGTGAAAAATTGATTTGGATTCACTGATGAGATGTTCTATTTTTTTGACATAAAAGTGTAACTTTTTAAATCAATTCTCCACTGAACTGAATAAAAAAGTGTTTTTTAAATCGATTTAGCTTATGACTTAAAATGATAATACTTTTTATATCATATGTATCTAAATCGGTTGTAAAATCGATTTAAAAACCTTTTTTAAACGATTTAAAAAGTGTTTTCTGTAGTAGTATCTAATTGTTGTGGTTAAAAAAAAAAAGAGTCATGACGAAATCAAAATATATTGCCAAAGAAAACATACATGCTAAATTCTAAAATTCAAAACCAGAGTATATGGTTTAACATGGAACCGTAAAAGACTGAACACTCTAGCACTTCACGGGAATAATGGAAGGAGACCGCAGAACAGTAGCAAGACATGCATAAGTCCATTTTGGTCATGGCGCATACTACTTTTGACTAATGGACTAAAAGAATGATTTGTTTAGGCTATACAGAAGGCCAAGTATCGAAGAGAAGCAACCAGGAAGGTGAGTTAGGAGCCTCGGAGTTCTGTTGGATATAGAAAGTCATTCTTTGCTTCATATAAAATTATGTCTACAAGTTAATTTCTTCGGGTGGCCCATCTCTGTTGTGAATTTGTGATCAGATCACCCTATCTTAAATTTCAATGTGCGTGCTTTGAAGAGAGAAAACAGGAATAGGAAAACCAATTAAAGGAATAGTACCAAGTGCTTTTTTGAAAACCACACAGCTTATTTGGACCGCATCTACACTTTCACCAGCATAGAGGATATTAGAACCCAATGGCTACATCCTGAAAGAGCTAGAGCTAGCTACCAAGTTCGTGCTGAGAAAGAGTAATTGTGTGCAGAGCAGTGACGATGGTGAGAACTCCTTGTTGTGAGAAGATGGGCTTGAAGAAGGGACCTTGGACACCGGAAGAAGATCAGATATTGATCTCTCATATTCAACGATATGGCCATGGAAACTGGCGGGCCCTTCCAAAACAAGCTGGTGTGTGCAACTTAAACTTCTTTTCCCAGTTGGGTTTGTTATATATGTGTCATAATTGTTAACTCCTGTTAAGACTAAAATTTTAGCTGTATAAATCGGCGAGAACAAATTAAACAAATGCTTTTTGTTTGTTGTTTTTCAATTTCTTTTTAACAGATGACTAATTGAAATTATGATTGTTTAGGTCTGTTAAGGTGTGGTAAGAGTTGTAGACTTCGTTGGATAAATTACTTAAGGCCAGATATTAAACGAGGAAAATTCAGCAAGGAAGAAGAAGAGATCATCCTCAGACTACATGCAATTCTTGGAAATAGGTGGGGGTAAATAACTATTAGAGAAACGTTATTCCTAATCAAATTTTCTATAAAACTTTTTTTTTATTTTTATCTTTTTTTATCATATCATTCATTTTATCTTATATGTTTATCTCGCTCTTGTTTTTATCCTTTTTGAGTAGTACTGTAATAGTATTACTCTAACTTTAAAGATGCCATATAACAAGTCGTACAATTAATAAGAGGGGCGATATCGTATCATATGTATCATACGTAATTTAATATGTGATGTGATTGCGTTTGCGATGAAATTAATTTCTTAGTGAACCCTTGATGCTCAGATGGGCTACAATTGCGACAAGATTACCAGGACGAACTGACAACGAAATAAAGAATTTTTGGCACACCCATTTGAAGAAGAGGCTTGAGAGAGGTCAAGTGCACAGTATGATCAATACCTCCTTTAATCCCTTGCAAGAGGCACATGCAGCTTCTAGTGCAGGGACTTTAATAAATATGCCACAAGTAACGGTGGATGCTTCGGGTGCTACTGCTAGTGTCACTGGGAAACTATTGATTGCGAATGATAGTTTACTCTCGAGGAGAAATCCACCTATTGTAGGTCTAGGATTTTATGACGCCGTCTCTTCTGATATTTCAGGAGAAATAATTGGCAATAATTCTCACAGTGAGATCGGCGAAGAAATGGAATTTTGGTATAACATGTTTATGAACAGCCATCACAAGGGTATGAAAATGTAAGACAGATCGCATAATAAATTAATATGTATCTCTGTCTATTGCCCTTTCTCTAGGTTTTTTATTGACAATCGCTTCAGCTTTGTGCTTGGCAAGGAAAAGAGAGAAGGGGGGGGGATATAAAGGCTGAAAAGGTCATGTATAGTTAGGACTCGAGGAATGAAGTCAGAAATTACTTTTGAATTGTATTTATCGGATAAGTTTAATTAATTTGTCACGTTTTTTTTCGAGCAAGGAGTGACTTTTTGTTTCATCTTATATCCCAAGTTCGCAAGTCATTTATTTTTAAAAAATATTTATAAATTTTGTTTTATGACATGCATCGCGCTTATATAAAATGGTGATTTTGTACATAATTTTTCCAGTAATGATATGTAACCGTTCCTTTCCCATAATTACTACGGCATCAAAGCTCCAACACATATATATGATCTAAGATTATTTTAATTAATTTTAATTTTATTCATTCATTTTGATTATACAGTTAAGATTTGTTCTTTTCACAATTTCATTTCTTACTTGATATGTTTCTTCTTTGCTGTCTCTATGATGAGTTTATAGATAATATTATCTAATTAAAAATTATTGAATAGTGTATTACACACACAGGCAATTTGCAAAATAAATGATAATTAACTATATTATTTTATTAGCAACTAGTGCAATAATCTGTGCCTTGCATGGGTGTTAATTTATAATTTTCTATATTGTTGTATTTTTAATGTATTTTTCAACTATTTTTTAATCTTGCAAAGATGTATGTTAATAGATGTGTATATAAATATTTAAAAATATGTGTGAAAATAAATATGAATATATATTCATATAATTTTATATTCATAAATTTGTAATATTATTTTCATTCATATAAACTTATTTTTTGAAAATATTATAAAGTATGGCGTTTTTACTTATGAAGTTTCAGCAAAAATAAATTTAAAATGATGTAAAGAATTTAGTTAAAAAAATTGAAACCAAAAATGAGAATTTGAGAATTTTATTAGCTTAAAATTTGGATGTATAATTACTACATGTATAATTTATACATGCATTGTAAAATGAACGATGCTTCATATAAATTGAATTAGTTAGACCATTTATCTAAGGTTTTAATGCACATTTTTTCCTATTTAATATTTAATATATTGTATTGTACAATGAACTATGAAGAGATTTTCAGTATCAAAATCTTGCAAGCGAGTTATTGGTCATTAAAATAATCATCAAAATCACTTTTAAAATTTAACAAAATAAGACTGTTGCATTATCATTTTACACAACAAAATGTTAATTTGACAACAATATTGAGTGAATCATTTGTTAGAGTGTAATATGAAAAAAATAGAAAGAATAAAAATTGAATATATACGAAGGAGTTGCTTGCATTGCATCATGATTGCTTGGATAATTCATGGTGATGAAGTTTTAGAAGGAGTTGCTTCACAGTGAGAATACCTTAACTCTTTTTGTATTAGATATTGATGTATGTTACATTCTTATTCTTATTTATTTTATATTAAATAAATATATTTTAGGTGATATTTTTTAATTTTTTTAGTGATTGATCAAAATCACAAAAAATAACCATAATAATCATAAATTTGATTTTATAAATATGATAATCATATCTCATCTCGTATTACAATTTTTAGAGCAATCCATTTTATATTAGTAATAAAAAATCGTAATTTAATACTTGTATTGGGAGTAATCAAGCAATAAATTGGAAAGAATTTTATTATACATTATTGGATATTTTATATTTGCAAATAAAATAATTAAATCTTAAAATACCTTTGTATACATGAATAAGTTTTATTGTCATCGTAAATATGAAATAAAAAATAATTAAGAATTTCTGTAAATATTTGTTATACTTGTTTTACTTTATATTTTTTTTTCTTAGCAGTATCATACCTCTTTTATTCTTATTGAGTGTATATTTTAAATTTTAAAATGATTTTTTTAACCATTTTACTTTTCTTTATTATTTTTGTCTAACGTAGACATACCCTATTTTGCTGATATTATAATAATTAATTTGTACCGTTCAAACATTGAGAATATGCTTAAAAAATAAATAAATAAACATAGAAGAAGGATAATCAACTAAATAAGAATGCGTACATTTTAGATCAATATTGATTATCTTGTTATATAAAATCAAAATTCATTTAAAATTTAATGATTGATCAAAATCACTTTCTATTTGCAATAAAAAATCATAATTTAATAATTGTATCGAGAGAAATTAATCAATAAATTAAAAAATATTTTATTATATATTATAAATGCTTTAATTATCATAATAAAAAAATATTATCATAATTACCGTGATTATAAATAACATTCAATAAAATTTAAGAAAGTGATTTTCTTGTTACATAAAATCAAAATCATTTTAAGATTTAATTATTTAATTGATGAATTTAAGTGGAATATACACTTTTATAAACACCTTAATTATAAATGTCTTAATTATTTTAATTAAATATAATAACATATTTATATGAATCAAAAAAACAAAACAAAAATCTGTAAAATTTAGATGGGAAAAAATAAATATGGTGTTGCCACGTGACATTTTTTCACATTATAAAATCTTATTTTATAATATATAATATATTATGTGAAAAAGTGCTAATAATTATTTACAAAAATTAATTAATATTAAAAAAACCTTTAAAGGTTCAACCACTAACAATATAAAAAATTAAACTCATTATTTTTGGAGATGAAACTCATTATCACTATATTAATATTTAATTAATAAATTATGGATATTTAATAAATTATTCAATAAATAAATAAGCTTATTGTTTAGATAATCATACGTAATTAAGAAATAAAAACGTGAAAATGAATATAATGATGATTTAATTTACGATTATATATATATATATATATATATATATATATAATGAAGTATATAATAATGAAATTAATTTATTTTAATAACATTTATTAACTTAAGGATGATGATTAATATTTAATAAACATTTTAAGTAAGTAAAAAAATATAATAATTATAAAATATTAATTTAAATATAACAATTAATAAAATTTCATTTGTGATTTATTTAAAAATCTCTAATGATGTAGATTATTTTAGTGTTTATTTTAAGAATTCGGCAAATCTCTGACAAAATAAATGAGAATTTAAATAAACAGCTAAGTGTAATTTCAAAATTAATTAATTAACATTTAGGCAAAAATAATATATATTTAATAAATTGGTAGATAAATAAATTATTTTATTTTTATTTTTACAATCATATATAATAATAAACAGTAATAAAAATAAGTAAAAATATATAATTATTATTTAAAATATGATTAAAAAATATGTAATTTAATATTTTATAACCAAAATAATTTATTTTACTAACACTTATTGACCTATTAACAATAATTGATATGTAATAAATCCCTTAAATAATTAAATAACTATAATACTTATTAAATATTAAATTAAATTAAATAATTAACAAATCATTAACGACCGACATGCGAATTCGCCAACGTGATTCATTAGTCATTACATTAGCGTTTATTAAGCAAAACAGCTAATAAATTACATAAAATAATAAAATAAAATTTTATACAAGAGATTAATATTTAGTTTATAAGTCATAGATAGTTAATAATTATTAAGTAAAAAATGATATTTAATAATAAAATCAATTTATTTCCTTTCATATTGATTTCAGTAATGGATAACAATTAATATTTAATATATTACAGACTTAAATAACTTTTTATTCCTTATAATATAGGGGTGTTTTTATTTTAATCTTTTTTTTATTTTTGTCCCTGTTTTATTTTTCGTTTCATTATGGTCCTGCCATTAGGTTTTATTTGTTAAATCTAACAAAAAATTACTGGAACTAAGATAGAAAAAGAATATTATAGGACCAAAAATCAAGAAGACCAAAAATGAAAACAACCAAAAAATTAAGAGAATCAAAACAAAAATAACCCTGTATTAAAAGAATTAAACAATTATTTAAATCAAATTTATAAAAATTAAAATTTCAAACTCTATAAATATACGAGCGAGGGAACAGAAAAATTAAATTTACAACAAATGCATGGATGACTAGAAAAAAAAATTATAAAAATTAAACCTTAAACATATAATTTTGTAGAAATCATGCAATGAAGTAATCATCTTTAAGCTATAAAGCAAATATAACAAATAAAAAACAGGAAAAACGAAACATAAAAATAAGACAAGGATAGTAATACGAATAACATAATTAGGCTCTCTTTTACATAAGTATTCTAAAATGTAAGCATATATTGCATTAAAAGATATATGCTATACTTTTTTAAAAATGATACATTTTATCACATTAAGTGAATAACATAATTTTAACAAATTTCAAAAAAACAAAGTATCATATTTTTTATTCAATTTACTCATATGTTATTGCCTATCATCAACAAAATATCACCATATCATGTTAAAACTTACATATATTTTTGTTTTTTTTATTAATATACTAACTTTTAGTTTTAATTATTTTATAATTTGGATATTAGTTTGTGTTTCTTGTCTTGTTAAAATTAATTAAAATGCACTAATAATATAAAGATTTTTTATATTGTCATATTTAATTATAATTTGTTATGTAATTATAATTCTATTTGAAACACTAAACATGTACACTTCTTAGCAGATTCAAATCTTAGTTTGTATTATAAAATGATTTTTAATTTGTTGGCAATATAAATTTTTTAGATTGATGAAAATTAGAATAATATATTTTATTATAATAATAATTATTATTAAGTCTTAAATTTTATAATTAATAATTATACCATTTGTATAACCGACTCTGAAGACGTTCACGGTGGGACTCGAACCCACAATCTCCTGCTCCGGAGGCGAGCGCCTTATCCATTAGGCCACGCGAACTCAGCTGGGTGGTTTCTTGATGCTTAAAAGTTATATATATCTAGTTGACTAGGAAGTTCTCCACTTAGCTACCAGTACCCTACTACTCTTATTTAAAATATATATTATTTTATGATAGATGGGTAAAATAAATATGTGTTTTTGTTAGTAGCTTATCTTAAATATATAAAAATTAATTTTGATTAAAACGAAAATTAAAATAAAAACTTATATTTAAAAATATACTAAAAACGAGAGAAAATGAAATAACCCCAAGTAACAAAATTAGAAAAATTATATCTTTTTTTATTATTATTATTAAGGAAAGGGCCAAACGACCAAAAACAAAACCATATTCCAACTAGCGGGTATGTACAATAGCTGGCATATTAGTTAACAAAGCAATTGAAAAAACTAGGGGAAACTCAAAACACCTTAAAACTAATCTCCATGAACATGTCATACTTTGCCAAGGCATCCGTTGTAGCTTTTGCTTCCCTGTAAATGTGAGTCCTTTTAGCATTTGAAGCTGAAGATGCAGTATGTTGAATAACTTGTATTAAATTAAAACAAGAGTGGTGTGTATGGCATCCGGTCTTTAAAAACCTTTATAGCCAGTAAAGAAACACTTAAAATCATAATGTTCTTGAAACCTCTTGAGAGAGGTAGTTGGAGACCTTGATTTATTGCCCTTAACTCGGCATGGACAATGAAGCACGATCCAGGGACACTAGCAAAATCTGTATAATAAACATTCCATTTTGGTCTCTTAACACTCCTCCTGTAGCTTCTTTTGAAGAAGATGCATAGAAAACTCCATCATAGTTCAGCTTGATGAAGCCTACATTAGGAAGTTGCCAAGCAACCTTGGACTAGATTCCATGTCAGAAGGAAACTGGCGTCAAGACTCCTCTGTCATGCATTTGATATCTTCAACCATGGATAGGACCCTTTGCTTGACTGTAAAATCTGAGAGTCATTTATTGTTAACAGTTAAATCATTTTTTCTTTATCCTCAACTGGTCCAACATAGCTCCAAATGTGATATGCTAATACATGGGTTTGTCTTGCTGCACCTTAAGATTATCTTATAACCACCTGCGCAGATCAGTACTAAAAATTACTAATGCATATTGTTAGGCTACAACTTCCAAGTACTCACAAAAGTTACGCAATATTTGAAAATATGCAAAGTTGTCTCTTCTTGCTCCCTGCAAAATAGACAAACATCGTTAGTAGTTAATACCCTATCTCTTCTAGCTTTATTTGTGAGAAGTGCATTATGGGGCATTTTCTACACACATAAGTGCATTACGGCAAATTAATTAAGAATAAATACTTAAATTAATAATGGTTCAATTTAGATAAATTTCTTTGTAAACACTTACCTTTTGTTTGGATTAATAGAAATTGAGAAGAAAGAAGTAGATAAGAAAAAATAGTTTTTGTTGTTTATTTAAGGAGAGAAGAAAGAAAATATTTATGTGGGACTCACTAAAAAAACCTCTTCTTTATTGAAGAAAAAAGAGAAAAATGAGAGATAAAAAATTATGAGACCCACTCAAAATTACAATTCTAATCTTACTATTTCTTTTTATCTCACAAGATCTATATATATTAAGTTAAATATGTCATTTACAAGAAAAATTCATTATTTTTCTCTTGACTTTTCTATTTAACCAAACAAGTGGAGAGAAGACTCAACTTTTTTTTCTCTTCCACTTCTCTCATTCTTCTTCTAATCCAAACACTTTAAAAATATACTCATTCTCTCTTGTTTTGTACTTCTCTCTTCTTTACTTATCTCTTTACTCAAATAAAGCATTATCATTATAAATAAATTTGAGAATCTATTTACAGGTTCGGTTTACATTTGGTGAATCAAGAGTAACCTTTAAGGTTTAGATGACACGTGTCATTTATAGAGAGGTTCAAATAACATGTGTCGTTATATGGTGCTTTGTAAATATTTAATTCAGTTACAGACCATAATTATAATCATTATAATTATTACATTAATGAATTTTAAATAGCTAAATTTAAATTTTAAATTTGAAAATTCTATTAAATAACTACCTTAATTATAATTAAAAATTCTATTAGGCATTTGACTTAATTATTTGTTAATAACTAATGAGAATAATATATATAGTTTCCTTAATTATTTTTGAAATTAAAGATAAACTAACGAGTATTTTTTATTTTTTTTAAATCTATTATATATTATAAAAAAAGTTTTATAATATGAAAAGATGTCATGTGGGAACACCATATTAACTCTTTTCCTGCCTAAATTTCACAGTTTTTTTTGGGTTATTTTAATTCATATAAATATATTATTATATTTAATTATAGCAATTAAGACATTTATAATTAACGCATTTATAATTAAGGAGTTTACAATAAGTATATATTCTACTTAAATTCATCAATTAAATAATTAAATTGATTTTAATTTTATATAACAAGAAAATCAATTTTTCAAAATATTATTTATAATTACGGTAATTATGATAATTATGAAAACATTTTTTATTATGATAATTGAAGCATTTATAATATATAATAAAATCATTTTCAATTTATCAATTGATTACTCTCAATAAAATTATTAAATTGCGATTTTTTTGTTACAAATAGAAAACGGATTGCTCTACAAATTGTAATACGAGATGATATATTATTATCACGTTTGTTAAAAAAGATATGATAATGATTTTTTTCTTGATTTTGACCAATCATTAAATTTTAAATGAATTTTGATTTTATATAACAAGATTGTCAATATTCAAAATTTATAAAATGTTATTTATAATTATAGTAATTAAGATGTTTATAATTAACGTGTTTATAATAAGTTTATATTATACTTAAATTTATCAATTACATAATCAAATCTTAAATATATTTTAATTTTATAAACTAACACGATGTGATAGTCATGAATTATTGATAATATATAAATAATTATTGATTCCATAAATAAGTTTAATAATCCATGTAATAATGATTCAGGTTAAGATTTTATATATATTATAATAATTATTAATATATCAAATTTAATTGATAAATTATAAACTAACGAGATGATATATTATTTTCTTAAATAATTTAAACAATTATTTCATTCTATTATTTTATTATGTGTAAATAAATTATTATATTTTCTTAAATATTAATTAATACTATACTATTACCTTAAAACCAAGAAATTGATAACCAAATTCATTAACTGCCTTCACTAACACTTCGTCATTGTCATCTAGATATGTATTCAGTAAAAAACTTAACTGAAGTCTATGTTAAGACAACTTAATTAGTCATGTCCTCAATATGAAATAGTAATTTTCTAATGTCAATCTATTGATTAATGAACAAGAAAAGTTCATTTGTTAATTCTTCACACCCTCTATCATTGCCTTTACAAAGTTGATTTAAAATTTCTCTTATTTAACTTTTAATGTTGAAAGATCAATCAATAATTAGAAATAAAATAGACCCTAACCATAAAAAATGTTATTTTCATGTCACTAAATCAGTAGATTTTATTTGTATATATGTTTAAAATGTATTCGTCTAAATACCAGTACCCACCTAAATAAGCATGTACTAGAGAAATTGCCTTTTTTTCTTTATATTTAAATTTTTAATGATGTGTCATTTCATTATTTGTTATGTCCAATAATGATATATTGAGTATGTATTTATCAAGTTTCACTTTCATGCATATGATCAAGAATTAAATCCTAACTAACATGTTTAAAGGACCTAATTATTTCCTGTGAATAAGAATAAAATTACACGAAAGTAGAATTAGAAATGAACTAAACCAACTCGAAATCACTATAGAAAAATTTACATGTCTTTTAGTTATTAGCCAAAACAAAATAATATTAACAATGTTATTATACATGCATTATCTTATCTCTCTATTCATCATTAATTTTTTTATTATAATAGTTTAAATACTCACAAATCTCTTTTTTATAATTAATGTCAGTCATTTCTTTCTTTCTTTTATGATAGAAACATTTTTTCAAAGAAAAATTAATGATTAAAAAATATAATAAAAAATATTTTATATTATTACTATTTCTTCTTAAAATTATGTATATATTTAAATAATAAACAAATGCAAATATATGTATAAAGATAATAGGTTTTAAAAAATATTTATATAAATTAAAATGATATAAGACATATAAGAATATAAAATTATTTAAATATATATCAATATTTATAATTATTTTTATAAATTTTTTACATATTTATATATATACTAATTATACTTATATAAAATTTACAAATAAAAAAATTTATAAACTTATCAAATTCACTTTATTTGGGTCCTTTGTGGACCAATTAAATTTATTCCTCTTATCTGGTGAACCAAGCAATGCTATTATTGTTATTCTCTTCGCAAAAATTAAGACATGAAAGGATAATGTTGTTTTCTATATTTATTTTGTGATATTTATGACATTTAACGGAACAATGCATTATAATGTGTTTCATAACTAGGATTTTAATGATGTTCAGGACAAATAACCCTTTAAAACACAATGCATGAGTCATAACTATTGTTTAACCCTGATGTATTTGAGGTTGCTACATTGAGATAAAGGTTTTTATTTCCTAACTATGTTCTTTGACAATTCAATGCAACATTTCAAATCATAACCCATAATGTTTTGTTTTTAGGATGACCGATACATTTGAATCCCCTAATTAGGGATTAAGTCAATTGCAAGACACATTAAGGGTGTTTTTAATAAATTTTAACCAATAGTAGAGTGTGTTGCTAACATTTGTCATTTTTTATACATAAGGGTGAAAATATTACATGGAAATAGAACTACAAATGAACTAAACCAATTCGTAATTATTAGAGAAAAATTATTCTGTAAATAACATTTTATTATCAATATCTCTTATTAAAATGATGTATATATCTAAGTTACATACAAATGTAAATATATTATAAAATAATATTTTCTAAAAATGCAATTATATAAATTAAAATGATATTAGGCATGTGTAAATATTAAATTTAAATATATATTAATATTTATAATTATTTTATATATATCTTAAATATTTATATCCATATTCACTATCATAAATTTATAAAAAATTAAACAAAATAAAACCCGTGCATGGCACGGGTTATTACGCTAGTAACAAAAAAAAGGAGACAAAATGAATCAATCTTTTTTTACAAGTTAAAGTATAATTGTAGACCTTAACTTTTGAAAAATTTAGATTAAAAAGTTATAAAAAGTTCATTAGTTAATATTAACTCATGACATAAGTTTAATTTATTTTATTTTCTATTTTTTTCTTATAAGTATTTATAAAAAGTTTGGTCATGCTGGCCTAATATATTTCATGTTGGCCTAATATGAAATATAATATAGATGTCCCTACAATCGGTGGTTGATTTAGGTTTTATATATCTTATTCCTTTTAAGTAATGTTTGAAGTTCGAACTATGTATATGAAAAAAAAAAAAATCCCATCAAGAGAGCTAGCCTCATTATGTTGTGAATGCTATCTGTTCAAATAAAAACATCTCTTATGAAGATACTTATGGTTCTTAACCCAAAAAAATAAAAATAAAAAAAGAGCTTAATTTTCATATATTGTTAATATAAATATTTTTATGAGAAAACAAGTTATGTACTGAGCTTTACACTGTCATCCAATCACAAATCACCATTTATTATAAGTTTGTTAACTTTTATAATAAATACTTTAAAACTCATATCTACGGTGATTTCTGATTAGTTGACAGTATAATACTTTTAACACTGACAGTGCATGATCATTAAATTCTATTTTTATATTATCAATCAATTAAAAATCATCTTAGATATAATTTTTTAAAAACTATTACAAAAATCAATCACTTTACCATTTATGATAATTTGAATTAAATTCAAAAAATTATATTAGGGACTTGATTAGTTATCCGATCAAAAGAAAATCTTTAGCTGCTTTAATTATTTTGATCAATCCTTAAATTTATTCTATATAACAATGAATGAGAAAATCTAACAGTGTAAAATAGTTTTGCACTGTCATCTAATCACAAATCACATTTTTACAATAACTACTTTAAAAATTATACCAACAATAATTTTTAATTGGTTGACAGTGTAAATTTTTTTACATTAGCAGTACATAATTATTAAACTCATAATAAATATTTGCATACTTATCAAATTTAATGTCTAAATCTAATCTATATATTTAATATAAGTAATTTTTTGCACAGTTGATGACGCGGCCTGACAAAGTTATGTATTGGATGGTGGATCGTATGGATTCATTGGATTGGGCTCTTACTGTATCACCTGGGGTTGAGTTTTAACTGCCCATATAAGTGGAGGAAACCATCGGAAATAATGGATCAAGAGCGTTCAGGTCCAGTTTTGGTTTGAGGCAATCGGGGCACGGCAAGAGAAGCTGAACCCGTAGCTTATTTTGATTTTTGAGGGCAATTACACAAGCCAAACAGAACGCTGCAGGGATCGGAGAGTGGGAGTGGAAGGGATTTGCGCGAGGGAAGAAGGGTTGCAGAACTAAACAGTAATAGCGTTTCTGAAACCGTTTTAATTGTTTGGTTGGTGTCTGTAGTTGAAGCGAAGATGAGGATTATGATAAAGGGCGGTGTTTGGAAAAACACCGAAGATGAAATCCTGAAAGCGGCTGTTATGAAATATGGCAAGAACCAGTGGGCTCGAATCTCGTCGCTCCTCGTTCGCAAATCCGCCAAGCAGTGCAAAGCTCGCTGGTACGAGTGGCTCGATCCTTCCATCAAAAAGGTACCTCTCTTTCTCAATTTTTTACGTATTTGTTATGACTTTTAATGTCGTAAGCTGAGAGGATTTTAATTCGATTTTATGCTTTTATATGACTCCGTACGAATGGGTAGTACGTAGTAGAGTAGTAGTTGTTTTGATATTTAGCTTAGTGCTCTTATTCTCTTAAGCGTTCACATATGTGGTGAAACCTACAACCTAATAATATGCCATTATGTAGGGAAATCTACAGCGTTTATCTTTCACTTTATGTAGTTTTTACTATCTTGCTTTCTGCTTATAAGGAATGATTTTTTGATTTGATGATTTTTTGTGTGTAGACTGAGTGGACTAGAGAAGAGGATGAGAAACTGCTTCACCTTGCTAAGCTTATGCCCACACAGTGGAGAACAATTGCTCCAATTGTGGGCCGTACCCCTTCCCAGTGTCTTGAGCGGTACGAGAAGCTCCTTGATGCAGCATGTGTGAAGGATGAGAACTATGAGCCCGGCGATGATCCTCGGAAATTGCGTCCTGGTGAGATTGATCCAAACCCTGAGTCAAAACCTGCACGTCCGGATCCTGTTGATATGGATGAAGATGAAAAGGAGATGCTTTCTGAGGCACGAGCTCGTTTAGCTAACACAAAGGGCAAGAAAGCAAAAAGGAAAGCTAGGGAGAAACAGCTTGAGGAAGCCAGGAGGCTTGCTTCTCTACAGAAAAAAAGAGAATTGAAGGCTGCCGGAATTGATATTAGGCAGCGGAGGAGAAAAAGGAAAGGAATAGACTACAATGCTGAAATTCCATTTGAAAAAAGGCCTCCTCCAGGGTATTTTGATGTTACGGATGAAGATAGACCAGTGGAACAGCCCAAGTTCCCCACTACAATTGAAGAACTTGAAGGAAAAAGGAGGGTTGATATTGAGGCACAGTTAAGAAAGCAGGACATTGCAAAAAATAAAATTGCGCAAAGGCAAGATGCCCCATCTGCCATACTGCATGCCAACAAGCTGAATGACCCAGAAACAGTAAGAAAGAGATCAAAACTGATGCTTCCACCACCCCAGATTTCTGATCAGGAATTGGATGAAATTGCAAAGTTGGGTTATGCCAGTGACCTTGCAGGGGCTCAAGAACTTGCTGAAGGTAGTGGTGCAACACGTGCTCTTCTGGCTAATTATGCACAAACACCTGGCCAAGGAATGACTCCTTTACGAACCCCTCAGAGAACACCAGCTGGTAAAGGAGATGCTATCATGATGGAAGCTGAAAATCTGGCCAGGTTGAGGGAGTCTCAAACACCATTGTTAGGTGGAGAGAACCCGGAGTTGCATCCTTCAGATTTTTCCGGTGTCACTCCTAAGAAAAAGGAGATTCAGACTCCAAATCCAATGCTGACTCCTTCTGCAACTCCTGGAGGTGCAGGACTTACTCCTAGAATTGGCATGACACCAGCAAGAGATGGTTTTTCTTTTAGCATGACACCAAAGGGAACTCCTCTTAGGGATGAGCTACATATTAATGAGGACATGAATATGCATGACAGCTCTAAACTTGAGCTACAGAGACAAGCTGATATGAGAAGAAGTTTGCGCTCTGGTTTAGGAAGCCTTCCCCAGCCCAAAAATGAGTACCAGATAGTGATGCAACCAGTTCCAGAAGATACCGAGGAGCCTGAGGAGAAGATTGAAGAGGATATGTCTGATAGAATAGCTAGAGAAAAGGCAGAAGAAGAGGCAAGGCAGCAGGCATTACTTAAAAAACGATCAAAAGTCCTTCAACGGGAACTTCCTAGGCCTCCTGCTGCATCATTGGAGCTTATAAGAAACTCCTTGATGAGAGCTGACGGGGACAAAAGTTCCTTTGTTCCACCAACCTCTATTGAGCAAGCTGATGAGGTGATTAGAAGGGAGCTTCTAACATTATTGGAGCATGACAATGCTAAGTATCCACTTGATGAGAAAGTGAACAAGGAGAAAAAGAAAGGAGCCAAACGTGCCGTAAATGGGTCTGCTGTCCCTGTGATAGAAGATTTTGAGGAAGACGAAATGAAAGATGTATGTGTTTACTAATGTTTCTGGGCACTTAGTTTCTTTATTTATTTCCCTTTTTGATGACATTTCATTTTCTTCACTTGATAGGAAGTAGCTTGGTCAACTCACCCTTTCTGATACACACTAAGTAACTTGATTTCTATTATGGAGGATACCCTCTCCTTTTTATGCAGATCGTGAGACTATAATTGACCTTATCCGTTTATTACTCAGAATTTTATTTTTCGAAATTATATTTCCCCTTCCTTCCACCCCTACCCTCCCAATAAACACTTTAAGAATCATCATTCAAATTAATGAAATAGGAATAATTTGGATCTGTCAATGTTCCATCACTTTTTTAATTTAAATTTTGATCAATGCATTAGTCATAATTCTTTTTATTAGAAGATTTCCTTGTACTCGTATTATATTGCCTTCCTTTCTTTATAAGTTCTTGTATCATGAATTTTTTTTGTCAATGCTGAGTGGGTAATGGTTTAATTGAAGTGTAGTTTTTGAAAATTGAATGCTATGAAATCTCGGTGAATATTTTGAAACTAGCCATTCTACACCAGTGTTGTACGGATTTACAAATTTGTGAAAATTTATCCTTTTTTTATTTTAAAGCTCATACATTCTGGTCATATTTTTTGACTTTATGCTATGTTGTCTCCCTTATGAAATGATTCTTCAATGTCATGGTGGTATGAAAAGACCCTGTGAATTGGATCTGAAATGCTCACACTTTTTGGTAATAATCCTTCAATTAATTAAGTTGGATTGGGTGTGTTTTTCTCTGAATTTTGTGGTGTTCATGTTTCCAGATATAGTCAGATAGATCCCTGAGTCAAATATAATTGTCCAAGTTCTACCCTTGCATTTTTTTTTTGAAAAGTGATATACCATAAATTGATTTTATAGTGTAACACATATTCTGTATTTACATTCATTTGCCATTTTGATAAAGCAAATGTTTCTATCTACTGAGCTGCTAATTATCTTGCTTCTCATTAATCTTGACTATTATATCATTGGAGATGACCTTATAAGCAGGGCTGATGATACTTATTTTGCATTCTATTTATGTGTATATTGTTTATGGTAGGCTGATAAGTTGATAAAGGAAGAGGCCCAGTATCTTTGTGCAGCAATGGGGCATGAAAGTGAACCCCTAGATGAATTTATTGAAGCACACAGAACCTGTCTCAATGATCTTATGTACTTTCCTACCCGTAATGCCTATGGTCTCTCAAGTGTTGCTGGGAACATGGAAAAGCTAGCAGCTTTGCAGAATAAATTTGAGAATGTGAGAAACAAATTGGATGATGGTAAGGAGAAGATGGTACGGCTTGAGAAGAAGGTGATGGTTCTCACGCAAGGCTATGAGGTACGTTATTGATATCCTGTGTGCAGAATGCTACATTTCTGTTTCTTGCCGTGTCACCTTCAATTAATGCTAGTGTTGCTACCTTTAAATGTATAGTCTGTTGCTGATTGTGTTTTCTTGCTTAAGAGCTCGCTAGCTAGCTTGTATTAATTTTAGGATCTTTGTTGCTTGAATTCCCTCTGTAAAGTCGGTTTTGTAATTGAAAATCTGTGTTTTGCCCAATAAATAAATCAAACTGAAAAATATTGTGACTGAAAAATAGTTGGAAACCAACCCATTAGTGGGAAACAGGGACACTCCCATGTTGCAAATGGTGGGAAGTGGGGGAATACTTGAACAAAGCAGAATTCCTTTGGTTTGTTTTTGCTCTTGGACAAAATAAATATTTCTTTGTAATTCTAGATATTCTTATCTTTGTGTTGCCCGAGTGCTTGTGTACTCTATCTTGAATAAACTTTGGCTATTGCATTTTTCAGATGAGAGTAAAAAAAAGCCTATGGCCGCAAATTGAGGCCACTTTCAAGCAGATGGACATAGCTGCAACAGAATCAGAATGCTTTATAGCTTTGCAAAAGCAGGAGCAGTTAGCAGCATCACATAGGATAAACAA
Organism: Spatholobus suberectus; assembly: GCA_004329165.1. Taxonomy (NCBI): domain Eukaryota; kingdom Viridiplantae; phylum Streptophyta; class Magnoliopsida; order Fabales; family Fabaceae; genus Spatholobus; species Spatholobus suberectus. The sequence continues at coordinate 32,944,390 of CM014735.1, read as the reverse complement.
TCTTTTGGCTGAAGTACAGAAGCAAAAGGAACTTGAGAAAACTTTGCAAAATAGGTATGGGAGTCTAATTGAAAAGATGGAAAAGATACAAAATATCATGGACCAATACAGATTACAAGCACAACAGCAAGAAGAAATTGAAGCAAACAACCATGCTCAAGAGGCAACTGAGACCAATGCCGATGAAACGGATGTACAGGGTACAGAGAATTGTGAAGCTGTACGTCACTCCGTCGAGCATGGACATGCTCTAGCAGTTGAGTCATCCCATGATGGAACTGCTGACCTGCAAGTAGATATTGTGCGAGACCAAGCTGCTTCTGGCTCCGGTAATGACATGGATGTGGATTCTGATATAATGCAAATGACACATGATGCTGATGTTAATTTGGCAAATGCTACACCTGCTGCAGAGAATGTCGATGAAAAGCTGGCAGATATCAGTACTGACGGCTATACTGACAATGCAGAGACCATACTAGAAATGGGTTCTGCAGTGGAAATAAGTAGCCCTAATCATGATGTAGATGTGGCTGCTGTAAACTCACATGATAACAGCATGGAAGAAACCAATGCTGCTGGGGAGGAGACAAATTAGGCTGGACTCTACGTAGCCTGTTCTGATATTGAAGTATGAGGGACATTAGGTGGGGGTTCTCAATTCAGATTTCAGTGGGTGTTTCTGAATAAATTGTATGGAGAGTGAGTCCTCCTTTGTTGGAAGGTATTTAACTAAAGATTGGTTGAGTTGATGCTAAGATTTTGTGATGATCCCTAGTCAAAGTTTGGAACATATTATGAACCGATAAACTGCATGAGCATTTAGATCGTTGTCCGTATTTTCTTAAATTTTTTCCTCTTCCTTTTAGTAGATGTTGGTAATGTGCTCTTTCACGATTAAGAATGATACAGGATTTTATCAATGAATTAGAGTTCTGTTCCTGTTGTAAAATTGTGTACTATTTGTTACATAAATTATTCATTGGTCTATGTAGGAAAATAATCATATACATTATCATTTTAAATTTAACTAATTGAACGTGTGCAGATTGCTTGGCCAATTTGACATGTAACATAGGTTTTGACTTTAAATTCTTTGAGCACCCACCTGCTTATCTCAGCACATTGCTACTAGCAGATGTATCGGGAGTTTTTACTCCCCGTATAATTTCTGGTTAATACATTCTTTTGGGCCTCTGGCCCCGTTTTTTCTCCAAAGAGAAAAAATTAACTAATTGAACTGTATCTAGGATGGTAAAGTAAATTTCAAATTAAATTTGAATTTGGTAAGGTGAAGTGCTTATTTATTTATATTGTTCAAAAGATGGTTTATTACACCAAACACGACAGTTTTATTATATAGGAATTAAATTCATTTAAACCCTCCATTCACAATTTCACATACCCTTTATTTAATTATTAGTCGTTCCCTTTGTCCAACGGTTAAAAACTTAAGGATCCATACTAACTCATTGTCTAAAATTTAGACAAAAGATGTGCTTGAATATTTTGAAATTGAAGAAATAGATAATAATTAATTAAAAAGTTATAATATTGGTCATTAAATGTCTTAATAATTAAAAAATATTTTCTTACTCCGTCTATTTTAAATATTAATTGTTTTAGAGGTGAAATTTTATTTTATTTATTTGTCATTTTAAAATTACAAACTATTTGATTTTAAAAACAATTTCTTAATCTTTTTATTAAATAAAATGAACAAATGTATTAATAGAGTAAAAGTTAAATGTATCTATATTTTGTCAATTGGGGAGAGGAAGGTTGACTCACTAATGGACCTTTCGTTTTGTCCCAACAAAGTAAGAATATAGCTCAATTTCAAGATAACTCATTAATAAACGATCTTTATTGGTTTTACATGTTTTATTTATCTAAACTTTTCATTCCAAAAAACGGTATTTATATTTTTATAGTTAAAAATATTAATTGTTTTGTTAATTCTTATATAAAAATATTAAATAATAAATATTTTAAACTACTATGTTCGTTTCCTTTTTCTATCATTTTAAGTAGGAAATGATCTTTAAGGAGTAGAAGAAGATGAAGTAGCAGAAAGAAAATGTACACAATGTTTTCAACATATGGATAAACACTTTCCTTTAATTTGTCCTCACCAATGACAAAACCAAGGACGGACATAGGTTATAGATATGTTGTTATCTTCACAATAAAACTCACAAAATTATTTAAAATGGAGTGATTAAGTTATAATTTAGATATATAATATTAAATATAAGTTATTTTTTGTTTGGTTTTATAATATTATATTATTTATTTAGTAATAGTAAATACATATGCAATTTTGGTCCCCCACCATTTAAGTTATATATACCAAACAAATACATTGGCCTAGTGGTTCTAGTGTGGTTGTTAGACTATAGGGGGTGAGGGTTTAAGTTCAAACCCCACCTCTAACACTTTATCAAATTTTCCTTTATTTTTGCACGCCACCTCATCATGTAAGTGCCATGTTCCAATGCCCCAGGGATTTAAAAGTGCAATTAAATCTAAATTGAAGTGACTTTTCATAAAATAACATCAATTGAATAGATGTGGCTCTTTATAAATAGACACAAAATGTCTATAAATATGGGCATTCTCAATGCACAATGAACTAATTTTTTTCAATAAATATATATGCATCAAATTTCATATAAAATATTTATAATTATATATTTTAAAATGTTAATTACATTAGTAATCTTTCAAAACATTAATAGAAAATATATTTACAAAGAAGATAAACTAAACATATTTTTTTAAAGACCAAAGAATATAAATGTCAATTATCAATTTCATATGCCACAAAAAACTTTCATGAATTTATAATAAAAATTGGTATCTATGTTAACCACAAGTCCTATTAACTATGTTCTAAAAAGCTGTTAAATCAAAATGAATTATGTTACTCACAAGATATCTTTACGACAATAGTAGTCAACAAACATTAAAGAAGAATTTGATTTTATATTATTAGAAAGTAAAAGAAGAAGAATGTTGTGTCGTGAACTAACCACTGCCTTGAAAGCAAATTGTAGAACACATAATAAACACAAAAAGGGGGGTTGAATTGTGTTAAAGCTAATTTTGTAATTCTTTTACTAAGCAACGTAAAGATTGAAATAAGATCATAAAGATTTTCAAAACGTTTTAAAAGACAGACGAAAGCTAAAAGATCAAAACTGAAAGGCACACAGATTTTATACTGGTTTGTCTTACCGTAGAGACTACGTCCAGTTCTTGGCAACAACCAAGTTCCACTAACTTTTCAAGTTACAAGTATTCTTTCCACAAGCCTCTTCAGGCTTAACCCAAGTAGTCTTTCACTTGCCTCTCCAAATAAACATCCAAGTATTCTTTGAAACAAAGCCTCTTCAGGCTTTAACCAATCTCGTAAAGAAGGAGGTTGTGTGAGTTTACCTCACTGGGTTTAACATCCTATTAGACGAATATATATATTGAAGTACAAAACAGATTTTCAAACTAAGTTTACAAAGACTTTTTCTTTTCTCAAAGTAGTTATGAATTTTCATATTCAGTAGCAATTATATCAACAACACTTGTAATTTCAACCAAGGCTCGAAGGAGGTTTCTTCTTCTATTTATAGGCTTCTCCAAAAGTATCTGTTGAGTATTTTGTAGGAGACGACCTTCGTCTAATGAAGAGCATCGTTGGAGCATTAAATGTAGCATTTAATGCTTTTTACCAACTTTGTCATATGATAAGATAAAACAGTCTGCTTATCTTTTCTATTCTTATACTCAATCTTTTAGCAGTTGTCATGTCTGCTTTCTCGTTCTGACATTCGCACACATATTCCTTCTTTTTCGCTGACTTTCCTTGAGAGTAGGTATATAGACATAATACGTTTCGAGGTAGCTTACGCTCTGATTGTGTAGATCATTTTAGATTGCTCTACATCGTCTATAAGCTTTGTTAGTTACGAAGTTTATACAAATAAAGATAAGACGATATTCAATTTGAAAAATGTCAGACGATATAATGCGTACTAGAGATCAGGCGATATTCAATTTGCAACACGTCAAATGAAATGTGAGTGAGAGATATAATTTTCACTATTTGTTATTATCAAAATATTTAAGGGCTACAAATTCGTCCTTTGTCTTAACACAAATTTTGACGGGTCTTTAGTGCAACCTGATATCTAGTTACTTTTCCCAAAGTTTACATAACGTGTTTAATCTATGCATTCGAGTCCAAAAGTATGTTGAAGTCTCACAAACAATGCCCATAAAAAACAAAAAAATATACAAATAAGTAATACGAAGAGAGAATATTTGTTGGTTTATCTCAAAACACAAATGGTTAATCCCTTATATAGTGTTTATAAGTTGGCTTCATTGGCAAATGTTAATAAATAACCTTTAACTCTCTAATAATTTATAATCAAATCGATATAAATGGAAGACTAACCCACTAGGGTTGGCCTAGTGGTGAAGGATTGGGGTAGTTTGCTCAAGATTGTAAGTTCAAACCTTGTTGCTGCCATTGTACACCAAAAAAATATATAAATAGAAGACTTATAAAGTCATTTGATTGTGAGTGCAATTATTTATAGCCTTTAAAATAACAACAAAAAGGAAAATATTATTAGAAAATAAATGATTTTCAAATATTTTATCTAAAAAGAGAAAAGAATATAATTATCTCCACAATGGAGATTATACAAAGTAAATAGAATATTTATCTAAAAAGATGAAAAAATATCATTATCTTCACAATGAAGGTTATAAAATGAGAATATAATATTTTATCAAAAAATAAGATAAATGAAACTTAAATGTCATTATCTCCACCTCTTAGAGTAAGATGATCACTCTATTTTAACTAATTTTTCTTTTATAAAATTGTGTTATTTTATTTTTTGTTTTTTTCTTTGCATACTCTAGTGACTAAAATAATATATTATTATCGATGTAATAATTTTTTCTGTATTTCACAAAAAAAATATATATTTATATCATATATTTTCAATTAACATTCTTTTAATATATTTATATCATCCCATATATTCATATTTCTGTAAAGGCATATCAATGTATACAAATTTATATTTATTAATATTAATTTTAATAAATATAAATTAATATATTTATTAATAAATTAATAATATGACATTAATAAATATACATTAATTATTTAATACTACAACGCATGTCTAGGCTCGTATTGTGTCCCATGTTCGAATAGCTCAATGGCCTAAAATGTCATCCTTCCTATTAACTCGAACATGTGTAAGATTTGACGGACAGGTTGGTTTGTTCGCACCACGATCTAATGCGACTGAAAATATGGCTAAGCCATCTGGCCACCATAACAAGAGCAAAAACAACCCTCTCCATCTTTGGATATCACAGCTTGGCTCCTTGAAAAGCCTTGCTTACAAAGTACACCAACTTTTGTCCTTCTGGTGTTTCCCTTACCAACGCAGCGCTGATGACTTCGTTGGCGACGTCTAGATACAGGTATAACACCTTCCTTAGTTCGGGTTTGGTGAGTAAAGGCAACGACGACAAGGTCTCTCTCAGTCTTTCGAATGCAACTTCACATTCCTCTATCCACTCGAAAGGTTTATCCTTCCTCAAAAGCCAAAAAAAAAAGGAGGGCGTTGTACGTCGACTTTGCCACAAACCTCGTTAGTGCTGCCAAACACCTCGTCAGCTTTTGTACCTCCTTCACATTCTGCGAAATTTTCATTTCTAAGATAGCTTGGCATTTTTTCGAATTCAGCTCAATGCCTCTCTCCGACAACATGTAACCCAGAAATTTCCTAGCTGAGACTCCAAATGTGCACTTATTATGGTTTAGCCTCATGTTGTACTTCCTCAGTTGGGTGAAAGTTTCCGCCAAGTCTTCAAGATGTGCTTTGGGAGTGCCACTCTTGATAATCATATCATCAACATATACCTCTAGATTTAGCCTAATCTGCTTTTCGAATACCTTGTTCATCATTCTCTGATATATGGCTCTAGTATTCTTTAGCTCGAACGACATCACCTTATAACAATAATTTGCCTTTTCTGTCATGAAGGCAGTTTTCTCCTAATCTCCATGTAAAGTGGTATCTGGTTATATCTAAAGTAAGCATCCATAAAAGACAAGTAACGAAAACCAGATGAACCATCTACTAGCCTATCAATGTCAGGAAGTGGGTATGAATCCTTGGGACAGTGCTTGTTAAGATCGGTATAGTCAATATACATTCTCCACTTACCATTTTGTTTCTTAACAAGGACCATGTTGGTAAGCCAAGTGGCGTATTTCACTTCCCAAATGAAATCAACATTCAGAAGCTCAGTTACCTATCTCTCAATCTCCTGTAAGCGCTCTAGAGCCATCTTTCTCTGACGTTGACACACCAGTTTTACTAAAGGGTCCACTTCTAGCTTATGACAGATAAAGTTAGGATCTATCTTGGCATGTCGGTCGACTTCTAGGCAAATAAGTCAATGTTGTTCTTCAGCAAAGCTGATAAGTCAACCTTCATCTTTTCATCTAAGTCGGCCCTAATCTTCACAACCTGTAAGGCCTCCTTGTTGACTTCCATTAAGATGCATTCACCCTTTGGCTTAAGAAGGGGTAGCCAAGAATCCCTCTTTATCTCATCTCGACAATCTAATTCTGTCAACAGCACTTCTTTGTGACTAACATTGGGCGTATACTCTAACTTAAGCTTAGGGTCGCCTTTTGGGACTTCTTATAACACTCTCTAGCCGTTTTCAGGTCACCTTGTAGAGTGATGACTTGCATGTTATCACTAACAAACTTCATCACAAGGTGCGATACAGAGATGACAACCTCTAAAGCATTCAACGTCAGCCTGCCCAAGATAGCATGATAGAAGGATTTAGTGTTTACTACAATAAATCGACTCATCACGGTCTTTGTAACTGGTAGCTTCTCGAAGGTAACATGTAGCTTGATGTAGCCAACTGGCGTAATATGGTGTCTCAAAAATTTGATCAAAGCTTCATTATATGACATTAACTCAGATTTCAGGATTTTTAGCTTTTTGAAAAGCTCGTAAAACATAATGTAGGCCGAGCTATCGATGTCGGCCAATAACTTGTGGACCTCTTTATTAGCCATGAGCAATACTACAATAAGGGGATCATCATGGTTAGCATTACGTCACCATAATTAGAGTCGTTGAAGGTCAACGGTGATGCTCTCTTCTTGGAAGGATTTGCAATGTGAATCCTTGAGGAAGTCGTCAAGACTTCCCTAGCATGCCTCTTTCTAGCTTTGTTTGACAGTCCTCCATCAAAAAATCTGCCAGCAATAACATAAATGACCTTATGACTTTGTGTAAGGGAATGAATAGGTGACTTCATAGCTGGTCATGGTGATGATCGACGTAGCGACATATGTCATATCACTTAAACCTCAGCATCGTCTCGTGACGAACAGGGTAGTGTGTGGCTTCTTCTAAGGCTATGTCTTTGTGGCAATCTCCCTCTCCTAAAAGGAGTATGTCTTCTCCTTGTGCTCCTTATTCTTTCCCTCTTTGGTGGGGAATGCTGAAATCTACAGCTATTATCTCCGGCATGTTTCACAAAGTGATTTAATCTTTTGCGCCTAATCAACACTTCAATGGCATCCTTCAGCTAATAGTACTCGTCAATATCATGCCCGGGTGCTTTATAGTACCTATAGTGTTTAGACTAATCCCCTGCATCTTTATTCTTCAATAGTTTAGGAGCTTTTATCCCTTCTTCCACAATTCTACATCAAATACCTTGTTCAAAATTCTTTCTCTCAAGGTATTTAACAATGTACATTCCTCAAACCATGATTCTCCTCTATACAAATCTCGATCATCATGACGAGGTGGTTTGTCGACCTTCTGTACTAGATTTTTCTTCTGCATCACAACTTTTGTCACTTTTAACTTCATGGCCTCTAGTACATTCTCATAGTTGATGCATTTCTCCAATTTTCTCAAAAATTCCTCCATTGAAGTCGGAGGAGTCTTAGCAATTGAAGTGAAGAAAGGCAAACCTTCCTTCACCCCATCCTTGGTCAACATCAAAATAACTCCAACCTGTAGATTTTTGACTGCCCTAGCTTCTTGATTAAATTTGCTAATATACTCCCTCAACGGTTCATTAGCTCCTTAACGGATTCTCCTCAAGTTGACCTCTTTCTTAAGTCTAACCTTATTAATTGTAAAGGCAATTTTGAATTTTTTTTCTCAACACTATCCATGAATCAATCGATCTTAGTTCCAGCAACTGGAACGATTTCAATGTCAAACCTTTCATCAAGGGTGGGAACGCTCTACATGTGTGCGAAGTAGAAGCTCCTTTGTACGACATCACAGATTCAAACACCGACAAATGATCATGTGGATTGGTAGATCCAACATACAACTCTAGAGAAGGTAATTGTTGTAGTTGTTTGGGAACTTGCAAATTCAAAATCCTTGTAAAGAACTGAAGATTGAATGGAATCATCTCATCCTCTTTACTCGTCCCAATAGCGAGTGATATGCACCTCATGCACCATATGACTAGGTTGCTATGCTAATGCTATCAACCTTTTGGTGTGATTGTGATTGTTCTTTATGTTCTTCTTGTTTTTCCTTTTAGCTTAAAGCTCAACAATGAGCTTCTCTTGTTCCTTCAAGGCTTCTCTCTGTTGTTGTAGCAATATAGCCAGATCAGCCATTGTGACTAACGGTGTAGGAACACCGTTTGCAACAACCCCTCTCTCAAGAATAACAAAAGCTTCTATGCTATCTTCCAGCGGCGGTGGTGGAAGCCACGGCGGTGACGGTGCCATAGCAGATTTTCGGTTCCTCATGCTAACCATCACGAAAATACGAAATCTCCAAAACGAAGAGAAGGAATCAAAAATCGATATCCAAAGACGATGCCAATGTTGTGAAGTTGAGAGCGAGGTGGAATAGCAAGATCTCTGGTGAACTCTTACGTTGGTGGTTGAACGTCTCCAATGGTGGCACCTACAATTACTCTGATGCCTAAGTCAGTGAGAGTTCAAGAGTGGGGAGAAATGAGAGTGTGATGTGTATCTGGTGTGCAGAGTCCTTTATATAAAGTGTCGCTACAGGAAAAGCCGCTGGGGTAGTTAGATGCAGATGCCACGTGGCAATGTGCGTTGGGATGTCACATTAAGTGATTTGCCTATCATAGCCGGGATAGTCATCGTAGCCCAGGTAGGGATGACTAGCAAAGGCAACGATCACTAGCTGAGGTAGTGATGACTGTTGATGCTGCTGTAAGTTGTTAAGGTGGTCCTTAAGTTGGTCACTCGAGTGACCTGACTTAAGGATCTGATGGTCGGGGTAACCCCAGAACACCTACTTTTTAAGTTGTGTATAGTATAATTTTCATATATATATCAAATAAATATATTGGCCTAGTGGTTATAGTCTAGTTGATAGAGTTTAGGTGTAGGGTTCAAACACCACCTCCAAAACTTTGGCAATTTCTCCCTTATTTTGCATGTTACATTACCACATCATGTCTATTAATTTAACGAAAGATTGACAAAAATACTTAATTGTAAATGAGAAAAAAGTTAGGGGAACCCAATTCGTGTAATTAGAACCTTAGGTCTAACTAGAATTAAACCTTTAATCTAAATGAAATAATGCAATTCTTCAATATAAAATAAGTTAAATTTCTATGCACTATCGGCATAAAAAATTTTACACTTTCAACCAATTAGAAATTATGTTAAGTATGACTTTGAATATAGTTATCGTTAAAGTCAACACATTTACCATACATTACAATTTGTGATTTAATGACAGTGTAAAAATCTTTTGCACTATCACTGCATATACTATTTTCTCTAAAATAATATTTTTGATGAAAAAAATACAATTCTTCATATTTTAAAAAATTATTTGTATCAAAATTATTTATATTTTCTTAATATGTCTTTTTATTTTTCTTATTTATTGCTCTAGTATTCTCTACATTATTGTTTCTCTTTCTTTCCTAGCAATAATAGTATAATAATAATTGATAAAAAGAAAATAATAGTTAATGCTATCTTGAATTTTTAAAATAACAAATAAATAGAAAAGAAATTCCTTTAAAATGATAAAATCAAAAAGAGTATATGATATGCTTTTTTATTTAACATGTGAATTTTTTAAAAACTACGTTAAATCTTCCATAATTCTTTACTTCATAGTCAAAAGCTGGTGTCCTGATGGAACTCTCAAACAGATATACACAAAATACATCATTTGTTTCTTTTTATTTGTTATTTAGAGAAAAAAAATATTTTTATTTATGTGTCACTTTAAAAGTTTAAGATAGGATTTATTGCGAATGTGAAGGTCCGAATAACCTTCGTTTTTCAAATGCAGTTATTGCTATTGTTGTGCTTGGAAATTGTTTGAGCTTATAAAAATCGTTAGCTTGACTAATCTCCCCACGTACGGTTTATATTGAGCTTTCTCTTCACTGAACCTGGCCAAAAGTTTTATTTTACAATGTACATGTCTACCTAATAGGCTGCTAGCTAGAAAGATAAGAATTTGAAATATTGAGATGACTGGTTCATTTATTTTATGGTAACACTCGAGTAGATTATTTCAACAAGCCCCACTCACATATATATAGCTAATGCTCTTGCTCCTTTAAAAAGGAACCAGCAATATTGGATTACACTTATCCAAAAAGATAAGGAAATCATAATGTAAAAGATACTAGAGCTAAAATAAATAAATAAATAAAGGACATATAACAAATACCAATAAGTTTAATAAAAAATATTATATACATATATATTTTATAATTTCGAGTGATATTTCATATTTTAATAGTAAATATGAAGATGAGAGCTACTGAGCTGACTCAATGCCAACATGCATAGTATCTTTTAATAATGGTCACGATGAGCGTTCCCCCAAAAGGAAAAAAGACAAGTCGGATAAAAACACTAATGAATGGGCATATTTATGAAATGGCACGATAGTTAGAAAGCGTCACGTTTCAAAAATCAAAATGATTATTAATTATTAATTATTACAATTTAAAAAACGGTCCTATATAACTGTCCTGAACTCGCAACACAATACGATAGCGTTTGTTACTTTGTTTCCTGCATGCACTTCAGTCTAAATTGGGAGAGAGGGCGTCAAGTGAGTCTGGGCCACAGAGACAGCTCAATCTTCTAAAGTCACTTGCGATCTTGTTCTAGGATCATCTGGTAAATTAACTCCTCTGAAATTTCATGACACGGTCACGTTGTTACTTTCTCAACCACTGAAACCGAAAATAATGGCGTATATACTTTTCTGGCTGCTGTTCTAGGCTTGGCTTCTCCTAATGACTGTACAAATTTCTTAAAAATCAAAAAGAAAAAGAAAAAGAAAAACATCTTGGTTTCGGTAGTTCACGGGTTGTCTTGCATGCGTCATGCTCTTTGCAGGCTTTCGTATGTTAGTAGTGTCTTTTCCTGTGGTTTTTCGTGGGTTTTTCTTAACTTGAGAGTAATTAGCTTTTCTATTATTATATTATATCTAGTCCAATTTCTGCTTCTAATGATCTATAGAATTTAGTTTCTGAAAGTAGGAAATTGGATAGTAATTTGACTTCGAGAAGAACCTATCGTGTAATGCTCTACTTTGTGATATCTTTATTATTGTTAATTGTTACTATTTTTCTTGAATTTCGTGGAGAGTGGAGACTATTTCAAGATCAACATCCCTCCTCTCATTTTACGGGAAAGGTTTGGTGACTTCTTTTTTCCTCGTTTTTTCTTAGAAGAATTGTTCAATTCGGCTCCTAAATTCTTGGGAATTTCGTAATTTACCTTTTGTTTTTATTTTTATTTAACGTGGATTGTGGAGATTACTATATCTGTGCTTCTGTCTGTAATTTTTTCTTTTTTTTGAGGAATTCTGCCTGTAATTTGTTATTCATAGAATTTTGTGAAAACTGTTATTATAATCGAAAATACTAATCATTTGTAGCTTACGAAACTTGTTTTTTTATTTTCCTTTCTGTTTTTTTGTCCCTCAATAATTTACAAGTGCTTCTCAATTATTGAATTTGAATCCAACAATGGTGGCAGAGAAATGTCATTGTAAGCATCAATTTGTTTAAAGTTGGTGATTTGATTCTTTTGAAATTAAATTTGTACCAAATGGAAATGGTGAGAAACTGAGAATGGCAATTGACTTTTACTTTTGGCTTGTTTTAGTTCAAGAGAAAATGGTAACTAGAATTGTGGATCTTCGATCAGACACAGTTACGAAGCCAACTGAAGCAATGCGAGCTGCTATGGCAAGTGCTGAAGTTGATGACGATGTTCTAGGCTATGACCCAACTGCTTTTCGCTTAGAAACAGAGATGGCAAAGACAATGGGCAAGGAAGCTGCTCTTTTTGTTCCATCTGGCACTATGGGGAACCTTATATGTGTACTTGCCCATTGTGATGTCAGGGGAAGTGAAGTTATTCTTGGAGACAATTGCCATATCTATATCTATGAGAATGGAGGCATTGCAACTATTGGAGGGGTGCATCCAAGATCAGTGAAAAATAATGATGATGGAACCATAGACATTGATTTGATCGAGGCTGCTATCAGGGACCCAAGGGGGGAGCTACTGTATCCAACCACCAAGCTTATTTGCTTGGAAAACACTCATGCAAAGTAAGAAATGCTGCCTATTACAAAGCCTTCTGTGATTGCAGCAGAACATTTTATTTGTTTTTCCAGTACTACATGATTGCCCCCCATGCGGTGTTACTCAAGACATGGGGGCAGTGTTTTCTTAATGTAGTGACTTCACTTCATTGTTCTGTTTACTGTTGCTGGTAATGACTACCACACAGCTACTAGAATGATTTCACACCCAGGCAATTTGCCTATTTTCTTTGGGTTTTAAAAGTCCCTTCCTGTTGTTAATTGATTCAAATTTATAGAAGCATTATGACTCATATTTTACCTGAACGCAGCTCTGGTGGCAGATGCCTCTCAGTCGAATATACAGACAGAGTTGGAGAGGTAGCTAAGAAGCACGGACTGAAGCTTCACATTGATGGAGCCCGTATTTTTAACGCATCAGTTGTAAGTAAATTTGTGTTTTACTTATGATTTCTTAAAAATATTTATAATAAAGCTTTATAGTGGCGCAAATGATTTGTTTTACTTACTGAATACATATATTTTGTGTAAATAATAGCTCACAGCAAATGATCTCCAATAATAATGAACATAGAATGTACAGAATCATATGACTTGATCTGGCAACTGCAATGAAATGTTCAATGCCCAACATGAGCATTTTGCTAGTGTGAATATTTGGGGGAAATTTTAAGTTTAATCACACCGCAGGGGTGCATAACTACTACCATAATTTGAGACAGATCAGCTGGAAATGACCATCTTGGCTGTTGGTTTTCGGTGTCAAACAGAAAAAGAGAACTGCTTGGAAATGTGAACTCCTTTTAAACACAACTTAATGAAACATCTTTAACTGTAATACTTAAAAAATGTCCACTTCTAGAATCTCATAATGATCAAACACCTTTTAGCTCCTTATATCTACATAGAGCATTGTGAATACTGAAATCTGTTGGTTGCCAATGTCCCACGACATAAAATTGCTAGTTGTCCTGTGGAGAACCCTGTAGTGACTTTCCTTTCTGCCATCCTATCTCAGTGCTTGGCTACAATTTATTTATGGGTATAATTACTTTCATATACAGTATGGATATGACAACGTGAATTTACTGTCAAATAAAATTGAAGGAAAAGGTTAGTCACCATTTGAATGATTACATCTTACATGTGACTTCTACATTTGTTTAGTATGAACGTAAGCAGTTAAATATGATCTGACCCCTTCACTGCCTATTTTCCACTGAGTAATATGATTCTCTTGTTTATCACTTTTTCTCATTGTCATAGTGTGAGGTATGAGAATAATATCATACCTTTAATTATATATCTATCTTGTAGTTTTTTACTTCCTGTATACTCTTTGTTTTTCCTCCCTGCTAACAGATGCATAACTGAAAGGTTTGGTTTTACAGGCACTTGGAGTTCCAGTGGATAGGCTTGTCCAAGCAGCTGATTCAGTTTCCGTATGCTTTCTCTTCCTTTTCCTGTTTGCCTACAATGCAGTATATCTTCTTGGCGTTTGAATTTTACTTTTATCTATCTTATTGAAGAAAGTTTCAGAGGACTAATTTTATTACCTATTTCAAATCAAACTTGTTACGTCTATACCCTATTGAATAATAGTAAAGTGAACTGACTTTATTTCTTTGAAAATATGAATTAGGTTTGCCTCTCTAAAGGTATAGGTGCTCCAGTTGGATCTGTTATTGTTGGTTCCAAGAATTTTATTGCCAAGGTAGTTCAATAATTTTAGAGGGATATTAATAGCAGGGAGATTCTTCCTGAACGACTGATGTTGAAGTCAGTTTATCTATTTTTTTCAGGCTAGACGACTCCGGAAAACCTTAGGAGGTGGAATGAGACAGATTGGCATCCTTTGTGCTGCTGCACTTGTTGCCTTGCAGGAAAATGTTGGAAAGCTGGAAAGTGATCACAAGAAAGCTAGACTTTTGGCTGGTAAATGTCACACAGTTTTAGATGATACCATGTGGAGTCCTAGTCTGTTTGAGGAATTATAATTTATTAAAACTCACAAACCTTTTTCTTTTAAACTTGCTGTTCTACTATAACTTTTCCCCTCATTTCAGATGGATTAAATGAAATTAAAGGACTGAGAGTGGATGCCTGTTCTGTGGAGACCAATATAGTGAGTATTTAAAATTTATTGTAGTGTAACTTGTGTACGATAGTGAAACTGCATTATTGCTTTGATTATTTCTGTTTTGAACGAGTACTCTGTCTTTATAATGTTGTCATGTTTCTGTCCCAATACTGAGCCTACAATGCCAAGTGCAAACAACATAAGTGACAATTCTTTCTACATCCTTAAGGAACAACTAAGTTTTTTCTTTCCGTGATACTAGGTATATATTGACGTTGAAGAGGGTACACGGACTAGAGCTGAAAAGATAGGCAAGTACTTGGAAGAACGTGGTATCCTTCTGATGCAAGAGAGCTCATCAAGGTCATGTTTGCCCTCAACAACATTCAGTCTGTTATAAATAATTGAAATAATTCCAAACTTTACAATGAAGTCAAGTCAATACTACGAGTTTTTTCTGAAGTTTAATGCACTAATTATCACATGAACCACGCATCCTTCGAAAATCATGATTTAGTTGCTGTTTTTGTTGACTAATATCTCCTTATTTGTGTGTCGAAATGTAAGAAGTGAATCAGCAAGCTGATCTTCTCTATTTTTTTTTATCAGCATAATGTCTTCTGTCAGTGTGGCAATTTTTATCCATCTGATAACTATTCAAATGTAGGAGAAATCTTGTTTTGCATCAGTTTTAGAATAATTTTTGTACGGGGACCTTTTCCCTAAGTTTAAAATTCACTCATATTTTGCAATATTTTCAATTTTGATGGTGTGCATATATTGTATTTTATCTATGTTACCGGGTCAACGGATAAACTTACAATATTAATGATTATATGTATTACATACATGAAAAACATTTTTTTATAAAATAGGAAATAAAATTGTTCTGTATTAACATTTTTGGTGGACTAAGTCGGGGCTTGGAAACAGGATTAACGTTTGTTAAAAATGGTATTGATGTCCTCCAAAATCTTCTGTAGCTTGCAGCTTGGCCATTGTTATTTATTCTCCCTTCCTATACGGGAAGGAATTTGTTCATATCAGATAACTATTCCACTTTGTGGACAATGTGCTAATAGGCAAGAGGCTGATGACAGTGTTTGCTTATTCCAGATTGAGAGTTGTTCTCCACCACCAAATATCGGCAAGTGATGTGCAGTACGCCTTGTCATGCTTTCAGGTGATGATGACTACGAATCAATTAACCTTCTGTTGTTTAATGGATCCAATGTGTGTTGTTCTTTTCCTTTGACTGGCATATATTTTTTACCGAATGCTTGAAGATGAAACTTGCTTTTGTTACATGTTGCAGCAAGCTGTTAAGGGAGTACAAAATGAAGTGGGCAACTAGTGGAAGAATTTGAATTTGGCACGTTGCTGCCATATTAGTAATAAAAATGGAATTCCGTGTTTCATTTCCCTTTGCTCATTTTATTTTCTTTAATGTACCCTAAAGAACAGACAAGGATTTACATCTTTGATGTTGTTCCATATTATGAATTATTTTAGCTTTAATCGTCTTTTCCCTGCTACTTAAAACATAAATTGCTTTGTGGTTCATTGTTACTGTCCCATCATTGGATATAGGATAATGTGCAACGTTGGCAATATATTTTTTATTATTAGGTGAATTTGATATTGGTTCTGTTAAAAAACATGAGCTTAATCTCTTTTTTAATGGGGTCTGCGGCTTGTGAAATTCATCTAATAATAGTGAAAAGGCGTGTTAGTAATTTTATAGCTTCATACCATATTTTCAACGTAACTCTGGCATTATTAAATTGATCTAGCAATTCATAACTAAAATATAAGAAACTTATTAACTATAGGATATTTTCAGAAAATTCTCACAAAAATGTAGCAACTCAATTCTTTTTACTTATTAAATCATGTATGTGTAGAAGTTTGTACTACATGTAAACGAGGTCAATTTTATACTAACAAGTATTTTATGTATAATATGAGAGTTTTTAAATTTTCATTAAATTTCAAATATATATTAAAACAATATATTCAAGAAAAAAATGAAAATTTGTGAAAAAGATATGTGCATAATTAATTCAGGTTAAGTTTAAAAGTATATAATAAAAGATAAAATATGAAAAATTATAAATATATATCTAATTTAAAATAATTTAAAAAACTAATGAAAAATATTTTTAAAAAATAATAATTAAATTAAAAATTGTCAACCATAGGGTCCTGGGATCGAACTGGCACTGGTAATATCAATTAAAAATTAAATTAGTTTTAAGAAAGTGTATCTTAATTTAAGTACACATTATGGTGCATAATTTTATAAGTTTATATATTTGAATTATTGATATTTAAATGAGGTAATTTTTTTCTGAAACTGAACAAAAGTAGTGTTACTACTCCTTTGGTACTGAATACCGCTATGATTCGTATTGAATATTCAAAGTAAAATGGTCTAAGGATATGTTTGGATTGGTGGTAGAGGGTGAAATGGAGAGGGATGTGGTAGAAGAAACAGTTGTTCCATTGTTTGATTCGTAAAATAAGAATGGAACAAAATGGAAGAAGATGGATCATCATCCACTCCATTCTATCACTTAACTCTAATTTTCTTTCTTCCAAATTTGAGGTGTACTTGATGGAACAAAGCTTTTAAATTATAAAATAACTTTTTATCTTTACAAATTTTATCCTCATCATTAGTCTCTTAAAGATAATATATTTAAAATAAGGATAATATAGACATTAAAAAGTTATAACTCATTCCGTTTTCTTTTTTTTTTCAAGCAATGGAATGAAATATTTGTTCTATTATATTATAAAATATCTAAACAATGGAATAACATTTTAATTTCATTTTATTTCAATCCATTTCATTTCATTATATTCCGATCCATTTCTTTCTATTCTCTACCACTAATCCAAATATAGTCTAAAGCCGTAACTTATCAGAAATTAACTGAATGATAATAATCGAAGAGAAGTAAAAAACAAAACAATAATTCTTGGACCGGATGTTGTATAAGAGCCATTGGACTTATTGCAGAGGGACGGACCCATGTTTTCAAGTTTTTTAAATATTATATATTTGGTCTCCAAAAATTGATATTTCTGCATTTTTTATATATCTTGTAGCGTATGATTTTCTAAAACTTTATAAAAGCTGGTAAGAAAGTCTTCAAAGATACTTGGTTTGATTCAAAATTGAGATGTTTGGTTACTAAACTAAATTCAATTTTAATTAAGAAAAATTATGGTGGAGTTGAAGCAATAAGAAGTTACTTTTGCTTTATCCAAAATCAATTTTGATTTAATGTATTTAAACAATATTTTCTTAAAAAATCACTTTTTTAATATTTTTTATTCAAACAAAATCACATTACTTCAAAATCAATTTTAAGTACCGTAATCAATTCTATAAAATCACGTTAATCTAAAATCAATTCTATCAATATATATATATATATATATATATCCAAACACATACCTAGATATACATTATATTGCTACTTGCAAATGTAATGTCCATACAAAACCCCTAGTCTGACATTTAGAGCAGGAAAAATGGTTGGGCCAGCCCAACTAGCTTGAACCCGCCCATTAAAATATAGGCCTTGGACTATCAATTATGAGCTTGAAAAAATGAGGGCATTTTTAGCCTGATTCGATAAACGAAGTCAAATATATATATATATATATATATATATATATATATGTGTAGTGTGTGTGTGTAGTGTGTGTGTGTGTGTGTGTGTGATATTTTAAAAATCAAGATAATTATGATTAGAATCAATTGATACAAATACAATAGTGTTGCACCCAAATTATTCAAACATGTGGCATGAAAGGCTTTTACAATGCCAATTATCATGAATTTCCTTTAATGTTAAATAATAATATTTTACAATCACTTTTACCTAATTTTATACTTATGGTTCAAATTTAAATTATAGATATATTTCATGTTGTGTCTGCAACTATCAAACACAAACACACACACATATTAAAAAGAATTTTTTATTTATATATTTTAAAAATCATATATAAAAGTTTAAGAATTTTCTCATCATACCACTGAACATGTAGATCAACTAGCGGGGAGTTATTCTAGCTTAACCAATGGTCTCGAGTTCGAGTCTTAGGCATGCAACTACGTTAAATACTTGGAGGGAGAGTTTTGCTGCCTATAGTGATCTTACCCGACTAAAACAAAATTGCTTCCAGTGGAGGATACCTGTAGTCTCTAGCAAAAAAAAAAGAAAAAATCTTATCACTAAATCAATGCAAGCTAAAAATCGATGTGGTTCTTGAATTTTGGGAAAAAATAAAGAATCAACAAAAAAAGATAAAAAAATTGTTGGGTTGGCCCCAAAAAGCCCACAACCTGCATAAGGCCAGGCTTGGACATTAATTTAAAAAATCAAATTAAATTTGAGCCTTTTTAGCCCAAGTCATTGTAACTCGTGGCCCACATCGAGCTAGCTTGCAATAAGTTGGGTAGCTCATTTTACCACCTCTATCGTCACATTAACTTAGAGAATGGTGATATCAAAGACTCAAACATAACACTACTAACTTGGACTCAAGAATTTCTAACTATTTGATTAGTCATACACAAGTTACCTGATCAATATTCAATTGTGAATTAATTTGTAATTAATTACAAATGGTAGAAGAAAAAGAGTTATTTTATGACGTGCTGAGTATAAACATTGATCTACAGTGAGTTTTTGGACCCACATTTAGATAATAATAAAACGTGTCTCTATCACACACTACAATGTGTAGTTTTCATGTTTATGTGACATGGAAACACAATTCCAAAAACATGGATAATATATTTCAATAATAATAGTTCCAAACACATGAAATGATGTGCAGAGAAAAAGTAATCAACCAAGACGCAAGCTAGGGTGAACCACTACATGATGTGGTTTACCGTGGACCAGTAAATAATAACCGCTAGATTTATCAATTTAAAATTTAACGGTGCCGATTAGATGCCTGTTACCTTCACAACCAATTAATAAGATTTTGTTTATTTTTTTATAACAAGCAACAATTTTACATGTTTATCCTTTCCAACCCACAGCACCACCCAAGCACCCACTCTCCTCTTCCTCTCTCTCCAAACCCTTCCTTCTTCCTTTTCCGCTCCGGCTAACTCGCCCTTTAGGACTGGCTTGCACTGGAAACAACACCCTAAGTCCTCCTTCTACCCCCAACTCGTTGAGTTAAGGATCGGTCTTGAGTTTCAACTCCATTGAATTTGACTCAGAGAACTTGCTCGCTCTTCGCAAGTGGCCTGACTTGGTTCTTCTCTTCACCAAATTAGAAAAACACGGACTCAACCAACTTAGCGCGATGTTCTCTCCACCATGGTGATGGGTGGCGCTCGCAGCATGCAGCGGCTGTCTGTCATTGTGGTGGTAGAGATCGTCGGCACTGCACCGCAGCACAAGGAGATGAAAACTCGGTGTCTGAATCAGCGGTGTTGAGTCAACCCGTTGGCAGGTTTGTGGTAACGTGGTGATGGGTGGTGCTCGCGACGTGCAGTGGCTGTTCGTCGCCCTGGTGGTGGAGATCGTCCGCTACGCGACAGAGCACAAGAAGATGAACAACTCGATGTCCGAGTCGATGGTGTTGAGTCAACTAGTCGGTGGGTTTGTGGGAAATTGTTCCTTTCGGGTGTCGATGAAGATTGTAGATCTATTGAGATCTAACTAAAATTTTCCTTTTGTTGAATCCTGGAGATAGTGATTAATGGGTTTTGTTCAAAATTGAATTTTTTGGGTTTGTGCATTGGTATGTTGGATTCATTACTTGTGTCACATTTGATTCCTTATCATTCAATTGAAGTTCCATGTTATCTATTAGGGGTTTTTCTTTTTGGGATCTCTCTTTGTGAATTTGGTTTTGCAGGGGATATTGTTCCCTTTTCTCCAATCAGGTTTTGAATAGATTCTGGTTTATAATCCAGTTTTTTGTGGTGTCAACGTTTTTGGACATTTAAATTTTCTTGGGTATTTATCAGTTTCCAAAGTTACCTAGGAAGAAGCAGTTGGAGTGTGATCTAAAAAGAGATTAAGAATATTTATTAAGCACTTGACCTTATCCTTCGCTTCAAGTTCTATATAAATCTGTGTTGGTCCTTTGAAGGACAATAAAATGTTAAAGTGAAAAACTCAATGAATGAAATGTGAACCACAAAACTGAGATAAGAAATGCAAATGCAGTCCTTGCATCTTGTTTCGTGGCTCAGCGAAAACGACAAGCATTGCTTAACTGAAATCCGAGATAATAGATATTAAAAATGCTAATAAATTCATTAAGGACAAAAAAGTCACTGTCATTTATTTCAAAAAAAGTTAAAAAAATATTACAGGAAGCAACTTATTACATCAAGTAATATCAACTAATCCACCATACATCATATGTGTACATGGTCCACCGGAGCATTCGTCTCAACCAATATTTAGAACAAAGAAAAAGTATAGATTGTTGGGTAAACAACTTAAATAAACATAGATAAATAAATATTAAATGTTTCTCATGACCATAACAACTTCTTTGATGTATTAAAAATAAATAAATAAATAGTTTACCACTAAAATAAAATGTCATAAAGAAAACTCATTTGTTTATGTAAGAAATTACAGCATAAGTTTTTTTTTTCTTTAGTATTTTTTTTAGGATACAAAAAGTGCAAAGTAACCAAGGAGCATTTTGTAGATGATGATGATAAAGAAGAAGTCTCTCTATAGAGCATTAGTATTCGCAACTTTAAATTTTGATGATTCAACTCCTAGGCTAAGATAGAATTCATTTTGTTATAATTTGGATTTTATTTTTATCCTTAAACTTTAGTGTCCTTGGGCTTATTTGGTCTTGGGTGATTTTACTCATATCTCTTAAATTGATGATATATTTGGTATAAATAAATTTAGAATTGGTTTGATATCAAAATTGATTTCAAAAATATTTTGAAAATTGAAAATATTGTATAAAACTCATTTGGGTTACGTATTTTTGAAGTATTTATGAGTCTACCTCAAGTATTTGATTACATGGGACCTATACTTGATTACCATAGAATAATGTTTTGGAAGTAATCAATTAGCCAATAGGAGCAATCAATTACCTAAGATTTTCCACAGGAATTAATTAATTACCCATGTGATCTATTAACTTGTTGATAGTTCGACAGTTACGACTATAGGTAATCGAATACTTTTGTAAAGTAATTGATTATTTTGTGGGACATCATCCATATTTTTTCGTACGAATTTTTACTAATTTTTTGTTGTTACTTTACCTAAATTTCTACTCAAAGATTTAATTGATTTTTGGAGATCTTTTGAGCTCTTATTGAAGGAAAGGCACCAAAAAATGTGTTTCAGTAAACTATGATTGAAATTTTGGTTTTTCTAGATTGGATGTGGTATCTCAATTGCCACAAGGTGGAGAATATTTTGAAAGGTTTTGCTCTTTGGGTGAAAGGTCCCAAAATTACTTCAAAGTAACATATCTTTATTGCATTAATTGAATTTTATTAAAAATCCCAAATTGTATTTCGGAGATTGGATATATAAATGGTGAAAAGTGAACCAATATAGTAATCAACTTATGAAATCTTTTTAACCCTACAATCTTTAATTTTACAATTTCTTGTGAATATTGATTAATTAAAGTTGTTCTTGATATCAATTGGTGTATATTGATGTATTGAAATTGTTCTTGCAACTTATTTAATTCATTTTGATATATTGGATTCTTTATTGTGAATGGTCTATTGTATTTTTGCATTAAGGTTTGATTGTGATCATCTATTAGAAAGTCACCATCATTTGTATTAGAGTTAGATTGCATTCTTGAGTATTATAGATTATAACCTCCAAAAAATTGTCATTTCAATTCAATATTTGAAAAACAGAGACAAAATTTTTGAAAAAAAAATTGCTCAATTCACCCCTTCTTAAGCATATATTGCACATTTTCATATATATCTTGGATAGATATATTTACATTTGTTATATTATCAATAATAGATTCAACAAATACACAGTTTCTTACATTAAGCACAATTTTTTTTATCTTAAATACTTTCACAAGTCCATTAATATGATGATTTTTTTACTCTCTTTTTATTTTGAAATTTTATCTTATGTATTTTTCTAAAAGAATCAACTAAAGACTGAATTGATACATCATATGTTTGATGTACAAATCACTTTTGAACACTATTACTAATATTTGTCAAAGATTCTTGAGGAAAAGAAAAATATATAAATCACTTGGAACCAATTCACCTTTTGCCTCCTTAACGAATTTTTTTAATCTTATCAAATTTTTTATGAGTAATGCAAATAACACTAACTTGACATAGCCACACATTATAAAGTTCAAAGTAAAGGATACGAGTTATATAGAAATAGAAAAGCATCCAATTATATTGAATGAATAAGATATTGAATATACCATATACAACATTAATTTATAAGATATTAGCATGAGAATTAACTAACTAAATTATCCTAACAAACTCAAGCTAACTACACTAACCATATAGTTGGCTACCTAATTGCTTAGCTCATTTAGTTGGAGTTGTGTTTCATTTTTTTTATTACCCCCTCACAAGGTAAAGCTAATAAACTGAACATGGTTAGATCATCTTGAAAAGGAACATTATGATTGAGAGACAAACACATAGCACTACAATTGCAACTTGAAAGTCAACCACAATTGCACCAAGTTCTCCATGACTTCCAAGGCTTAGCTCCAACTTTATCGCGCTCAACTTCTCAGATGTAACCTAACTAGGAACAACATCCATTGTCCTCAAGACATCTATTGCTTTATCATCTTATTTTGGACTAAAAATAAAGTCAGGAGCAATTTATCTAGCTCTCAACTCTTAGATGATTAAGAAAATGCATTACTCCACTTGTTCTAGATATAGATCCTTAACATCCTTAAGATGATTATCAAGTGCAGCATAGGATTGTTCTTGCTTACATATATTGACCAATAGGTCTTCATGTTTGCATTAGAAGCTTGTAACTTTCATAGCACACACGTTAAAATTTAGCTCGTGACCTTTTTAAGTTTTTATTGTGCAACTCAATACTTAACATCATGTGTCAACTTTGAGTTGGTCTCACCTCTCCCCTTGAAAGATGAGTCACCAACTCAAACATTTTACTTTCTACAAAAAATGCCTTATTGACAATGGTGAGCTTTTGTATCATCAATGTTTCATTTATGTCAATATTCTTGAATCGTTTTGAAACTCACATTACTTGCCTGTAGAAAAGAGTTTTTTTACAAAGGGTAAGATAAAATTATGGATGCTCCTCACCAATTATACATTCAATGCAAACACAATCAAAACTTAATTGCAAGCAATCAAATAGTACAAAAATGAGAATAAAATATACATAAATACATACATGTTAGCACTAACCAAATTTAAAACTAAAAATGTTTACAAAGAGAGAAATGGGGGGGGTCAAAACTTCATAAATGTAATGGCTGGCCTTATTTGTTTTGATTGAGAAAGAGAAAAATCACCTAAAAGAGTGGCAATGATGGCAGTGGTAGGGGAGGAGGTTGTCGAAGGAAGGGAACATATCAATGGCGGTTGCAGGGAAGGAGGTGGCGAAATGAAGGGAGAGAAAGTGTTAGAAAATTTTTTAAAAAATGTATTACAAAAGAAAATAATTGAGAGGAAGAGAGATGAAGATTGAAGGGGAAAGAAGAGAATAGAGTGGGAGAAGAACAAAACCATTAGGAGAAAAGAGAACAACATCACTGTGAGAAGAACAACACCAATGCCCAACACAGAGATTTGTTCAAATGTAGGAAATATAGTAAAAAACTAAAGTGAAAATTTATTCAAATGTAAAATTGAAAATTAAAAAGCAAAAAAGGTGGGAGAACATAGGATGAACACAGGAGCAGAATGAGGGTGATAGAAAGTGAGGGGGGAAATGCTGAAACTTAATATCAAAATTCAAGACAAAAGTGATGAACTAAGAAAATGAGGGAGGCATGAAACCTACGGGAAATGAGCATGAAAGCAAAGGAAAAGTGAAATTTCAAAAAAGAAAAGAAAAAAAATGAAAAAAAAAGGCAAAAAGGAAGAGAGAAGTTTGAGCATAATTTTTTTATCTCAGGTCGCGCCACATGTCTTAAAAAGGACCAAAATTTCTTGTGTGTTTATATGTATATATATATATATATATATATATATATATTAAATTACAAACATGTAAAATAAAATTATATCATATAATTGTGTTCAAGTAAAAACTTACCTCTACAAATCTCTCACAAGCCCTCAATCCTCACCACAACCTTGGATCCAATTTAAGACTGAGCAAAAGAGAAGTAATAGTGTTAATTCATTAAGTTCTCCAAACTGGATATAATATATTTATAAGCATTTGGGAAAATAAAATTGTTTGAAATATGTTGATAAGATAATACTCTTATCTTAGAGTTCATATACCAAAAAAATCTTAGGAGTTCATGTCTAGCATCATTGATCATTCTTTTAAAACAGAAAATTGTTTAATTGCATGGGCTTTTCTCCCTTGCTATTATATAGCGTTGGGCTAGTGACTTGGACTGAGATGGTACATATTGTTAAACATTAAATATAAATCCTTCTATATTTTATAAAATTTCAAGTTTATGTTAATATTTTTATCAAAATATTATTTTTAAATATTTTGATTATATAAATTTTTTAAAAGCAACATAAATTATTTTCAATATAAACTAAATATCTGTATATTAAATAAGATTTTATAATCATTAGTATCTGATTTATATATTTGGTAAGAAGGCTTTTGTACCAAATTTGTTACAAATACTTCATAACTAGTCATAATTGGAGAGTTAAAAAAAAGAAAAAAGTAAATAGATAATTGACAAAACACAATTAACTTTTTTCGTGTTGAATTATTTATCA
The DNA here is from genome assembly GCA_004329165.1 of Spatholobus suberectus. Classification (NCBI taxonomy): domain Eukaryota; kingdom Viridiplantae; phylum Streptophyta; class Magnoliopsida; order Fabales; family Fabaceae; genus Spatholobus; species Spatholobus suberectus. The sequence continues at coordinate 32,918,679 of CM014735.1, read as the reverse complement.
ATGGATTATTATTAATCAATAATTTGGAATATAATTTTTAATTATTAAATATATCATTATGAAAATTATTGATTCAATCATGACAATTGACTAATTATAGAGTTGTAATTTGATTTTTGTTTTTGATAAACTATGATGGATTAGACTCTTCGTGTCTATTGAAAAATCGTTACTCTTGTTTAATGACTGACAAATTAACCATACCTAATTAGTACAGTCCAAGATTAGATTTAAAAATAAACGTTTAGGAGAAAGTGGCAAAATTTCTTTCTACATCTGAAATACTATATTATATACGCCATAAATATTTTGATAGATAATTCAACTCTTTTAAATATACCTTTTTATGAATATCTAAATAAAATAATATTTTTTAGCAAAATAAAATAAAATAAAATAATATTTAAAAATATTTTTCGTTATTTATTAATTTATTTACAATTACTTGTAAGAAAATAAACTATTCAGGAGTTAAACAGAAAATTGGAACAGTATAATTAATTATTTTCAGTACGAAACATACAACCACCAACTTATAATTTACAGTTTTTGTAGCATTTTCTCAATTTCTCTCAAGGACCTTCCCAATGTGATCTTGGAATATATATAAAGAAATTGAATTTGAATATCAAGCAACTATGGCAGGCGTGTAGGTGAAAAGATGAAGAAAGTAACGTAATGGGGAAGTTGGGGATCTAAACTAAAATAAATTGAAGAAAATTAAAACTATTTTGTAGTCGTTTTAGAGAAAAACATGATGTTACGGCTAATAAGACTTGTGGGCTACCTAACATGATTTAGCTTCTTATAAATTATTGGTAAAGATACGAATTATTTCCCACAATGATATGAGTTTGAATTCTACTGGTGATATGGGGATTTTATTAGCAGATAATTTATAAGTATCTTTGTAAATACTTTTTCAGTCTTAGTGCTTGTCTTGACCTTATGAGTCTCTGAAATTTAACTCATCTAAAATTTTGTTAAAAAAAAAACGTTTCTTATATACTTTTTCTTTCAATTTATATTTACAATTTTTCAAGAAAATAATGAAATGCAGAGGAAAGTAAGAAAAAAAAAAGTTACACTCCAACAATTATACTCAGTTCCTGACTTTTGAAAAGGTAAGTTCTCATTTATAATAAAGTTTCTAGAGTTTTTCTTCAAATTAGTCCTTACATTTACCACTATTTCCAAAACAGTCTCTATGCTATAAAAGTGCAAGATATTTAACTTGGAAAAAGTTTTATAAACACAAAAATAAGACAAGAAAAAAAAATAATTCCTTTTAATTTTAGGATATATTTTAAAATACATGTATCCGAAAAATAAAAAATAAATAGTTATATATAATATTACATATGATATCAATTTTTTTACTTTCAAATAATGGAACTACTTTAACTTAATGAATGTTTCTTTGTTTAGTGCTTGTTTAGGTATTTCCTTCTATGTAAAATAAATGTTGTATAAAGTGCTTCACATTAGCAGGTACTCTCTCTCTCTCTCTCTCTCTCTCTCTCTCTCTCTCTCTATATATATATATATATATATATATATGTAATTATTATTATATTTATTAAGTCTATTATATTTATAATATATATATATATATATATATTATAATTTATATCTTAATTTATATTTTAATTACTATTTTAAATAAATTATTATGAATTATTTTAAATTAATTATGTGTTAAAACTCTTATTTTTAATTATTATTGTTAAAAAACAAATTTTAAAGTGATCTAAGTATAAAATTAAAATATATTTAAACACAAGCATTAATGTAATATTTATATAAATATATAAAAAAACATATTCTGTCTATATATTGTATAAATTATTCTATTTATTAAATATAATATACAATTAATTTTAATTATATTATTAAATATTATATTTTATAAATAATATAGATATCAAAATAATATATATTTATTAAACATGTGACTTTTAGTACTAGTTTATATATATTAAAAATTATTTTTAAATAAAAATATTTATTATAAATTTCAATAACTAAATATATACATATATTAAAATATACATTAAAATTTTTATTATGTAATTATTGCCTAAAGAATTTAGTTCATAAAACATATTTAAAAATATGAAAATTTAAATTTATATTAATATATATACATACATATATATATATATACACACACACACACACACACATATTGATAAGTACATATATATAATAATCCATCTATTAATTATTATCCTTAATATTTTTAAATGAATTATTATGAATTATTTTAAATTTAATCATGTATTTATTAATTTTTTATTTTTAAATATTAGTGCTCATAAAACATATTTTAAAGGAACCAAATTAAAAAATATTTTAATATAATTTTAAAACTATTTAAAATGTTTGTATGTTAACAATTAATTCAAACTAATCATTTTTTACTTGTTGTATTTTTAATTTATTAATATAATATAGTAAATCAAATTTTATTTACTACAAATACATAATGAATGGTTAAAATTATGAATGTTATTGAATTTATAAATTATTTTATGTATCAGTTAAATTAACTCATATTATTTTATATGAAATGAATAAAAATGGAAATTTTAATATATGGATCTTATTGCATGTGTTATTTAAAATATAATAAATAAATGCAACGTCATTTTTATTTTGAGAGGAAGTTCAGACATGAATTTAACAAATAATTTAAACAAATTGATAATAATAAAAAATTCTAACATTGTAAGAAGGAGAAAATATTTTAAGATGGAAAAAATATCAAATTAATATTTATTTAATTTAATGAATAATTTACTCAAAGTATACATCCAAATTTTAAACAACACTTGTAAAATGAAAAATATCAGAGAGAACAACCATCACTTATTTATAAAGGACAATATTATTGAGATTAATAATTAATTCTTAGCATATCTAAAAGATTTAGAAAATTGCACTAAATTTTAAATGAAATGAACAAAAATAACTACTCCCCTAAATTGCATATTATCACACATAATTAATTGCATATTATATTGTCAAAAGTTACATTATTTAAAGAGTTGAGATTCTTGGAAACTACATTAAAAATATGGATTTGGCTCCCTAAATTGAGGGAAGTGCACTTAGAGGATAAAGTGCAATAATAACCATTAATTAAAAAATTAATTGTTAAAATTGTAATTAATTTTATATTTTGTTATATATTTATTTGATTTTATCACAATTCTTAACCGTTGATTTTCTACTCAATGATTGAGAGTACATTTTATCCTCCAAAGTGCATCTCCTCACTTTAGAAGAGTCAAATCCTAAAAATATAATTTATAATAATGTGTTTAATGATTACTTCAATTCAATGAATTATAATATTTAATATGTTTTATTTTTCTATTATAAAACTTAATAAAAAAATTGACAATTGATAGTACTAATCTTAATAAAAAATCACATATTATCTTAATTAAAAATATTTTGATAACTAATCATTTATAATAAACTATAAATATATAAAGACTTCATTTTTAACATATTTTTGACATATTTAAATTATTTTTTTGTTACATTCAAATAAACTCATACAAGACACACAGATTATATCTAGTATTAATTGATTGTAAGAACTATTTCAAAAATTGACTGTGAGGATATTGGTTTAATATATATATATATATATATATATATATAATTAAAAAATTTCGTACTGAAATTTTAATTTAACTAATATTTAGCTATATCCCTCGTTAGAACGAAAGATGGTGATGATGTGATATTCACGTATGGTAAAATATACTATATTATCAATACAATAACTGCTATCTGATCGTGGCTCATCCTATTTATAATCCTTCTGCCTGTCTTGCATGCGACCAAGACAACGAATCCAAGACATTTCCAATTTCATTTTAATGCTATTAATTATCATGTTCACGCTGCTAATTACACATTAAAGATTTTTAAATCTCAAATTTGTTTGATGTGTAGTTAATGTAAATGGCATGAGTTTGAGCTCTCTCCTTAATTTGCACGACGTCTTCGCGGTGGCTTGGAATGGTGGGGAATGAATAAGTGACTCCCGTGGTTATACTATAATCATGTTAATTTGAGGACAGTCGTATAAATGAAATCTGAACTAGTTTTTGTTGTTTTTCTTCGTCAAGTTTCTTTCATTTTCATTTTCACTTCACACTTGCTGCGATTTACCTCTGTCCTCCGATCGAGTCTCTGACCTCAACCTGGTTCAGGTGTTGGTGTTTGTGGCCGGTAGTGGTATCTCTCTTCCTTGGTCACTTTCTTGAGGTTAACAAATGCTGGGAGTTGTGGGTGGGGGTCGAAGAGAACTTAATTGGCCAAAATGCCGAGACTTGGCTCTGTGTATGAGAAATCATTGTCTATTTCCCACTCACGTGTGTTAACCCATTGAGCTGCACATGCATCATGAATATGTCATGATAAGGATGTCAGCGAGGCAATTGAAATCAAATTTGAACCAACTCTTGTTACTTTAAGTTAATTCTATAAAACTATTAAAACTGAAGAACTGTCATTGGCCTTCCAAGTTTTTTTTTTTTTCATGTTACTGTAGTTTGGAAAAAAGAAATTTTGGGTCGTGTGTCGGTCTGTAATTTTTTGGCGAAATTTTATTCATATAACTTCTTTAAAACTTCAAGACTATTGACCAATTGATAATTGTTTAGTATCAAACTGTGGACAAAGAAATGACTCGTCGTTGAAGTTTTAGAAATACTGAGCACAGTTTCCTCGAACTACGCATGAAAGTGCTATATCACCTACCAACTTTACAAATTTCAGATTCCACGAAATAGAAAATCCTCTTAAAATAATTCCAAATGCAGTGAGGAAAAATATTCATTCATGCAGTTAGTTAATTAGAATCATCCGATGGATGATATATTATCTTGATAAATTCAACTTAAAATACATATTTAAAATATAAATTGTCCGACTTTCATAGGACAGTCCAAATTTATGAATGCGTGAATGCATATGGAATCCACTTCCATCACCACTGCCAAAATAAAAAAGATCAGCAAATCATTCATTTATTTTTAATTTTGGTAAAATTAATTTTAAAAGAATTAATATTAAAATTTAATTTGTAAAAAAGTCGATGTTAAAAATATGTTTTTGAATTTGAGAAGTTGATTTTTGTTTATATGATTAAGTAAATTTCATTTTAAAATATAAATGTAATATAATTTGTGAGTTTTATGTTTAAAATTAATTCTTGTCAATGAAAAAAAAATAAAAGACTTTACTTTTCTAAAAAAATAACTCTAATTAATCATCATAAAATTGATTTCGAAAACTCTAAAAATTATTAAAATAAATAACAGTACTGTACAAATTGATTTTACATCCCAGAACTGGGATTCTAATGATGCCAATTCTACTCCAAGTTGCTTTTTTTTTCCACAACATTTCTCATAATTTGAGAGAGATGAGAAGAAAAAATAAGTTATAAAATATATTGTTAAAATTTGTTATGAATGTAATATTACTCTTCTAATAATATATCCGAATGTATGTATGTATGTAGGTATATATAGGGGGGTGTATGTATGTATAAGTTTATACCCTGATTGTGGTATCTTAGCTGCTAATTAATAAAATAGGATAAATCAAACTCTCCAGTTTTGAAGTTAGAAGAAATGGCAATGAACTTAATTTTCTTAGAAAAATAATGATACATTTATTTATTATATTATTAATAGAATATACAAAGTTAAAAATAAAACTAAAATACCTTCTGAGTAGTGATCACCTCTTTACATTTCATCCCATTTTACTTAGTTCAGTAAATATATATGTATATATATACATATACATATACATATACATACATATACATATACATATACATATATATATATATATATATAAACAGATTTTTAATACAACAAGTGACTGTATCTACAATGAATCTTACCGTGGACAAAGATTTTATGATATAAGATGTAATTTATAGAATGCAATATAATCATGCATAAATTATTGCTGATGATCAAAATAAGTTAGCAGGTTAGACATGTTTACTTTGTGTAAATAATTTTATTTTCAGAAACTATTTTTATCCTCATTTATTTTCATTTCAACCGCACCACATTCCTTGTCGCGGAGATCATTCAACAGATTATCCATATCGAAAGAAAACATTGAACATAGGAATTAAAGTCCAATTCATATGCAAAAGATTGAGAATAGACCAAAGAATCCCATTCAAAAACTCAAATTACATATCAACCTAACCTCACCTAAAGAAATTACAATTCCATGAAAAATGGAACAAACTCACCAAAACTTAAGAGAAGAGTACTAAGAGAGGAATCCATAGAGGCTTTAAAATTCATTCTCAGAATTATTCTCTAATGGTAGAGAGCAAAAAATCACGATCTTAATCATAATAACTACGAAAAAAAAAAGATGCAAAATGAGCCTTAGGTCGCATTTATATATAGAGTCAATTACACTTGACTCCCCTGTGTTTTTTTTCAAATTTTGCCCAATACCCTCCTTTTTTTTGCATTACTTTGACCCCCCCCCCCCCCCCCTTAATGAAACTGCATTAACTAACAATTCTAAGTTTATTTTGAATGACGAAATTGCCCTCTTCTTTTTGTGTGAACTCAACGTTGCGGACCCCTTCGTCTTTAGCAAGCAAGCTCCTTCTCTCATGGCACGCTTGTTCTCCCCACCAATCTCATTATTAGCCAATTTTTTGGCACACTCATTCTTCCCACTGCCACCATTGTTACTCTCAATATCCAACTGCTTAGGCTGGGTCAGAGCACTCCCAGGCCCAGACACAAACTACTGATAAAGAATCCCCCCAACAATGGTAAAAAGCAAATAAACCAACCCAATAGGGCTAGCATGCTTGTCCCAAATCATCACGTTAATTGCCACTGTCAGAAACTTATTGACCACACGAATGACAGTAAAGGCTATCTCGAAAACTGCCCTTCTCATAGCAAACCCAAAAGAACGAATGAGCAAATCGAACAAGCAAGACAATGCGATGGTAGAGAATGCAGCAAAGTTAAAGGAACCAGATCTAACAATAGTGAGAACCTTAACATTCTCTCTGGTGAGGAACTAAAAGAAAGGCGCCATCATAAGGGATAACAAATTATTATAAAACACAAAACCCTATGTGTTTAATCCGAGATACATGATCATGTGTTTGATGTAGACCATCTTAGTGGTGAGGGTGATGAGGTAGGCGAAGGCCCAAGAGTAGGCAGTGAGGTTGGAGGGGCAGGGCTGGGAGTGAAAGGCAGTGTTAGCGAGGGCGACGAGGAAGGGGTGAGGTATTGGAGCGTAGTGAGAAGGCCCGGGTAGTTGAATTTGGTGATGGTGTATTTATTGACGATGGATCACTAACATAAAGGGGGAGGAGGATATAGATCTGGAAAAGGGACAAAAGAAATGTGAGTGAATTGGGAGTGGCAGCAAGTGTAAATATAGAAGGAAGAAAAAGAAAGTTGCTGCTTTGTCTTCAGCCCAGCCTAAGTCATTCTTCTCGAAGAAGGGGGGACCTCTATGAAGAAGGTAAGGGCACTTTAAGGGAAAAAGTCATTAAAAAGTATGTGTAAGTCACACGATTCGCTCCATTAACAGATTGGACAGTGTTTGGGGCTAAAGGGGTGTCGGTGTAACAAATGCCAAAAAATTAAGGAGTTTATTGTAGGGCGAAAAAAAAGGAGGGATATTGGGCGAAACTTGAAAAAAACATAGGGGTGGGTCCGAGTGTAATTTACTCTTATATATATTGTCAAAAATAGCTTGTATTGCTCAAGTTCAACAAAGGTATTCACATTGTTGAGTGAAGGTTTTAGTTGGACTCTTAGACATTATTGCTAGGCGATGTGGGTTTGTTTATTAAGTTAGTGGAAAATTCTATGGTGGACCACCAAATAGGTGGTCCATCAATGGACCACTTCTCTAAAATGTTAAATATATGAATAAAAAAATAAACAATTAAGATTTATTGATTTGATTAACAATATCAACTGTTAAGTTTTTTTATTCGTATACCTAACAGTTTAGAAAGGTGGTCCACTAATGAACCATTTGATATGCTTCTTCACTGTGGAAGTTGCCTAAGTTAGTTACAAATTCTATTGCTAAGCATGGTATCTCATCGTTGGCAATGGTTTGGTATATATATAGTAGTTCCTTGTGATGATATTGCTAATAGGAATGATGGTCTATTGCTTAGTAAACACAAGACAATGACTCTCTGAAATGGTTTCCTTGAGTGAACTAATGCTTCGCTCAATAGTTATATATATGGCAGTGACTAGTGTTAGCAATTTCACTAAGCAAAAATGGTACTTTGCTTAATGATATTTTTCCAAAGGCCACCATTTCTGTTCTCCCTCAATAATACTCCCCATCACTAGGGATGGAAATAGGCCAAGCGGCCTGTCAAGAGCCTACGGCCTAGCTACATAAGGCCTAACCTATTTATTAGAAAGGTCAAACTTAGGCTTTTTTAAATGCCTTTTTAAATAAAAATATCTAGCTTCAAGCTTTAAACAAAAGCCTACTAAGCCTCATAGGCTGATATATATATATATATATATATATATATATATATATAATAAGAGTAAGTTTTTTAATAAAAACATTTTAATTTGAAATATTATAGTGTTATACTCTTATAGTCTTTTGCTTAACACAACACGCAATGTCTTTTTGCAATCCAAACTACACTCATCTTTTTGCATTCCAAACACACTCCTCTGCATTCCAATATAGAAATTGCATACGTCTTTTTGCATTACACCCCTACTCATCTTTTTACATTTCAAACCTTAAAGCAACACTTGTCTTATAATACCTCATCTCTACTAGTGTTGGCTAAGTCGCTCCTTGATGCCACATTTGTCGCAACGGTCATCGCACCTCAACGCGACACTCGCCGCACACAGCACCCTGCACTTCCACAGGTATTCTAGTTTTGCCTTCTAGGAATTCCTTCTGATGCATAAAAGTTTTAATTTTTTTTTGGTGTTCTTTTGCCATCTTTAAAAGCCCCCCCCCCCCCCCCCCCTTTTTTCCTTTTCATCATTGTTATTATTTTTATTTTGTTATGTAATAAAATTTCAATGGGTTGTGTGAGCTTAAATTCGGAATGAAGGAGATGTTTTGGATAATTTTATGTAGATATTTTCTAATTTTAGTTCTATTTTGGATAATCTGGTTGTCAATGCAATCTAGTTTCCATTTTTGTCTTTGGAAGCAACTTTGATGTTTACAATGCACCATTGCCTCGTATAATTGTATTCACTACGTACTTAATTATATTTGTAGAGGCAACTTTTAGTTTTGACAATTTAGTTCCTCAATTGAAGACAAAATGGTTTCTACACCTGAGATTGTCTAGCTATCAGGTTTTACTTTCTAAAATATCTTTATGTTAAGAATTATTTTTTTTCCTTTGTCTAGAGGCTCTAAATTTGAAGGTTTGTTTCCTAAATCAAGTTACAATTAAAATGTCAGGAAGAATTACGAAAGTGTGAATATATTTTGGCAAATCTTTTGACCTCTATGATTGAATTTCTTAACTTTAGTTGCTATATTTTTATTAATGTGCACGGCTAAATTCTATGATTATTAAACAATATTCTTGATTTTTGGAGAACATTTTTTGTTAAAACAATTTGATATGGTGGCAGTGAAACTCCCAAGAATTATAAGCTAAAAATTTTATTAAGAATAGAAATGCTAAAAAGAATATTTTGTGATTATAGAACACTTATTTCTCTTTGAATTTGAAATACCCAAAACTTATGGTACAACTATTCTTGTGGCCCCCAATGCCAACTAAGTTATAGCCTTGAATAAATTACATGTAATTTTTAAAATAGATTTATTTATTTGATATAATTAAATATGTTAACATGTAGGTAGGTATAATTTGCCATTGAGATTTATTTATGTTTTTTTTTTTATAAGCAAATGAATTTAGGCTATTCATGATTTTTATGCTGTCTTGCCATTAATATTTTTCAGCTAATGGGCTCTTTAAGCATAAGATGTATATGTGCTATAAATTAAAGGATCTAATATATATTTGGTAGAGCTTGTTTAGATTTCATTCTCTTCTTTTAACATGGCTAATTTCAATTATTTTAGGCCTTTTGACACAAAAATCTAAAGCCTTTTGATATATGTACTTTTTTTTGTTAGTTGTTGTTGCTAGTAGAAATTGTCGATTAGCAATGTGTATTAGAGTTGATATATTTTTTCCAGCATTATTGAAAATTTCAAGCTAGTAAAACTCTCTTTCAATTTCAACTTTTGGATATTGATATTAGTCTTAATCTCTTCATTATCATTTATCAATCATTTAAGGAAAGAATGACTAAAACACAACAAAATAGATAAACATAGCCTGTTGGCTTACTTAGGCCTATAGGCTTATTGACCTATTTATAGGCCTTATATAAACTAGACCATATAAATATGCTTTAGGTTAGACCAAGCCAAGCTTTTAAACAGACTAAGCCAGGCCTTAAAAAATGACCTATAACAAATAAACAACCCAAGCTCAAGCTTAATAATTTTGATGTAGGCCAGACTCAAGCTTGCTAAAACCTATTTCCACCCCTACCCATCACTCACCGCTCCTATTTTTTGCACTACGATACCTAATGAGTTGCACTCATCATTAGGCAATCCTTTTATTCCAATGGATTCCCCTGAGAAAACAACACGAATTTATTATGTGTTTGTATGATTTTCCGTACCCACAAAATCTATGTCATTTAATTACCAACCAATCAATTCTATACCTATCTTATGTGATTTCTTTTTAATTCTTACACAATTTTCCATTTTTGGCTCATTAAATCTACATGTAGTGTAAATTTATCAAAACAAACACATTTTCTTTTATGCATTTTCTATTTTTATTATAAAAACTTAGGTGATAAAAAATTAGGAGTGTGTGTGTTAGGGGTGTTCACATCCAAACCGATCCAAAAAAAAACCGAAAACCGGTCCAAAAAACTGAAAACTAAAGCAAAGCGAAATTTTTTGGATTTCATTTGATGGTTTTGGTGGCCAACTGATCGATTTGGTTTTCGTTGGTGGCTCTAAAATCGAACCAAACCGAAATAATAATACTAAATATGTGTGTTAAGCAAATGTTGAATTATTATCATATATGTGTCATGCTTAGAGGGAAGTAACATTTCTTTTCCCTAAAATTTGCAATACCAAAACCACATACACTTCTAAATCCGCATATATAGGTAAATGTAAACATATATATTTGAACACTTACTAGCATCCATATAAAATTTGCAATACCAAAATCACGTACACTTACTAGCTAGTTGATTAGTTGAACACTTGATGTATTTGGTAGTTGATGCACTTGATGAATTAATGTATTTACTAGTTTTCTTAATTTTCTCTTTACATATCTTATTTTTCTCATGTATGGATTTAGAAAATAGGAAATTAAAGAATTGGTAAAATGGTCAGTAAAAACCGAATCAACCAATCCAATCCAAACCGGCCTTTTTTGGATTGGATTGGATTGGATTTTTTTTTGTAAGCCATCTAAACCGAACCAAACTGCATTGTCTTTTCATGTTTTGATCGGATGACTCTTTAGCTCAAAACCGATCCAAACCGATCTGCGAACACCCCTAATATGTGTGATAGATAATATTTATTCGTCTCATTTTCACATAAAAAAATACTCTCACTAAATACATCTCCAATGTTTGTGTATTAGGTAGTATTTATTTATCTCATTCTTGTATAAAAAAATATTTTCGTATTAAATGCATTTCCTATATACGTAAGCAGAACATTCTTTTTAAGAATAATATTATTTTAATAATATATTTTTTTACGACGCATTTTACAATAAGAAAAATGAGAAAATAAAAAAGTGTGAAATAAAATAAATAATATAATAAAAAAATAATATAAAAGAGTGTTGTAAAAGTAATAAATAAAAATAACATTAATCAAAACAGTAAATTTTACATATTAAATTTAAATCCTCTATATATATAGCCAGATCCATAGAAGGAGGGTGTGTACGTGTCGTATCTAATCACGCTCCATGTTCAATTTGACATTGGAGTGGGTCCCGCGAGGGATTTTGTCCTGTCCCACTTATCCCACTGACGAATAATGTACATGGTGTCATTAGTGTACCTAAACCAACCTCTTTTAATCCACGGTGCAATGAATTTCATTTTTAAAATAATTCATTCTAAAAATGTTTATTGAGGTTTCATTTCAGATGAGTCATTTTCATGACTTTCTTGGGGGCACGTGGTCCTCCTGCTGGACATTTTACCGAATTCTTTGTCAAGTTTCCTTAATTAATTTTCCATCAATATTAACAACAGGATCCTACACGCGCTCAGAAGCCTCCTATGGCGCCAAACCATCTTAACCATACATACATATTAATATTAATTAATACATTTATACAACCCTGCCTTCTTTATTGTCAGATTGACATAAGAATTGTTCTTGAGAGAGCGAGAAAGTTTTTGCTTGGATGTGACGAGGCACTAATAATTTTTGCCACCCTCAAAGCAAATGTAGCAACTATATGAAACAGAGGATATCATACTTGAGAGCCCTTTTGTTCCCCAGATATGAAGGCGGGGACCAGTTTACTGATCTATATAATATGGGTATTTAAAATGTTTTATTCTTTCCATTTTTGGTGCAAAGCTAGATTACTCTCACTACAATACGTAGATCTATCTATTTATTGGTTCCTACCACAACCACTTAGCCTATAGGGCGAATCCGTTGGGCATCTCAAAATCACCCATGCTGGCCTGCCCCTATTTGTAGGTTTTGAGATTACAAATGCAGGATGTATGTTTCTTACTCTAAGTGGAACACAACAGATGCCAATACTTATACCATTTATAACAGTGGCAATACCAAATTCAACCTACCATAAGAAAACATTTAAATTTAATTACTGGGTCAACAGAGAAAGCCAGAAATTGCAGAGGCAAATTACCATGGTTAAAACAAACTAGCCAGTGTGTGTAGGATTAATTGTGATTGAGCAAATATCGCTTAACAAGGGAATTATCTAAATGCTGGAATTTTTTTAGAAACAAAAGAATTTATTGACATGGGAGTATAAAGGATATTCCAACGCTAATCGGTGGAAGTTTTAAATTTAAATGTTGATCACAATGAAAATACTGTAGCAAAGTAGAGAAAAATAAAAGAGTCTAATTTTAATATACTAACAGTGTAAAGAGTTTTTACATTGTCAACCAATTAAAAATTATATTAAAAATAACTTTTAAGATAATTATTATAAAAATCAATAAAATTATCATACATAACAATTTTTAATTAGTTGTTTGTATGAAAAATCTTTATATTATTAGTGCATGTATTGTTTACTCAAAATAAAAACTCTTTACAGTTTATACATTGAATAATACTATACATAACCCAAAAAAAAAACAGTTATATAAATAATAGCTTTTACATAAAAGATTATAGTCATCCTTATATTTTTTAGATTTAAATTTATATTTGTATTATCACATTAAAAAAAATTCCTCTTGAAAAGGTCCGCTTGTACCATTTTCCTTAATTAAACCGATCGCGAGATATGATACTGTCCAATACAAATATTTAGTCTGTTTTATTAATGTTTCCATAAACTGATCTCTATTATGATCAATTATTTTCAAAAAGAAATCTCAATATTTTAAAAGTGGTTCAACACCTTGTTAAAGAACCGTATATAGTATTTATACAAAAGTATTTAGAGTATGAAATCTCTCCCTATCGCGGCGGCACATGGCCCCTACTAGATTCATTGATAGAAGGTAAAAAGTTGAAAAGTACAATATATATATATATATATATATATATATATGGTTCAGGATCTATTAACATCAAGTATCAAAGTTAAGTCAAATTACACTTTCAGTAAATTTTTGTAGAGTGCAAATTTAACCAATCTAATTAGTTGAATTTGATATTCTTATTAATTAAATTAAGTATACAAAATTTCATACAATTCTAAAATTATTTAGTAGTTTATTGCATCACTTAGTATACAAAATTTGATGTAGATAATATCACACAATACAAATTTAATCAATTTAACCGTTGAATTTGATGTTCTTATTAATTAAATTAAGTATACAAAATTTCATACAAATCTAAAATTATTTAGTAGTTCATCGCATCATTTTATTTTAATGTACAATATGATATTAAAATATATGTAAATACTCAATGTTAGATAACATATCTAGAAAATTCCAAATTATGTGAAATTTGATATCTATGATCATAAAAATAATATCACACAATTCAACAGTTGGATTAGTTAAATTTGCATTTTATAAAAAGTTGTTGAAAGTATAATTTAACTAACTTTGACCTCTATTGTCAACAGATCTTGATCCAATATATATACATACACACACACACACACACATACTCAGAAGGACAAGGTGAACCACCAAGGTCAATCTAGTAGTAGAAGGTTTGAATAGTATATACGAAATCATAAGTTTTGATTTCAATGCCGCTATTGTACACACACTAAAAAAATGCAAGATAATGAATATAAGATATACTAATTTTTATAATATTAATAATTTTATATAAAGTATAATTCAATAATTAAATTATGATTATATATTATTTTGAATGTTTAAATTAATTTTGTCAAGACTAAACAATTATAAATACATATTCAAATGGTTCCTATTTTATATATTTTAAATTATATATTACATTAAATTTTGTATATTAGTCAATTAATAAATAATGTTATGTTAATATAATATTTTATAAATATAATTTATATGATAAAAATTTTCAATCTAACCATAAACTTTGAGATAAAATATTCAATAAAAACTATTAAATAATCTAAGAATTAGAATAATTTATAACGATTTAGGTTGATTCTTTATAATATATATGCAAACATATTATGTGAGAAGAATTTTATTATGAGATTTGAGAAGAGTGAATCATAATTATTAGATCAAATTATGTGATGATTAAATAAATTTTATTTATAACCATTTATATGTGGATTAGATTTATTTTCTTCACTCTCTCATAACAAACACTTCTCTCACAATATACCCTCTATAAAATAATAATAACAATAATAACATGAACAACAACAACTTCTTTTGAATTCATACACATATTTATTAATATTTTTACATAAACGAATGAATTTTATTATTTCAACATTATATTATTTGATATTATACGCACACACATATATATTAAATATACGTATCTTGAAAATATTTCATAAAATAAAGATAAAAATAATATTTCAAAAATATTTTAGAAAAATATTAAGCTTTGAAAGATGTACAAGGAAAAAAATTCGAAAATTATGTGACTATCCTTTTTTGGCCTTAGCTTCTTTTATCTGCACTATTTACTTTTATATTCTTTGATAACACGTTAAACTTAAAAATTATTAAACTTTTTTTTTAAACAGTTTGGATTAGCATGGATCTTTGAAATGTTTAATTTGAGAAAACTTTTTTTATTTTTTATTTTTTAATTTTATTCCTTGTATTTTAAAAATTTACATAAAAATAGTGAAATAGAAATAAAAAAAATAAAATTATTTTCCATATTTTTATATAAATTTTTAAAACAGATAATCAAGTAAAATAAAATCGCATTAATTGAAAATAAAATTGAAAAATAAAAATAAAAAACGTTCTCTTAAGCAAATCTGACTTTAAAGCTTTGATAATATGTACTACGTGTTCAATTTGTTACCACCTGTTTATCCTGTACACCTTTTACATATGGAATTTTATTTAGTAGAATTGTTGTCGTTTATTACCTAGGGTCTCCATTCTTGTCGTAAACTTCTTTTCCTTTTTCTTCTTATTCTCTTTCAATTCATTCTTGCTGTGAACTATCGTCACCGAAAATATTCTCACGCACAGCACACACATTTT
This sequence comes from Spatholobus suberectus, assembly GCA_004329165.1. Taxonomy (NCBI): domain Eukaryota; kingdom Viridiplantae; phylum Streptophyta; class Magnoliopsida; order Fabales; family Fabaceae; genus Spatholobus; species Spatholobus suberectus. The sequence goes on along the minus strand of CM014735.1, from coordinate 32,902,690 downwards.
CACTTCATTTACTCATTTGCATCCCATACTTGAACCACGGCATTTCTGGCTTGTACTCCCCACGTTACAAAATTGTATTGATACAAATTCTTCATATGAGGTCATAACGTGTGCTTCTCAACATCATTTAACTTCAACCTTTGTACAAGTTTCTTGAATGTAGATCCAGAAAAGTCCTTAGGTTTGAAACAATGTAAAAAGCTAGATTTTCATAGCTTAACTAGTTCGTGAGCTAGTTAAATTTTGAATATTTCTTATTATTTGGCCCCCCTCTCTTACAAAATCCTAAACAAACAATGAAGCTGAAAATTGAAAAATGTAAATTAACATTTCAAAATCCCGGCCCCAAACGTACCTGAATGAACCCAAAATGGCTTGCCTTTTCTTGCTCATTGGACAGCGAAACTAAAAAACTCGTAGCATAGATACCAAAGCTTCAAATTTCACCATTATTACAACAAAGAAAGGAGAAAATAGTAGCAATTAAAACTAGCTCCGTAGAACCACCACCACCAATGCATCAAACCTTTGTTACAAAGGACAATCAAAACAATCCTGGATCTCTATCTCCTGAAGCCATCTCCTTCCACGGTTCCACCACTATGTTTGGATTACCATTGTCTTCATTGATCCATCATCGTTCTCCCAGAGTTCCGTCAACCTCTATCTTTTTAACTAGGGTGAAGAATAATTAAGAACTACAGTGCTAGTCAAACAACGTTTTGATTAGGGTGAAACGATGTCAGTATCCCTTTGGTTAAGCGGAGAAATAGAGTCAATAGAAAGAATAAATGCAAAATAAAAAAGTAGGGTAAAGGATTAAATTAAAGAAGAATTAAATCAAAACTTTAAATAAATATGTAAAGGAAAAAAAAAAGTAATTTTACCTTCATTTTATGTAAAACAACAGAAAATATCCATGTAATTTTACCTCAACAGTTAACCTGGAACCCTCATTTATATTATTTTTAAATAAAAATCAAAAGGCAATGGGAGACTCTTCACTCTTCACTCTTAGATAGACATAAGGAAAAGAAGATTGTTTTTCAAAGGGGGGGAAAAAGAAAGTAGTAGGATACGAAAAGGGTAAAACATGTAATTCACGCGCTTAAAAGTAGAGTGACGAATGTCCATCATTTGAAATGTCTGCTCATCTTTGGTCACCATCATCACTGCTTACTGCCAAACTTTGTCCTGTTTCGGCACAACACCCTCCTCTCCTTCATTTAACCCTCGGTTCTTCACCACTCTCCAACTCCAACCCATGCCCACTCCACTTTTTCTCACTTGCGGTACGACATAACTCTCAGTTGCTCGCGCTTTTCTGGAAACAAACACCTGATTATCTGATCCATCCTTAAGCTTTGCCCAGGAATCATTCCATTTCCACCAATTACTGCTCACTCCTTACGACTCCCACAAACTGCACACCAACAACATTAGCATATACTTCACCCCAACGAAACTACACCACACTCCCTAATTCTCATCTCATTCCCTTCAATTCCTTCCTCCAAAGTCCAAACCCTCTCCCTCTCTCTCTTAATGAAAACCACGCACTGTTCTAGCTTTCATCTGTCGTTGCCCAGGTTGCTGTCGTCTCGGTCTCCCCTTTCCAGCAACACTCTAGTCACAGGCAATCTTTCTTTCTCTGCATGATATATATGCCCTTTTCACTTTTTTAATTAATATCACTACTACACATCAATATTATTATTATTATCATCATCATCATGATCATTATAAAAGAAAAACCCTAGTCCTTGGAAGAAGAAGGAGAAGTTCGTTAGCAAAGCCAAGTAACACCAAAGCAAACCAACCTCACCCTCAGCAAGATCTAAAGCAGATCCGAAGGTACAAGAGAGGATCATATCAGATCCATGGATTTGGTTTCGGAATCAGCAAACCCCAGGTACAAGATGGAGACCCCTGCCGCGAATCCAACGACAGGAAGCGCGGCAGTGTCGTCTCCGTCTTCGGGAAGCAACAGCGGAAGTACCACTCCTAGCCGTTACGAAAACCAAAAGCGGCGGGACTGGAACACGTTCTGCCAGTACCTGCGGAACCACCGTCCACCGCTCTCGTTGGCCCTGTGCAGCGGCGCGCACGTGCTGGAATTCCTCCACTACCTCGACCAGTTCGGGAAGACCAAGGTTCACAACCACCCTTGCCCTTTCTTCGGACTCCCGAACCCTCCGGCACCGTGTCCCTGCCCGCTCCGCCAGGCGTGGGGCAGCCTCGACGCTCTCATCGGCCGCCTCCGGGCAGCGTACGAGGAAAACGGAGGCAGGCCGGAGACCAACCCGTTCGGTGCACGCGCCGTGAGGATTTACCTGCGCGATGTTCGTGACTTTCAGGCGAAGGCGAGAGGTGTTAGCTATGAGAAGAAGAGGAAGAGGCCGAAGCCCAAGGTCACTCCCGCTCCTACTTAGTCACCTCAGCAAGCGTTAATCGAAAAGAAGCTACCAATGTCTCACCACAGGTATCGATCTTATATTATATGGTGTATTTATTTTGTTTTGTGTTTGTCCTTTGTATGTTGATCTTTGTTGTGGGTTTAGTAAACCAAGTCGTGGCTGTTTTGTGCTGCTTTTTTGCAATTTTAAGGTGCTTTTGTCTCTACGAAGACGTGCTTCGTCCTCTAGATTGTTGAGATGATGCCCTTGAAATTGTTCTCGCTTCTAGCGACTCAAGAAGTAGATAGTGGAAATTAAGTGCCACGAGCTCTCTGCCGTGTACTACTGCGTTCTCGTCAACTACTAGTAGAAGATATGTTATGATATTGTTTGTACTGAAATTAATATATATATCATGTTCATCTAGTATATTTTTGAAGCATGCACTTAAATCTCTACCCTCTCCTGTACGTGAGATTTTTTTTTTTAAATATTGATTGAACTTTACAGGATATTAATTGGGTGTGGATATTGAATAAGTTGGTGTATTTATATTTGTCTTCCATTAATTATATATATGCTGCTGCAGGAAACTACATATAACATACCTATGGTTGCCTTGTAAGGTGAGATCGACGTTGCCAGTGCGGATTGTGTATATGAGCCGCACACGTGTTGTTATTTTTATTTTTTTTTCCTATGTTAATTGTATGCTTCATTGACAGTTTTAGTTAACAGCTGCTGGGTGGTTTTCTTTTTTTAGCTTTGATGAAATTAAACACACACAAGCACCCTTTTTCGTGGCTTTCTTCCTCTGCATACATGCACATCCAGAAGGAGAGAAGCTTAATTGTTAGAAACATAACTGTTTCTTGAGGATCTAACTCGGATTAAAATAGTGATAGTAATATATTAATATTGATTAAAACCTAAAGGATATACACATACTAGCTGGAACAATAATTAACTAGCAAAAATTATGCAAACAAAGCATTAAGTAGCTAGAGAGGATTCACAAGCAAAATGTACATATGTAATTGGTCTAATCCAGTTCATTAGTTTAATAAAGATGATTTAGCAAAATCTTATGACTATGATAGGCAATAAGACAAATGTAGATTGTCTTGTCTATTATAGATGCCAGCTAAAAATGAGTATGTCAAAAGTAATTGGATGTGGCCATGGAGGATTAACTTTTCGAGTATTGACAATCGGGGTAGGCTATGCGCCTAATCCCCTTGTAGCTTGGAGAACGACCCATTTTTTGATATAAAAAGTGGTGCTTTTTGGTGTGTTGATGATGGACCGTCTCCTTGTTAAATTGTTGGCTAGGTCATATTGGCTAAAAAGATCCTTTATTCTATTTATCTCTAAAAGATCAAAACCTAATATATTGTTTAATTTTTAGCTTGTTGGTTGAGTCAGGAAAAGTCTACATTAATTACGCTTTAAAATAGAGAGAGCTTGACCGATGATGATCGTGATTGTAAGTTTATAACTCTCACTGTTTCTGCATAAGACAAAAAAAAAAGGGGGAAACTTCGAAATTTTTAACTACTCATTAAGGTTTATTTACTTTGTCCATCCTCGCAAGTACTTATATATTATCTAAAAGGCTTTGTTGACAGGACTTCGCAATTATAGAGCACAAATAATATGTGGCGACTTCGCCATTCTATCCCAATCAACTAGACCATGACTTTCTTTATTGGATATATTTATAATTGACACAATTGCTTAATTTTTATCTGTAAATAATTGCTTCACTAGGCAGTCCGTTACGGTATTTAAAATGAGTTTAATATGTATGTATTATTAGCGTAAAAGTTTTTTTATATACTCAATTAATTATTAATATGAGTATATGACTTTTAAGTAATAAGTATAAAAGTTATAAATTTGCTATACAAATTAGTTTGTAATTGAATGACTACATTATCAGTATATTTATTATTTATTCTTCAAAATTTAGAATTTACTTTAAAGTTATCATGTTTTATATAAACAAGAATCATTAATCAATTCTAAATTCATTATAATGGAATAAAATGGTATAAATGAGGTTAGCATTTTAATGTGAGGTTGTTAACTTTCAATTTCAAGATCTTATTTTAAATAGATATGATAATTTTCATTCTTCCTTTTCTCGTTTAAATTATAACTTTGTAGTTATATTCAATGCTTGACGAAAGGTAATCGTTTCACTCCAAGTCTTTTTCTCTTTGTAGCATTTTCATTTTCATTTATTATATCTTAAACTTTTTTATCTTTTATTTTTCGTAGTTGTAAAATTTGTTGTATAATTTGTAAATAACAGTTCTCTTTTTCTAAATGGTCTTAAATCACATCGAACAGTTATAATTAATTTGCTAGCAAGATGGAATTCTACGTAAATTATAATATGCACCAAACACAAAATTAGTTATATGTGTACATTTAAATTCTAAGTGATGTTAAATAGTAATTTTCTTTAGGGAAATTGAATACTATGATTTACTTTTTTCTGTGAAACTTCAATATTTAAAAGCCATGTTAGACGAATTGACTAATTCAAGCTGAGTCAGGTAAACTTATCAGGGACAAAGATTTTTGACCACTGATTTTTCAATCAAAAAGTTTGGATTTAAATTAAAAAAAATTAAAATTTTAACACTTAAATTAACAGATGTTTGGTAAATACTATTTAATTTGGTAGATGGGAAGTTAAAAAAAAAAAATAGAACATATTTAGGCAAAACTTTATCAACCCCAAATTAAGAGGGACATTTCTTTCACACACACACTGGTTAGTTGATAATCTAATATTTGATGGCCTTAATCAGAAATTAACAGACCAATTCTCTAGGCCCTTCTACGGTAATATTTATTAATCGATTTATTAGAAAAATTCTATGGGACTCTGTGGAACAGTGGAAGGCATTAATGTATACATAGAAACGAGAGTGAAACCGTAGGTTTGATCTAATGGTTTTTTTCAGGAAATATTTTCTTCCTCAAACAATTTTTCTAATCCATAATTAAACATGAGAATTGGCTTATTGCTAACTAGGATTTTTACCAGGTGTCCCCATAAGAAACGAACCACCCACCTATGGTGGAAGGATTCTTCGTCAAATAAATGTTTGAATGACAATTACAATGTTACATTGATGTAGTGAAACTAATACAGTGAATTTTCTTTTGTTAAAATTTGACTTTCTCATTTGAGTAATTTATTTATCAGCAATTACTAATATTATAAGCGAACTTGCAAGTATCTCATTACTCCGAATTATTATTAGTTTCAAGAAGTAAAGAAAAACTTCGTGAGTAAAAAAGGAAATATGCATGCATGACAAATGCTTGTAATGATGCGAAGCAAGTATTAGGGGTATTTTTTTTTATCTTTTTTGATAAGGCAAAATATATTCAATGGTGGAGTATAAGGAGTATCCCTGCCCATTACATCATTGTGTAGTCAAGAAATAACATAGTAAGACAAGCTTAATAGTAGATTTGAACTCTATCATTTTCACTATCTCATCTGTATTCACTTCAGCAGAATTGAAACAAAGTTGGCTTCTATGCAGCCATATTGACCAAATTATGCAAAACCAAATATGTTTCCAATTCTCATTCTCATCCATGCTTGTTGTCATCCCTAAGTGTGACAAAAAAATGATCTTTTCCTGTGTACGGTAATGTAATGTATGTACCAACCAGGAGTAGCACCTTTCAGATATTATATGAAACATTACAAGAGAAAAACAAGTGATTTGGTGACTCTAGATTACATTTACAAAATACACAAAGTATTAAGGGTAATTGTTACGAACTGTAAACAGATATATATATAATTTAATTGAGAGTGAAGGAAGTATATCAAATCACTTTGGAGCTGTATCCATGATTATACGCAAAAGTGCTGCTTGAATTAGGGTTGAAGGATATATATAAAATTGATTTTGTAAGTTTCAGTCAAAAGGACTCCCTCACTTACAAAATATAGAAATGGAAATAAACTTACACAAAATTAAAGGATTAATGGGTCTGTTTGATTTGTTAAAAAATATAATATTAGACAATATAAAAATAATTGTTCCACATTTGATTTGAAAAATAATCATGGACAGCACAACTTAAGTGATGATAAACAAGACAAAAACTCAATCTTTTATTAGTCAACAAATTACGGGAAAACATTTTGTCCTAAGTACAAAATACTCAAAAAACAAAAATACTCCACCATCGTCATTGCCACCACCATTACCACCACCACTAATAATATAAATATTTAAAATATTATTTTCCAAATTTTGAAAATCAATATACAATTGTTTACAACTACTAACATACTCGTTTTTATTAAAATAGATTAAAGTGTAATAGATATTAATTTTTGAAGAGAAGAGAGTGTAATTTTTAAAATAAAAGAATAAGACAATGTAATTTAAGCATCTTTCATAATTTATTAAAAAAAAATTACCTTATCAATGCGCTAATCTCCTGTATGTTTTTTAAATTTATTTTGCAGTCAAGGGGATATGTATTGCTCACCTATATAGTGGTTATAAACGGTTGAACTGCATATTTTATTTTATTTTTCAGTAAATTTATTTCTTTTCATTTACAAATATGAATAAATAACACCTGAGTATGCAACTGTTAAATATTCGAAGAGAGAGTTTTGTTACTTATAATAGTTTTAGAGTTTAATAGTCATGCATTGTCAATGTTAAAAGTTTTACACTATCAATTAATCAAAAATCACTATTGATATGACTTTTAAAGTATTTATTATAAAAGTCAACAAACTTACAATAAATGATTATTTGTGATTGGATAACAGTGTAAAACTACTTTACATTGTCAATGCATGACCTGTTTTCTCATAGTTTTATTGGGTTTAAGCAAAATTGTCCTCATAGAGAATACGTATGGTTTCGTGCCAAAAAGATGAATAAATAATACATGTACTTACATTATCATTCAATTACAAATCATTATGCATCATAAATTTATTGATTTTTATAATAATTATATGAATAGTCATGTCAAAAATGATTTCTAATTATACATGCCTATTAAACTCTAGAAATATAATTTAAGATCGGTATATCATTAATATATCTGTATTGGTTATAACTGAGATGTCAATTTCATTATTTGCGCACTCATTTTGGTTACATATATTAAAAAATGGAAGGAAAATATTTATACAATTTTAGTTGCATAATTTTCTCGATAATAATAATAATAATAATAAATTATTATTATTATTATTATTATTATTATTATTATTATTATTATAATACCACCTTATATTATAATTCCGAGTCCTCCTTCTTAAACGATAGTTTTTAAGAACTCTTATCATCCTTGTTAAGTAATATGACTTTTTTCTTATTAAGAATTTTATATATATATATATAATGTAATGGAACATTGATTCTTTGTCTCACCTTTTTCTTATGCTTTGAGTAGCAATGGTTTTAATTTTTATAAATTACAATTTGTTTTACATAGAATTTTTTTTCTCGCTTATTAGCCCATGTAAAGAAAAATTATACTTATATAGATGCTTTAATATGAAATAGGCCTTTAAGTAGGCCAACAGTCCCAATCAAGCTTTCAAATAGGTTAAGTCTAGCCTAAAAATAAATTTTATAACAAGTAATAAGTCAGGCTTAGGTCTTGAAATTTTTAAACAAATCAGACCTATTTAAACAAAACCTTGTTCGACCTAGCCTATTTTTACCGCTAAATTAAACTAATTTGTTAAAATTATTATAATTTTATTTAAAGTTCATCTTTTGGACTTTGTATTTTTTTTTTTTTATCTAGAACTTTGTATTGTTGAAGTATCATAATCATTTTTTTTAATGATAAATTTCATTAATCCATTTTAATTAAAGCGTGCTTGAACTTATATATAAGATTTTTATTAATTTAAATTTTTAATTTTAAAAAGTTTCTTTTTGTTAAAGTAATAGTTACTGTGATTGTTAACAATGTATGAATTTGTAGATTTGTAGATGTATAAAATCTTCTTAGGTAATTAAATAAGTTATATATATATATATATATATATATATATATATATATATATATATATATATATAACTTTGTTTCTGAAAATAAATCTAATTTATTAATATTTAACCGATCATTATGTTTTAAAGAATGTTCAAGGTTTAGACATTTTATAGCTATCTTTCATAGGAGGCAATTATGTTCGAGCTGGATAGGACTATTATGGCCGGCAAAGCTTTTCCTCCGAGTATTTAACGCAGGTGCATACCCAAGACTCGAACTCAAGACCACTGGTTAAATTAGAACAACCCTCCACCAGTTGATCTACGAGCTCAATGGTAACGGGGTGATTAATTTAAGTGATGTATATGTGTGTTTCTATTTAAGTAAAATCATGGGTTCAAGATTTGTATATGAAAAGAAAATATCTTCGTTGAGAAGCTAAACCACTTATTGTAAATGTTTCAAATTCGAATAAAATTACCTCCTATAGAGAAAACTTGTTGCCTAACCCAAAAAAATAAACTTTAGAGTGTGAAAATTACTAGATTTACTATGTGCAAAAATTAATTATTTTTACATGTTCTTTCTATGGATAGCATTTTTTTTAACAAAATTTAGATTTTGTATTCATTTCCCAATAATTTCGTTGGGATTGTAGGGCGTAACAATTTTTTTAACAAAAATTTTAGAATAAAGAGATGGAGTTCCTTCCTGCGAATATAGGAAAAACAGAATATTTGTAGACGATTTACTTCACCTCCATAAGTGAGATGAATGAGGCCTTTAAGATGCATGTAAGAGATGACTGAGGCCTTTAACATGCATGTAACTTATTATACATGTAAGACTGTTTTATTTCTTTCGATCTTTAATATAAACAAAAAAAAATTAACGTTAATTAAAAAATTTTGTTAATATCATTTAATTTTATTAATTTTATTTTAAAAAAAATTGATAAACCGTCCTTCATATTTAAGACTAACATACATGGATTATTTGTTTATAAGAATGTGTTTTAATTAAGTTTAACAATAAAAAAAATTAAATACAGACATAGATAAATTATTTATTAATAAGGAGGAAAAGTTGATAAAACGAGAGACATATTTTTTAACAAAACAAAAATCACTCTTAATTTTACCTATGAAGTAATTAATAACATCTTTTTCTTTTTTTTTTTGGAAAAAAGTCAAAAAAACTAGTAATCATGTATAAAAGTTATTAGAGGCTACCAACAGGTCTAGATAGAATTGGGCACAGATTTCTTAAGTAAAGTCTTAGGTTTGAGTCTTGTGCAAGAAAAAAAGGTGATTGGGAGGGAAAAACCCGTTAAAGATAGCTAGTTAGGTTTCCTAATAGATATTAGTTATCAACAGAGTCAATAAATACTTCACACTAATAATATAATTACTCAAAAAAAAAGTTGTTAGAGGTTTAAAAATATGGACATTACTTTCTTCATGTGAGGAGGGGTATGCATGGGATGTATTTAGTGAGGTTTTTTTTTGTGTGTGTGTGCAAAAGAATAATAAATATTGACTATTAAATCTTATTATGTCAAGATTAAAACATACAAGTTATATTATATATATGTATATGTATATGTATATGTATACATATACATACATATACATATATATATGTATACATATACATACATATATGTATATGTATACATATATATATGTATATATACATACATATATGTATATGTATGTATATATATATGTATATATATATACATATATGTATATGTATGTATATATACATATATATACATACATATACATATATGTATGTATATATACATATATATATGTATACATATACATATATGTATGTATATGTATACATACATATATGTATATGTATACATATATATATGTATACATATACATATATATATGTATACATATACATACATATACATATATGTATATATATATATATATATATATATATATATATATATATATATATATATATATATATATATATTTCTTTTTGAGAATGATAAAGAAATGAGTAAATTATATTGACACTCCCTGAGTTTTTTTCCTTCCTTTTTCTATCTCTAAACTAACCTCTTTAATTGTTTGAAAAAATTATACTGACATCTTTATACATTACATTAATCCCCTTAATTGTTTGAAAAAAAATTACATAGTGTACCCTTATAAAGAAGATTGTTCTAAATGTTAAAAAAACAAGGAAATTATGTGAAATCTAAAGAATTTTTAGGAGATGTCAATGTAATTTACCCTAATTTTTTTTGCCAAATATGCTAATTTGCCAACGAAAAATAGACGAGGCACTCATTGGTCATATTCTCCAGCACATGCTTTTGTTTGAAGTATTAACAAAAATAAAATAAAATATGTTATTGATATTAGAAAGTTGTTTAATTTTTCTTAATTGTTTTTAAACTCTTTTTTTTCATACAAACGTTTTTTCTTTCGTGATAAAAAGGGGGAAATTAAAAAAAAAAGCTTAAAAAATTAATTACAAACTTCAAAGTATAAATAATTAAAATTTTATGTATATATATTAGAAACTAAAATTCAATAAAAAAATAAAAATAATTAAATTTGAGATTTGAAAATTTAAAACATTAATGTAAAAAAAATTTAGTATGAAAATTATCAATTTTAAATAGTAAAATTAAAAATCATTAGTAATTTTTTTTTTTAAATATTAAAGATAAGCCCTAATTAACACCAAAGTCTTGCGTTTGTTACCATAACAATAAATGTTTTAATGTTTAAGAACAAAAATGATCAGATTTATATTATAAAGATTGATTATATGCCTGGTTTATGATTTAATTTAGAGGTTAAAACTTTTTCTTGACATCATCGTTAAAAAAAATTTAAGACTTCAAGGAAAAAACCTTTCTAAGATGAGGAAATAGTCTATGCAATATAAAGAATTTTTACATTATTATCCAATCAAAAATTGTTATGTATGACAAATTTATTAACTTTTACGAAAACAACTGTACCTACCATGATATTTTATAGGATGAAAGTGTAAAAACCTTTTATACTGTCAATGCATAGAAATTAAATTATTTCAAAATATTCAGCAGATAAATACAAAAAAGTATAATTTCTATGCACTATTAGTATATAAAATTTTATACTATTAATCAATCATAAATCATTGCTTTACAGTCATTTCCTTTTTTGGTTGCTTTGCAGTCTTTTCAATGTATTGAGATAAAGAGTTTTCAAAAATCGTAAAAGAAACTAATCAAGAATCATTCATTACAATGATAGGACTTTTTTTATGTCATACAAATACACTTAATTGTCTAAATTATTTAATTACCAAATTATCCTTAGTTTGAATGAAATAGAAAAAATAAATTAGATAGAAGAAAGTTATTGTTAAAAAAATAGTGCAAAATTGAGTTTATTAAGAGCAAGGATGAAGGCAAGATAATATAATAGGAGGGGCCAAATAAAAAAGATATTTACATATAAGAAAAATTAAATATCTTTTTAAAGATCTAAAATTACAATTATTAATAATTAGTTTTGTATGTTATAAAAAATCTTCACAAATTTATAATAAAAATGGTAATTACAATAATTATAATTTTTTTAAAAAAAACTTATTAATTATATTCTAAAATTCTACTAAATATTAAAATGAATCGTGTTACTTACCAGATTATCTTTTACAACAACAATAGCAAACAAGCATTGAAAAGAATTTGCTTTCAAATTGTTGAAAAGTAAAATGATGTTGAATTGTGACAATGGTCACTACCTTAGAAAGCGAATTTTGATAAAGGTCTGGTACAAGTTGATATTTGCTTTACTTTCCTTATGTTTACATAGTGGTGTGTCTGAAGAACCACAACGGAGCCTCATAAACAAGTTCAAGAAAAACAAAGATGAGAAGAAAGAAACAAAAAATATATACAAAAAATAGTGATGGAAAAAAAGAATATTTGTTGGTGTGTCTCAAAGTTTAAATTGTTAGTCCCTTATATAGTTGTAGCAAGCTCACCCCATTAGCAAATGTTAATAAAATATCCTTTAATTCTCAAATCAATTATAATCAAATCATATAAATAGAAGGCTAATAAAATTATTTGATAGCTAATGTAATCATGTATAGCATTTAAAATAACAACAATAAAATATTAATGGAAAAGAGTATTAAACTGAGAAATTAATAATACTCAAGTATTTTGTCTACAAAAAAAATTAATTATATACACAAGGAATACTATAGAAAGGAAAATAATATATTTGTCTAAAAAGAGAGAGAAAAAATCTTATTATCTTCACAATAAATACTATAAGATGGGAATAAAACATTTCATCAAAAAAAAAAACTTAAATACTATTATTTCTACAATCAAACCTCTAAATAACAATAATTAATTTAATATTATAATATTATATATATTAAAAAATTTAAATTGAAGAAAAAGTTGGGGGGCCCAAGGCCCTCAAGTTCCTTAATAAATTCGTCCCTAATAAAGAGTAACCAAAAAAATAAGGGGTTTGTAGTTGGGAGTAACATTTATAGACATTGATATTTTTAGAATCTAATGAAATTTTAATTAACTAAGTAGTGTCCAACAAACCTTATATACAATAATAAATATAAAAATTTAAGTAAAAAAATGAAATAGAAATAATAATAGGTCGAAATAAATGTTAAAATTCAAATTCAAATACAAAATAAATGGAAAGAATAAATAAAAGGTAAATTATGTGATAGATAACAATACATATAATAATTAAGTAAAAAATAAAAAAATTAAAACAAGAATAATAATAAGTCAAAATAAATGTTAAAATTTAAATTCAAATACACAATAAATAGAAAGAATAAATGAAAAGACATAACAAATTATGTGACAAATTACAACAACATCTCAATTTTTGATTGTAGGAGATAAATAGATTATTTCTTGTAAATTTTTTACAATTAGGCAGCTTGTCATACAAATACCTTTAGGGTTTGCTTAGTTCAAATGGAGGGAGGGGAGGGGAGGGAAGAAGAGGGATTATGACTAAACATTCTATTTGGTTAAGAGGAAGGGATGAGAGGGGAGGTAGTCCTTTTTTTGTTTGGTTCATAAGGGGAGAAGAGTGATTTTAAAAATTAATTTACCTTTTTACCCTTATAATTTTGAATTTCAAAATATAAGTGAGAGATGTTTTGGTAATTATACTTAAAATGTTTAAAATGTTAGAAATAATTCTTTAAAGACATGCTTTATTTAATCTTTAATTTAAGAAAACTTTAGACGGAAGTGATATTAGCACAAAAGCATACATGTATCAAGAACAACCTGTCCTTGTTCACATAGGATCTACATCATGTTAGATTACAAAAGATGGAATAAATACCTGGATCCATAGTCAGTTCCTGATCTAAGCGTTCTTCACATAATCTTTGCGATAATCAATCACGAATACGAACAGAAAGAGCCAGTGGCTTTATGGTTTTCCTCAACCGAATCTCTTGAGTTTCCGATGAGACCTTAGCCTCTCTTCAGATGGAGAGAAAGGAGTATGAGTTTTCAGTAATTCGGTATATTGGAGTCCATAACCTTCTTATAGTGTATTAACCTAATAAGGTTCCCATTATCCTCTAACAAGCCAACATTGACATTTGCTCATTTAGGCCCATATCATGTTATGTAAAAGTCTAATGGGCTCACTTAATTTGACCACATAAAATAAAGCCACTAATGATAAATAGTTAATATAATTGTCTTATAATATTAGCTCATATTCATTATTGGAATATAAAATTCCAACATTAAATCCCCTGTTCTCTCCTCCAAATCCCCTAATATTAAAGGGGAGCAAAAATTAGAAGAGGAAGGGTTTTGCTTTCCTTCTAAAAATTGAACCAAACAATTAAAATTTATAAAAATATCTCCCTTCTATTTCCTTCCAACCAAACGCTATGTTAATTACCTAAATAATTTGGTTACTAAATTATCCTTATTTTGAGCTAGAATGGAAAAATAAACTAAATGAAAAAAATACTATAAAAAAATAATGCCCAATTATATAAGAATTTCCTGCCTAAATTACTTCACTTCCATTAATATAAAGATGTCCAAAATTCCACATATACTAGATCAATCTATGACAATACGGAAGACATATCAACAATATAATTGCTTTTCACTTTCTTAATCGTCGATGTCCAAAATCTCAGTGCTAGATTAGTCGATGGCAATGTAAAAGACATTTCAACGCTATAAGAGGTTTGATGGTGTCACATTTTCAATGAAGAGGAGCTAGTTGTTTATTGGTTCGCAAAGGATGGTCTTTCTATTAATCAGAGTATTAATTTTTTTATTTTGTTCTAGATTTTATTATTGTCCAACTTTAGTTGGCTTTTTTTTTTTTTTATCACATTTGTGTAATTTGCTTTTAAAATTACCAACCTAATACATTTTTTGAAAAAATTATCAGCTTGGAGTAGGTCGCACTTAATAAGCACGTCCAGAAATGATTTTCGCGAGAAAATAAAAGTTGTACTCACCAACTACGACTTATCCCAAATTAGTAATTTTTTTAAAAAAATTACACTAATTTAATTTTAAAAGTAAACTATACCTATGTTAAAAAAAAAAAAAAAACTTAGTCAATAGTTTTTCTCTCTCTAGTGGAGATAGGAGTGAAAATAGGTCAAGCCGTCAATAAGGGCCCATGGTCTAGTCTACATTAGGCCTAGGCTAGGTTAGACTTTTTTATTACATAAATCAGGCTTAGGCTTTTATAAAAACCTATTTAATTAAAAAATTCAAGCTTTAGGCCATTTAAAAAGCCTTTTAGGCCTAATTGGCCGACCAATTTAAGTAAATATAAATAATAATTTTTGTTAGTATTATTATTATATGAAATTTGTTATAATGTATTTTTATCTTTTTAAATATTAAGCATGTTGACATACATATAGAGTCAAACCTATTAGTTTATTGAAAGATATATTTATGCCCTGTTTAGAGCTCTTATTACAAAATAAATTTTTAAATAAGTTGTCATGGATGTCATATTAAACATTAAAAATAAACTTATATCATATAAAAATGTTAGACTTGACTTTTATAAAACTTTTTTCACATATTTTCACATGTGTCTCATGCTTTGAGTAACAAGGATTTTAATATTTATAGATTATAATTTGCTTTACATGGAGTTTTTTTCATTGGCCTATGAGCCTATTAGCCCATGTAGAGAAAAGTTAGATCTATATACAAGCTTTAATATGAAATAAGTCTTTAAATAGGCTAATAGGCTAAGTCAAGCTTTCAAATAGGCCAAGTCAGGCCTAAAAATAAAGCCTATGACAGGCAATAGGTCAAGTTCAAGCCATGAATTTTTTAAACAAGCTAGGCCCATTTAGGCAAAGCCTTGTTTAGCCTAGTCTATTTCTACCCCTAAGTGGAGAGACTCTGATTTGTTTGGTACATTTTTTCTTTTAAAAATTTATAAATGAGTTAAATAAGTTAATTCTAAACTTTAAATTTAATTCATTTATATAAATTAATCAAACTTAAAATTCATATTTTTAAAATCAAACCTAAATTTTAAATACTAAAACATTTAAGAAAAAGATTGGTTGATTGATTTAATTGTTTTGATAAGTTATTTTATTGATAATAATAAATTAAACATAAAAAATTTAGCATTTAAACTGAATTTATTTATAATATATTGACAGTATAAAGTAATTTTATATTATCATCTAATTATATATTGTTATATATAATAAAATTATTAATTTGTAATAATTATTTTAAAATCATATTTAAGAGAATTTTTAATTAATTAATAATGTAAAGATCAGGTACTGATAGAGCATCAAAATTAAACTCCTATCTTTTTTAGTTTAAAAATATCAAATATTCATATAATTGATGGAAATTGTTGAATAATAATATATAAATATCTTATCTATTTAGTGATAATCTAAACAAACTTTGTAAGTACCTCCATATATTTAATTTTGGGAACGAAAAAATTGTTGCGTAACCAAAATCCCAAATGAAATCCACACTAAAAAGAGAATCGGTTGTATTAAAATCAAAGTTCATTTCCCATCAATGTAAAGTAAAAAGTTTGAATAATATTTAGTTATTTACATATACTTGCCAATACGCGCGGCATGGTACGGTGGTTATGGGTTCATTGGAAATCTCCTGAACTAATTTTTATAGTCTTGCATTATTGGACATTCTACAGGGAAATCTCTCAACTTTTAGGAACTAGTTGAATAACTTTATTAGATAAGACAAAAGTATCATAATCCCTTAATAGTCTTTTGCCCATTTTTTGGATCCCAAACATACCACTAACACTTTGTTGGATAATATTTTGAATAACATCCTTTATTACCATTTTTATTCGTACAAAAAAAATTTATATACAGAGAGACTAACATTATATGGAGAGAGCAGTAGGTTTTAAAATTTAAACGATCAGGTAACTTTTAATAAAAATTGATTTTTTAGACTTATAAATCAAGACAAAATTAAATAATGGTATATAATTTTTTTCTCAATATTAAATAATCTTTATTAAGAGATATAAAAAATGATATATAATCTTGAGATATACCATATTAAAAAATCTTTGTTTGAGTTAATAAAGAGAAAAAAATGATATAAAAAATGACATATAATCTTGAGATATAGCATATTAAATAATTTTTTTTAAAGGATTCGAGTCCAGTGTCACTCGAACCTGAGACCTTACTTAAGAAATCTGAACCTAGTGTCACGTTTTTCTTTTAAAGACTTAAATAAATTTTTAGTTCTTGTAAAATAAGCGAGTTTTAATTTTAGTTTTTATAATTTTTTATTTTTTTTGTTTTCATCCTTCAAAAACTTGAAATTATTATTTTGATCCTTACTATTATGTGATACTTGTTAACAACTTTTGTGCTTGATGGAAGGTCAAATAATCATCCCAAATGACACCCACTAGTATCTATAATACCATGTAATACCTCTAAAAATTTTTCTAGATCCTTAAAATAAATGTTATTTATTTACTTTAAAATGAATATTAGGGGACCAAAAATAGTTATTTTCAATTTTTGAGGGATGAAAATCAAGGAAAATGTTTTATAGGGACCAAAATTAAAATTCGCTCATTTTTTAAGGACAAAAAACGGTGATTTTTAATTTTAAAGGGATGAAAGACAAAGAAAAAGATTACAAGACTCAAAATTAAAACATGCTCATTTTATAAGGATTAAAAACATATTTAAGCCTTCTTTTAAATAATGATATATAATTTTTTTCTCAATATTAAATAATCTTTGTTTGAGTTTACTTAATAAAGAGATATACGAACATGCTGTTGGTCCAAGTGACACTAGGCTCAGATCCTTTAAGTAAGATCATAGGTTTGAGTATTGTGGATGAAAAAAAAGTGGCTGAGAGGGAAAACCCTACTGAGGTTGGCTAGCTAGGTGTCCTGACAAAGATTAGTCACCAGTAAAGTTGGTAGATACTTTATACTTATAACATGGTTATCAATAAAAAAAAAACTTAACAAAAAGATATGAAAAAATTAATCTGAATTTAATCCTTTTAAAATCTATTCTTTTTTGGGATATCAATTTTGAGTAGTGATTTGAAAATTGGACTTGACTGACAGGAAAATTGATGAACCAGTCAAGTGTTCAATTCAAATAAATCACATAACTAATTTGAAGAAAAACTAGTTAAAGAATTGGTAAAATTGGTAAAAAATTGATAAAAATTGGTAAAAAATTGACAAAAAAACTTGTTCACAACGGATCAACAAAAATGTTTGATACGATGTTACTTTTGTTTTTACTTAAAAAACAAAAAATTAACCTAAAGTATTTGTCATTTTTATTTTTATTTTTGATATAAACTTGAGATATACCGGTCCTAATTTGTGGGTTTGAGTATTGTGGATCAACAAAAATGCTTAATACAATGTTACAATCTTGAGATATACCGGTCCAAATTTTTCATAACTATGATTGGGAACTTCATATAATGATGATTGGAAATTATATTTTGAATTAAAGAAAAACCACATGAAGAACTTTCTATATATGCTTAGGCCTTCATTGGACTCAATTTTACTTGTTTTGGGCGTCAAAAGAAAACATGAAACCTACATCCGATCCTTTTCTGCCTATATGTCTAACGTCTTTCTCCCACAGGTAGCTTAAGTTCTTAACCACGTGCTGCATTTTCCTATTACGCCCACGAGCCTTTCGGTGTGGCAAACTTAAAATATTTTTTATTCTTTGTCTTCAAATTACGAACATAGTTGTTATTAATTTGAGAATAGTGGTTAGGGAAAAAAATTTCACGTGACTTCAGGATTTGAATGAAGTTTTTGTATTGGTTTGCAATATACTTTTATTTCCATCAACCATTATTAAGTAACAAGATCATTATATTATATATATGTTACTTTTTGTTAGCATTTTTTATTAGCTAAAACTAAATTCAAATAGTTTTATTATGTCGAAATGTTGAATGCTAGTTTATTGCAAAATGTTTAATAATTAAATTAAATTACATATATGAAATAAAAATGAGCAAAATGAAACATGTGGTCATCAAACTTCTATATATACGTATACGTATGACATGTATGGCACTTTAGACATCTTTTAAATAACTCGATGTCATCTTTTTCTTTTTCTTTTTTTAATGGCAACAATGAAATTAAATTTAGGACTTTGTCCAAACTATCCAAGTTCCTCACCACTATGCTGATTCCAATGAAATTATATTGATGTTATCTTACCTTGCACCATTTTAAACTACATTTTTAACACGAAATTAATAATTGATGTTGCAAGATAAAATAACAACGAACGAAATTTGAAAACGAAAGAGAAATTCAATAAATAAGTAAAACCAAAATAAAAAAATTGTAAATATGCTAAACATTGATTAAGGAATAATTAATATTATATTAAATATATAGTATTAATTTCTTAAAAATATATGTTAAATATTTTTCTGTTTTAATATAATAGGTACCTTTTTGATAAATGTTTTTTTATTTTTAAACTCTGAGACACTAGTTAAGATTTTTTAATAAGAAAGTGTTAAAGCGTATAAACCGGCTATAATCAATAAGGAAAAATTAGGTAGAGTTCACCATAAAAGAATAAAAAGCAAAGGTTAGATGTACTGGACCACTGGTTGAACAACATAAGTGGAGATAAATATCTTATACTCCTATTTTTTAATTAATATAAGATTCATTAGCAAAGTAAAAAAAAAAAAACAAACTATTAAATAAGAAATGAAACCCAACTCACTCGATGGATTTGACATAAATTTTAATAAATAAAAATTGTATTAAAAAATGTATTACTGTTTTTTTTTTATAAAAAATTCACATAAACCATTGAGAAACTAACTCATTAGTACATACTATGTAATTATAAAGCTATCTAAATAATTAATTTTACAATTTAATTTTTAATTATTTTATAAGGATACAAAACGAAAGTGAAGCAAAAACTTATATCTATACATTACATGTTTATGTATTTTTTTTTTAAATGTTTTGAAATTTTAATATTTAAAAACTTACCTAATAGGATGAAAAAGTTAAAGATAAAACTAGTTTTAAGCGAATATTTAAATGATTAAATTGATAGTTTAATATAAAAAGTTAATTTTAGGTTATCATTTTTTTGCATATTATAATTTCTTATACTATGGTGATTGTGAAAAATAATGAAAAAAGTTAATAAAAATTATATTTATTTATATACCAAAAAGATTGATTACGATACGTACTCTAAATTTATGTTAGATGTAATAATAAAATAACAATAATATATTATTGTAGACAAAATAATAACATTGTTCATTTACATTTACAACAATAAAATAATGATAATAATATATCTTATATAGATAATAATAATAATAATAATAACAGTTAGTATCATACTATAGCGATTGATATTATTACGATAGGATAATAATATATTATTATGATATAGTTAAAACCCGCTAGAGTTGGTCTAAGAGAATTAGGATAGTTTGCATAAAGTTTTATGTTCAAACTTTATTGTTATCGTTGAACTTAAAAAAACGATAGGATAATATTTGAAAATATTGTTTTTATTATTACTTATAATATTTTACTATTACCAAGTATATTATTATTACAACAATACCATGTTTTGCTAATTTTTTAAATAATTAAACGTCATGCATAAAATTACATACATAAAAATATTTAACTTGTTTAAAACTCAACATATATGATCATAAAAATAATGTCAAATGATTTAATAATTAAATTTATATTTTATAAAAAAATATTATGAAAAGTGAATATATATTACTTCCTCTCGGAATAATTAGATCAGTTGTCACACATGGTGTCTACCAATTTTATTAATGATTAATCTTCACCAAAAAATTTGACTGGCTACCTTTAGTGAAGTTTTTCTTTCTAACTAAGTTTTTTCAATAAGTATGTATTGTGGTTAGACTAATCGTACATACTTATTGAAAAAAAATAAGGCTATTAAAGCTCAAACTTTAAGTCCATCAATAAAAAAAACATTTGCTATAAGTTTTTATAAAACTAAAAGCCACATAAATAGGCAAAAAGGCCCAATATTAGATCTTTCATTTAAAATAAAAAAAAAATCTATCAAAATTTACTTTAGGTTTCACTCACTGTTAGGCTGGTCCTATAGTGCAAAATTTTTTATAATATCAATTAACCAAAAATCATAGTTTATATGATTTTTAAAATAATTATTATAAAAGGCAACAAACTTACTATATATAACAATTTATTATTGGATGATAATGTAAAAAATTTTATATTGTAAATGCATATATTATTTTTAAAAGATAAATACATATATTATTTATTCTTTGATTTAATACGTTTTCTTCTCAACTTTGTTGAGTGGGCAAATAATTTAAGATTTGGTCATGACTCATGAGTTTGGAAATACTCTGAATAAAATTGAATTTATATCCAACTAATAAATTTTTAATTGCAAATTATTTAACTATAAAATAAATAAATTTAATACATGAATAGAAATTTTATTTCTTAAATAATTTTTTTAAATAATGTCTTAAAAATTGCTTAAAATATTTATTTTTCGAAACTAGAAAAATAAAAACGCTATTAACATAAAAAGTAGTGATTGGACACGAAATCAACCAGAGCCAGTGAAGATGGACAAGCAACCAATAACCCAATATAGAGATTAGCGTTGACTACCAAAAACATTTTCATTCTGCGAAATATATATTTCTTTCATTAAAATTAGAACACTTATATAATTTTTTCTTATTTTAAAAATGTTTTGAAATAAAATTTACATAAAACTGCTAAATTAATATATTACTAAGGGGTCGAGGTTTCGTCCGGGGGAGTATCTACGAACCCTAGTTTGTGTCTGACTGTTTTTATATATTTCATGTTAATTAACCCTGTGGTTAGCGGCTAATTTTCGTATTTCTTTAGACTGATGCTATATATCCTTGAGTTTAATGGATGCACCGTTAGTGTAAAAAGTTTTACACTATCATTCAATCAGAAATCACTATTAATATGACTTTTAAAATATTTATTATAAAGGTCAACAAACTTACAATAAACGGTAGTTTGTGATTGGATGACAGTAGTAAAACTATTTTACATTATCGGTGCATAACTATTAAACTCATATATCCTTTTATAAATTTTTTATAAATTTTCTAATTAGTTTATAAAAACTTATTAAATGAAAAAATTAAACATATTTATATATTAAAACGATAAATTAAGAAATGTATTGATACACTTTCATCCAATTACAAACCATCATATACAGTAAGTTTACTGACTTTGATAATAACTACCATAAAAATTATACTAAAAATGATTTTTAAATGATTTACAATGCAAAAACTTCTACACTAATAATACATACACATTAAACTTATCTTAAAAATATAAAACATATTTAATACTTATCATATAAAAAAATAGAAAGATTAATAATGGGACACGGATCTTCTCTAGTTGAAAAAAATAAAAAGAGTCCAGTTTTTAATCTTCACTGTTTAATACATTATTTTTTATTTTTTATTTTTTATACGTTAAATTCATTAAACATTAAAATTAATCAAAGCCTAAAATTACCACATAACTGAAGGGAATCTTTTTCCCTCTACCGGAGGGAGGGAGTAGTGACTCCCCCGAATAAAAGGAATGAGGATTAGGTGTTGGATTATTAATAACAGCTGCCAACCATACAATTAAAGTAATGTTTGGGTCGACACTTTATCCTATGAGTGACGCGCACCGTACAAACATCCCCGCAATCGCCGGTCACATGACACGTGCAACTCCTGTGGTCCCCGCAAGGCGCGTGCTCCACGTGGCATCTGTACTATGCATGTCGGCATTAGGCAACACCATGGGCGCCTTCGTCGATTGTTGAGCCTCCTCCCAAGCCACGTGGATCTCTCCCTTTCAAACGGAAACGGAAACGTTAACGCCCTCTTTCGTACGAGGGAAGAAATAGAGAGAGAAAAAAAAAAGATGAGAAAAAAAAAGAGATAAAAAATAAAGTAAAAAATTAAAGTTATTAAGTTGAAGAGAAATAGAAATAGAGTGGAAATAAATTATTAGTTAAAAATCATTATATCCCTTACAAATCTAAATACATGTTTTCTCTTCTTTCTTTTTTCATTCAATCAATCTCGGTTTATGAAAATAGATTTTGAACTGTAGGTGATGCTTGAATGAAATAATTTATGAGTGTTAATGCCTTTTGCATATATATGTATTAAGCTTTTTCATAAAAGAAATTGATTTGCTATATGTACTAAATTGATTTGTTATATGCTACCTTGTGCAAAGTTGGCCTATTAATAATATGCTTTTGTCTATAAAAAAAATAATCAATTTTGATCTACCACAAAATCGATTTTGCCTCCACAAATCACAAGCAAAATTGATTTGCATGTGACAAAATCAGTTTATATTACTTGAAGTGGCTCAAATCGATTTTGCAATAGCATGAAATTGATCTTCACTGGTCCTTTGTACAACACATAATAGACCGAAATCAATTTTCTTGGCACAAAATTGATTTTGCACGAACAAAGGAACACAATCTGGTTATAGTTTCCCATCGATATCGTCGAGCTTCACCGCAAGAAACACATGCAAAGGGCTTTTTTTGAAAAAAAAAGTAGCAAACTGTACTATTTCTTCACTAATCAACTCACTTTCGTGTAGAAGGTTTAAGGTAGGGGTCTCACGGTTTTTTTCAAAAATTTCATTGTCTTTCTATTCTCCCAAACAAAACGAAATTACACATTTTCTTTCTCTTCCTTCCTCTTCCACCCTCCTCTCCCTATTTGAACACTACCAAACAAAGCGTAAATAATTGTGCATTCTACTCCTATTTATTTTCCATTTTTGCTTTCCTCCACTTTTCCATTTTGGTTTGGTTTTACTGTTTTAGTTTAAGGGAGTTTAACGTCGACAATTTTTTATCGACTCAATGACAATGGAAGACGGGGAATTACATACTATAATAAGTTACAACAAATTTTATATATTTATATTTTTACCCTAAAAAAATTTAAAATATTAATGTTACCCCTAACAAATAAGTACAATACCTCGCGAGTCAGACATTTTGCATTTGTAGAACGGTAGAACTCTGCCACTATCTGTCATCGAACAAAGTTATGTTAATAATATATTATTGAAATTATACATGAAAATATCAATAATTTAAATATTAATTAATATATATATAATTATTATGAAGCTTTTAATAATATGTCTACTAAATAAGCATTTAATATACATATAATTATTATATTACAAATTTTAAATTTAATATTGTTTTCGTACATAAAAAGATTGAAGGTAATTTTCGAAATGAAACTGAAAAACATAGCGAAATAAAAGAAAAGAGTAAGAGGGAAATTAATTTATTTAAGGAAAAAAGAGTATTTAATCACATAATTTTATATTTTTTGCAAAGAGTTTAATGGTCATGCACTGTCAGTGTAAAAAGTGTTACATTATCAACCAATCAGAAATCATCGTTAATATGACTTTTAAAATATTTATTATAAAAGTCAACAAACTTATAATAAATGGTAGTTTGTGATTGGATAACAGTGTAAAACTACTTTATACTGTCAGTGCATGACCTGTTTTCTCTTTTGCAAATAGACACTTTAAACATTAGTTTCATTCCATTTGATTCTTAAATTTTACTCTTTGTAAATAAATACCTTAAATTATCATTTTGTCTCAAATAATCATTAAACTTTACTTCTTTTTGCACATAGACACTTAAATTTCAATTTCATCTCAATTAATCCTTAAAAGCTACTCCTTTTATAAATAATCTCTTATATTAAATTGAGATTAAATTACTAAAAGAATAAATATCAACTATTTATTTATTTTAATCTCAATTATTTATTATTTTTATTTTTATAAATCAAATTTCAAATATTAAAGCATAATAAATGTAGAATTAAAAAAATTAAATAATAGCTTTTTGATTTTTTATTATTTTCTCTTTTTATTTCTTCTAAATTCATATATATTTTAAATTTTAATATATGAAAAACTGAGTTGTAAGGAAAAAAAATTAAAGAATGATTCACATATAAGGTAAATAAGTCATTGGGTTTTCTTTTCAATTAGTATTTGAAATAGAGGCCATGTTTGGCAAAAGTAGCAGAAAAACTAACTAAATGTTGGTAGCTAAAAACTGAAAGCTATTAAACTAGCTTGTTGAATTGTAAGTATTTAGTAAAATTATCTATTAAAGTAGCTGATAAATATAAAATGACAAAAATAGAAATATTTAAATGTAAATTTTAATGTTTGTTTTTTGATTAATTTTAAACTCTTGTAATTTTTTTAAGATTAATTATCTTCATTATATTTGTTAGTTTCAATTAGTTTAATAAAACAAATAGTATAAATAATGTAACAGTTAAAATAAACCATGTAATATAACAAAAATTCAAAAAATAATAACAAAAATAAAATAAAATAAACCTATTATCTATCATTATTA
Organism: Spatholobus suberectus; assembly: GCA_004329165.1. Lineage (NCBI taxonomy): Eukaryota > Viridiplantae > Streptophyta > Magnoliopsida > Fabales > Fabaceae > Spatholobus > Spatholobus suberectus. The sequence continues at coordinate 32,877,194 of CM014735.1, read as the reverse complement.
ATATCTTATGTAATAAAAGGGTAAAAATTAAAACCCTACCTTATGCAAAAAAAAAAAGAAGGTAATCTTAAGAGTGAAAGAAGTGACAAAAAATAATAATAAAATCCTATCTTATGTAAAAAGATAAAAATGAAATTAAATAAATATTTTACGGACAAAAAAAATAAAACATAAGAAATTAAAATTTAGTGCATTTCAAAAATTCAAGATTCGAAGACTTTCCTAATTACCAAACCATTGAAAAGCTATTGAAAGGAGCTTTTTTCTAAGCTCCTTCTTTTTTATCTTTTCTTTATTACAAATAAGCTCCCTTTATTTTTAAAAGCTTTTATAGAAAACTGTTTGGCCTAACCACCTAAAAAATAATTTAAATAAATGTCTTTTTGTAAAACGAAAACTCTTGTAATTTTAAAAATTAAAATGAGAGTTTAATCACTAAAAAAAAATGTACAGTAACATCACAATGTTACCTAACAGGCTAACATTACGAACCTATCTATTTATTTATTATTATATTAAAGAATGATCTAAGCTAACACGTGGCCTTGTTTTATTAATTTGATTTCCATCCATTTTTCATTAACATAATAACCTCATTTCCCCTCCCCAATTCTCATTTACCGTTCATTCTCATTATAACACAACGACGACGTCCGTGATTACCCCCTCCCTTCCCGCAATTCTCATTTTTTTATGTTCACTGAAAATGCCTTATTGCTTATACTCAGCTTCTCCTCTTTATTTGACGTGCACCTTTTTTTACTCATTTATTTCTTTTCATTAAATACTAAAAACACTGAAATATTTTTATTTTAGTCATTTCTTGCATAGCTTCTTAAAAAATAAAATAACATTTTTATAAATAAAAACAGATATTCTCTCAAATCAAACTTATCATTAAAACTCACCTAATTTTAAATAAATTAAATTTAAGAAATACACTTATTTTTTAAAAATGAAGATAATACAATATTTTGTTTACTAAATCAATAATCAATGATATATAGTTTAATTATTATAAAATTATTATATCGATATAATATTAAAAATCAAATTAGTATCAAAATAATTTTGCAAAATATCTTCTTATTGTAATATTTATTATTATGATATATCAAAATTTTTGTTATAATTTTTAGAGACTATATATACAATTATAATTTTTTTGTTTTATAATTTTATCTACAACCAATTAATTATGATTTTATTAATATATCATCATAAATGTAAATAACTATTATGTATATTATGTATATTATGTTTATAATTGACATAAATATTATATATAATTAACACACACACATATTCAATAACTATTCTATATATACCAACATAATATCCTTTAATATAATTAATATTTATGTAGATGTGATTTAAGCACTTGATTACATGTTTGTAACAAGAGTACGTAGTTGCTATTATGAGGAAAAGGGTGTGACTGGGTTTTTAATGTTTGATTATGCATTAATAAATACATGTCTTGGCTTTATTATGTCTGATTATATAGTAATTCCAAAATTCTTAGATCAATTTCTTTTGACTAATTTCATGTTAATTACCTTTGTCTTCAACCTAACTTTTGACTCTAAATAGAATATTATAAAAGACTTAAATCATCAATCCAAATTATTTGAATCTATAAATGCTATATATTTATTATACTTTACAAATATAACTTTTCATTTGAATTTATATATACAGATTACATGTTAACATATTTTACTTAATATCATGGAAAAAATCAACATACTGTATTACAAACCATTTGAATATATACTTAAAAAGAAAAGCGGTCCGTGTGAGTGCACGAGTCAACATACTAGTTTGTGCTAAAATAATTAGCTGTCACAAGACATGCATGATCGCCAAAACTGCTGGTGATTCACTTTGGGAGGTAATTGTTACAACTTATGAAATGCTTTGGTCCATGATTCATTTTGGTCATCGAGTGGCATGATCTATGGTGTGGCTTTCCGTTTATCAATAATATAAAAAAATTGTTTTGGCTAAAATTATAAGTTGTGTCAAAACTTGACCCTAAAGAATAAATATAAAAACTTGAGTTAGTATAGCCTACTACAGGGTTGCGGGTACTCTTTATCCACCGTTGGATATATATATATATATATATATAAATACATACCTATGGCTATAACATGATTTTCCCCATTGATGGAGATAGTTTCACGGTCTCCATGCTAAAACTCACCGGGCACCTGTTCCTTATTTTTATACTATATTAGTATAGTATCCGTGCAATGAATCATGTTAGTTTTTACACTTATTTTAAAAGTATTGTGTAAACAATAAAAACAGTATATTATTACATGGTTATACTGATACATGTTTCAAAAATGACATATTTTTTAAGTTTAAAATAATTATCTAAAATATGATTAGAAAATTAAATAATATTAATGTAAACTATCAGATATTTTTAATATATAAGACTAAGGCGAAAAATATAATCAAAAGACAAGTAATTCTTAATATAAATAGATGTTCAACATAAAATTTAATTTAACTTATAATAATGTGTATAGAATCATTATCAAAATCACTTGTGTATATTCATCTAATACCATCTTTTTTATTAAGCTTTCCTTGAATCTTCTTAATGAATGCAAGAAAGTTGGGAATAGATGATATGAGAAATAAGAAGAATAAAAATGCTTATTTACTATAGAAAGGACTTAGCATAGTAAGAAAAGTTTGTGTTTTGAGATATAACATTTTTTTGATAAATTTAGATAGGGATGAGAATAGAACAAACTAGGTTAGGCTTTACTAGACTTGAACTGACTAGTTAAATATGTAAGGCTTGAGTCTCACCTTTTTACTTGTCATGGACTTTTTTTAGAGACATGACCTAACCGACATAAAAGTCTAGCCTAACCTATGAGCTTGTTTAAAGGTATGCTTTATGATAATTTTACACCAACAATTCAATGAATTGTTATAGTGATATTAAGGTCAGTTTGTGTTTTGATACTGAACAATTATTAGCATCCAAAGGAAAATTAATATATTTACATTGTTCACAAAAAGAAAGGTAAAACAAACATGAAAGGCCAAAATCCTAAGGTTAATTATTGTAGTAGACTTTTTGTTCTTTAATAATAATAATAATATAAACAAACCAACTTAATAGGTCTAATGAGATTTTTTTAAGGCTTGAGCTTAGCCTTTTTATTTAAATAAACTTTTCATTAAGCTTTAACCCTTCCTTTAACCCATCAAACCTATTTCCACCCTTAAACCTAGGTATCCCCAACCTATAAGTTAATAACTAATTTCTCAAAGGAGTCAACCTCTTCCAATAGATACTTTTTCCTAAACAAATATGCTCCTTCATATATATAGTCCTGAGATATAACATATAGCTAACTAAAAGGTGGGGTTTGGTGACAAAATGAAATATTATATTTTGTTTTATACTTCTTCGTTCCATTCATTATTTTTAGTAAAATCAAAATACAAATTTTTTTAACCTCGTGTTTTGTTATGTTCCAATTTAAAAATATGCTAATTGTAGAATAGAAACTGTATGTTATGTTTCATCTAATTCTAACTTGTTTACAAAACTCCACCAAAGATTTGAAAGAAATAACTAATAGGTCTTAGGTTTTCAATGTGACTGCATATGCATGCAATGACACTTACATTAATCTCGTCATACTTGATATTGTTAGGATAAGAAGAATCTTAAAAAGTTTGCAATTTTAGAATGTTGTCGTGATTTAGATAGCCATCAAATTTTGACATTCTATTCACTTGAAACTATTTTGGCTATGCAATTTAAATAAAAAATCCCATGAATAAAAACATGCAAAATTCAATAGATATGATATATACACAATAACATTGATATCATGTACAAACATACATACCAAGCACATAATCAACAACCAAGTATCAGACCATACCGTGAAACCAATACAAAAGTATATATTAACCATTGATTTTCTCATCAATAACCAATATTACTTACTTTACTCTATAAAGTGAATTGTTCATTTTAGAGGACTAAATCCTTAATCATTATCCCTAATTCATGGAGGAATCTTATACAGGCACGCTATCACACAACAAATAAGGCCATGTTGTGTGCTTTTATTAAGCAGTGGCACAAGGACACCAACTTCTTCCATCCTTCTAGCAAGAGAAATGATCATCACTCTAAATGATGTGTCATCTCTCCTACACCTACCTGTTATTGGGACCTTATGTGACCACCACTAGTCGTATGTGAATAGGTGATTGGCATTTTGATGCGTGAGCTCAGGGTTAGGTACGAGAAGGCACTTTCTGGGACTAGAGGAGGAGCACACAAGGCATTTGAGTGGTTGAAGGACATATATCGTTCATGTATGGAGGATGACCAAGTCTTCTTTGCAGTAAGAACCTATTTCTTACATTTGGTTGGTTGCACGATCTTTGTCGATAAAAGTTTCACGTGCATGCTTGTCTACTACTTAGAGCTTTTCCATTATCTTGATAGATGTAGGGATTATGCATGGGTGCCTTTGTGTGCGCTTTCTTGTACAATTAACTTAGCGTGGCTTACTTACATCATACGAATGCCTCTACTACACATATCAATTTTTTTTATTTTTCTGGCTTTTGGGTATTTTGTTTTACGAAAATTAATTATGTTAATGGTTTTACATACATGGATATATGAACATTTTTCGACCATTAGCCCTTGTGAGCTGGTCAATACATATGTTGAGAGTAGACCCCATGCTTGTAAATGGAAGCTTATGATGGGCTTTGGCCAGGCATTGTTGATGAGGTCAACATTAGATCAACTACGACTGAAGGATGTCATTTGGACGTCGTATGAAGAGCATAAAAAGGAGTGAGCCTTCCATGATATTTTTTATTTTTCTAGCATCCTCAGACTTGGCCTTCTGTTACGTGCTTATCTACTTGAGAGGGTGCTACAACAATTTGGGCATGTGTAAGAGATCCTTCACTTGCCACTTTACCATTAGCCCTTAGTCAAGGAATGTGATGAGTAGTTTGCTAAGTGGGCAACCCACATTGTTGACATCAATGATGGAGTAGTGTTTTCTGCCTTGAGGTTATCCATGGGAGTGTGTGGATGACTACTTGGAGTGGTTTCGCCACATTTCTCGTCTATACATCATTCGTCCAGTAGAGGGATATTTGCCAAGAAGACCTCTGTGAGTACTTGTGCAACACCTTGGAGGTAGTTAGATAGAGTCTTTTTCGAGCAATTCTCATGATTGTCAAGTAAGTATATATATCTCCCTCCCCTATGTATTGAGCGACAAACAAACCTTCATAGTACTTTTTTATATTATTTTTTCGTAAACATTGTTTGATAGGATGACTCAAGATTTTTGGGCCATGATTGGTTTGAGAATGGTTATTGAGGGTGTTGACACTTATACTTACACATAGCGAGTATTGACACTAACACAGCTAGGCACTACATCGAGATGTACACATCAGAGAAGGAGGAAGACTCACCATTGATGTTTTGAATTTTCAGATTTGCACTTTATTTTGTATCTCAAGTTCACTTATTTTGTAATATTTCATTTTCACAATTTTATATTTTGTATTATTTCATGTTATGTTGACTTATTTTTTACGAATATGTTGACTTATTTTGATTTGTTTCATATTTTTGTCTCATTTATTATTTAATAAGTTATGCAACTATTAAAGTTATTCAAAACAAATAAGAATTAAGTGCCAAAATTAACTAAATTAATTAATATTTTATTTAAAATTAATCATCTAATTAAAAATTATTAAATTATTTAATCAAAAATAAAAAATAACTTAAATACACAATGAAAATGTGCTTTTATTGTGTATTTAGACTAAACTACACAACAAAAATATATTTTTGTTGTACATTTATGTACAATATAGAACAAAAACTTGTTTTTATTATGTTTTAATTAGAAGTAGGTGATATGACTTCGCAATAATTGTAAAAAAAAAAAAAAGTTAGTGTGTGAGAATAGGGGAAATGAGTGTGAGAATAACATTGGCCTTCGGGCAAAGGTCTTCCGTGTTAGGTTGGGCCCGGCCCACCAGGAATCCGCTAGAAGGTCATGAAATCAAATCAATCAAAATGGCGTAACCCCAAACAGAACCCTGTGAATTCCAAACGCTGCCTTCGATTCCCAAATCCTCGCTCCTGTCGCACAGTACAGTTCCATCGGAGTTGCGATCCGTTCCAATTCCATGACGACACCACCGTCTTCCTCCTCCGCTTCGCAATCGCACTTCACCTATTCCAACCCTTCCTTCTTCCCTGTGCCCTTTCACCTTCAGCAACCCGCAACCACTCACTACGCTGCACCCTACGTCGCCGCTCCGTCCGTGCAAATCCCCGTACCTCCCGTCGTTGGTCCGGTTGCGCCGCCGCCGGTGCCTGCCGTATACTCCACCCTGCCGCAATATCAGGTCCGTGGTTTTGTTCTTGTTTAGAATAAGAAAAGGCGTAAGTTGATTGAATTATTTTTTTGATGAATAAAACGAATTTTAAGTTGATTGAATTGTTACATGATTGAACAGGCACAGCAGTTATTTGAGAGGGATGCGCAGATAATAACGCCGGAGGCTCTCGAGAATGTTAAGGCAGCGATTGCGAGCAGCGACGTGGAGCACAAAACTGATACCAAGAAGAAAGCGGTTCCTCGCAAAGCTGCTGGTCAATCGTGGGAGGATTCTATCCTTGCAGAGTGGCCAGAAGGTATGAAGAGGATGTTGTTGTCAATACTATTTAGTACTTGCTGATTCGTTAATTTAATTTTATGTATATTGAAAGTTTGCTTGTGTTGTGAAAGATGATCTATTATTCCTTAATTCGGTTTTGTACAAGTGGTTTGGATTTTATGGTATGTGCGTATGCGCTTGTGTTTTGTTTGTTTGTCCTGAGCCTATATGGAAATTGCATTCGTGATTTTGAAGTTAGATAAGGATTCATGAATTGATTTATCTTATTTTTTTTGGATCATTAGATGATTATCGGCTCTTCTGTGGTGATCTTGGTAATGAAGTGAATGATGATGTTCTCTCAAAAGCGTTTTCACGATTTCCTTCCTTTAACATGGCACGAGTAAGTGGATTTCTCATCTAATCCGAATGCTTTTTATGTTTAGTTGTGATTGTGGTGCTAGTGTGAGTATTTTCTATTTCCTCTTCAGATATTTGTTTGAAGGGACAGAGTTGTTAATGATTTGTGTATCTTAAGGTAGGTCCTGCTTAATAATTTACATTTGATTAGACATTTTTTATGATTAAATTGATGTGTTATTTTGTCATCTTAGGTGTTTCCTTGTCATTGCTCCTTATTCACAAATCAAGGGCAATTGAAATTATATACCGGTGACAAAATGCACTTGAATTTGAACAATAAATTCATATAAAATTAGCATTGTGACTATTATTATGTAATGTTATGAGATCTCAATCTCGAAAGTAGTTGGAGTCAGGTTGATCTTTGAGTATTGGCTAACCAGTTTAAATTTGGAAGAGTTGGTAGCAGGTTAATTGGAAGATGGAATCTTTCAACTAGATTTTGTTTGTTTTTACTGTCCTGCTCTAGTTCACTCTTTAACCTGTGTAGCACTCTAACTACTTGGAATTCTTTCAACCTTGTATTTTTTTTGGGTATAAGTTTAGACACAAATCAGTACTTTTTTCCTGAGGATAAGTTTTGGTGTGGATGAAAATAATGGACTACCAAAGGGACTTTGAAATTTGGCACGTAAAGGTTCCCACCCAGGAGGGAAGGCAGTGAGAGACTCAGTTCTTTTGCATGTTTGCCAGAGACACCAGTGTATTTTTAATTCACTTGGGATGAGAAAATTGGTTAAATAATAGTTATTGAAAATATGAACTGAGAAATTAGTAATAGCTCTGTCTATTAAGTATTAACTAATTATTGGGTCAAGACCATTCTCTACCTACTAGAATTTTTGAGCATAATGAATAATCTGGATATTATATTAAGTTAGTGGAGAAGAAAAGCTAAACCGGCATGTTTTTCTGCTTTGCTTTATGTATGTCCATTACTTACAAAATAAATATGTATGTAGTAGTTCTCTCATTGAGACTGGGAAATTTGTTCCAAGTTCTGTTGCTGGAAATATGAGGGCATTGAAGAGTGGAGACATTTAATTCCATCTAAAGAACTTTACTTTTGCAATCATCTGTTTGTAATTGCCTTGTTTTGCTTGTCTTTGACTCTCTAAGCAAACTTAGGTTTATTATTTACGTGTTTGTGATGCATGTATTTCCTTGTAATGAGTTGTGATTAAGCTATGTTTGATTGATCTTGTCTAGGTTGTCAGAGATAAGCGGACTGGTAAAACAAAAGGTTATGGATTTGTGAGCTTTGCCAATCCTTCTGACCTTGCTGCTGCTCTTAAAGAAATGAATGGTTAGTAAGTTCAGATGGGTCGCTCTTTTAACTGTTTCTCTGTAATGTCTAAATACATTTTGACTATTACTCGGTAATATCTGTTACTTTTCTGATTAGTGCTTTGATTCAGTATATATATTTTATGCCAGGTAATATTGACTAGAAACTGATAGCTTTACTATCCAAAACCATAATCATGATGGATTATATGTATTTATGGCTTATCAAACTAGTCACTGAGTCCTTTCAATGTAAGCAGACAATATTGTGGCAAATGCAATGAAATATATATCCTGACTTTGATGTGTTGATTTCAGGTAAGTATGTTGGAAATCGGCCAATAAAACTACGCAAGAGTAAGTGGAAGGAGAGGACAGATTATGAAGCACTGGAGAAGCAGAAGGTAGCAATTTTCTTGGTTAATGATTTGAAATTGTTCCGTTAATGTATCCTCTTGGATGCCCAACTTAATTCTTTTATATTTTACATGGCAGAATCACATTCAAAAGAAACCAAAAATGCCTAGGAAAGGTGTGCTGCACAAGTGAGAAGGGCCAGAATCTGTGTAAATCAGGTTACCAACTTAACTAAGTAGAACACCGTTTTCAAAATGCTATTTCTTTGTTCATCTGAAATGTACTTCCCGTGTAACCAAAAAAAAGGCATCCCCTTCGAATATTTCTTTCCATGGATCTGTTTGCCAAATACTATACTTTTGCTTCTAAAATGTATATGGCCATTACCAAAAATAACCTATTACTGATGTTTACATTTCAGGAATTTGTGGTGGTCATTTAAAACAGGACGAGGAAAAAACTCAGAAAATGTATAAAATTTGACGTTGTGTACTCAAGTTGTTGCTTACTTTAGATTGTTTACTCAAGTTGATGCTTGGTGGAGTAGCTTAAATACAATTTGTCAACGCAATCCAGCCCAAACTGGCTGGTGAAAACAATTTCTTTTAATGGGAAAAATATAATAGAAATTGTTATGCGTGCTTGAGTAGGATATATCTAGCTCTTGACTAATGAATTTTGCATTTCTATGCTAATCGGAATTGATATTATATCTGATAGTGCTTGTGCTTCGTTGATGATCATCGAGTCATCGACTAACATAAGAATCTGGTACCTTGCGGAACAGTCCGAGTTATTTGACTAACAAGTGAAACTCAAGTTACCAGGGGATAACCTCTCCAATATTTTCTCCTCCAGCTACTGTTTCAAGTACTGATATGTCTATTCTTTTTTATGAAGGGTTTATTTATTTATTTTTTCCCTATATCGTTGGTAATTAATTTGATTTGTGCAAAGCACTTGCCAGCCTTGAGTGTTGGATTTGCCTGTGTCTATATTACACAATTTTGTGTAAAATTAAGCCCAATACCTATCACAATCCACGCATTGGTTAAACTAAATGAAGAGTAAAAATAAACTGCCCCTCCTGTTCATAGGTTATACTCAATGGGACAACAGTAAGTACGTGCGGTTAATTGTTTATTAGCAAATTATACGTATCCATTAAGGCAACACTGTTCATAGGTTCGAAGGTTTAAGGAAATCTAATCGAGCATCTCCTGTTGTTAGCAGTGGTCGACAAGAAAAGTCCATTCTGTAATTCTCTTATAAGCTGTTTCTCGAGTTACTACAGCTGCCTAGAACGTTGCATTTTCTATCAGGCAATTCTCTGCATGGACAAAAGCCAGTAATGTCGGCATAATCTATTGTGTTAATATGTAATCTTCTGAATATATCAATCAAAAGAATAAAATATAATGACTAATTCTGATGGACAAATTGTTCAAAATCCAGAAAGACTATTGACATCTTTTGGCATCATTACGTGTTTTCAATCCTTTACTAGTTTGATCACATTGAATTTATGTACGCTTTTATTTTATATTTTATGGATAAAATAATCATTTACTCACGTTTATTACTCTTTTAACGGGGGCAGGAAATGAAAACAATTTTTCTTACGGTATGTACTTTCGCAGACAATTTTTTCACAAGAAAAAATATTTGAAATAAAAATAGGATTGCAGCATTGAAGTCATATAGTTTGTCTACCTACCATATTAAAATCCAAGCTCTTAACACTAGTGTAAAAATATGCTACGTAAAAACCATTATTGAATAGTTGCATATGTATTACAATAGTTTGTAACCCAGAGCATCCCACAGGCCCAAAAAAAAAAAACTTTAGCAGTGATTCATAAGAACGGAATAAAAATCTCGAAGTTTATTGTAATGTGAAAATTTTAATATATTTTATTAACTATCAAACTAACCTAAAAATATGGATTAAATTATATTGAATCATCTCTTGAGCCAATTTTTTCTGTAGCGAGTGATTAAGTGATTTTTTTTATTTCAGAAGTTAGTCACATTCACTATTTACTTAGTATTTGTAAGTTTGATCCACAAATAAAAGCACTTGGGCTGCCTTCCATCCCGGCATCCCCAAAATTTGCACTGTTTTATCAAATTGACACAAAAAGATTGAGGCAATTGATATATTTGTATATCGTGTTTGCATCTGCGTTTCCAACTTACGTATATTTGTATTTTCGCGTCAAATGCAGCAAAAGACGCTGAAGCTACATATTATAGCTTCTGGCAGTCGCGGATCAATTTATTTTAGACGCATAGCTAACCTCGCGGTTAGTTTTGTGAATGTAATTCTTTTGCCAAACTTAGACTGGGCTTGAATTTGCCCCTAAAGTTGCTGCCGTATTGGATTTTTATCCATAATCTTACCTACCCAAAACTTGCCTTTTCCTAAAATGGTTAGATAACAATCCATGTATGTGGAGGGCCTGCATTGGTGAAGCTGAGATATTGTAAAATATTATATTTATCCTATATTTGTTTTGGTTGAAATAGAGTGAAAAGAAATAAGAAGGAGGAAAATAGAAAAGAAATACTAATTTCTACTGTTTGTTTGAGAGGAAAAATATGAATGAAACAAGTTATTTTGTGAAACCCACCAAAAAACATTTTCTCCCACTTTAGGAATGAATAGGATGAAATGATCTCTCTTATTTTTATTTTTTGTTTATTTTTTAAAATTATGAATTAATTTTTTTTAAAATAATAAATAATTTTATGTTAAGAAAAAAAATATTATATTAAAAAATTACATTTTTTAGTTATTATAAAAATATTTTTTATATAATTCATTTATTTCTTTTCACTTTCTTTTTCATTCATCCAAACAAGTGAAAAGAAATTCTCCCACTTCTTTCCTTTCTATTTCTATTCATCCAAACAACATATATTTTTCATTTTATTTTTTCTCTGTTCCTATCAATCCAATTTCATTCCTTCCTATTTCTTTCCTCTCTATTTCACTCCTTATCAAACACAACATAGTAAATACAGTATATTCATTAAATTTTGAAAAATATAATATAAATTTATTTTTTAGTAACAATAAATTTAGGGGAAGAAACGACCCTTCAAACCAAGGTAGGCATTGGCTTAAAAGAGCGCATACATAGATACATATATTTACCTTGCCACCAAAAGACAAATGGGGGCTCAAAACCTGCAACTTGTCAGATGTGAGACACTGTCTTATTCCACTTAACCAACTCCTTATGGTTATAATATAAGGACAAAACTTAAATATAGTTGCTTGTATTGTTCTTCAATCAAAATTGGAGTTTTCACCTTGGTAATTCGTGCAATAAAGGTTTGTATTAAAGGATTATGCATTTTACCAAGGTAGAACTCTAATTTCGATTAGAGAACAACACAAACATTACTTATAGATCTGTATGTAAGTTTTGTACATAATACAAAGAGGAGTGTTAGTAACAAATTCTCTAATATACTTTTTCTAATACACACTTTGCTCTTGGTTAAAATTTATTAAAAATTATAAAATCAGGAGAGAGATTCATTAAGATGTGAAACCTACCAAAAATTGTAATTTCTAATAAATTTTAACTAATAATAAAAAGTATATTCGAAAGAATGTGTTGCTAACATTTCTCATAATATAAATTTATTAAACATATGATCTTTTATTTAAATCTATTTAGATATAAAAACCATTATTAAATAAAAAGTAATTATTACAAAATTTAAGAACTAGAAATATATACTTATATTTTAAAATATACATTAAAAACATTATTATTTTTATTATTAAAAGTGTGACTTTTTCATTTGAATTTATGTTTATAGAAGAATCTACAATTAAAAAAAGTAATTATAAAAAAATGTAATATCTAAATTTATATTCATATATATTAAAGTTTACATTAAAACTTTATTATTTTTATTATAATTTAGAAAATATTCTATAAATAATATTTTAACATATAAAGTATAAAATATATATTAATATAACATATAAAAATCGATATGTATACACACACACACACACACACACATATATATATATATAATATTTTATTTATTAATTTTTATCCTAAAATATCATTTTATATAAACATTAGGATTTATTTTAAATTTAATTTGATATTAAAAATTATTGTTTTCAATTATTATTGTTTATAAAATACATTTTAAAGGTAATGTAGCTTTTCATTTGAATCTATGTTTATATTATATTTAGTAAATATAATATATTTATCAAATTTAATAATTGGAGCATAAATTTATTAAATGTATATGAATTTTTATTTAAATCTATGTTTCAAAAATATAGAAAAATTCAAAATATATAAATAGATTATATATATGTATATATAGTCTCTTAATTGTTATCCTTAAATATTATTTTGAATAAAATAATATGAATTAATTTAAATTTAATTATATGTTTAAAATTATTTTAATTATTATTGTTATAAAATATATTGTAAAATAAATCTAATTTAAAAAAATAAAAATATACTTTATATATGATAAAACATTAATATAGTTATAATGCTATTAATATACTATTTATTTTATTTAAATATATAACTGACCATTTTTTTTCCTTATATAAGATTAATTATTATATTTATTAAATATATTATATAATCAAATTTAATAATATTAATAAATATTATCTCTTGAATATATATATATATATATAAAATGTATAATATAACTTATGACTTATAATCAAATTTAGTAAAGTGAAATATACTTCAACACGTTTTTATATAAATATACAAATAAGTAGATTTTTACCTTATATATTATATTTATTAAATAAATATCTAATTAGTTTTATATTATTATTAATTGTTATATTTATTAAGTATATTTATTAAACTTAACAAATGGAATATATATGTGTGTGTGTGTGTGTATATGTTTATATATATATATATATATATATATATATTAAAAAACTATTGTTAAATAAAAATAATTGTCATAAAATTTAATATCTAAATAAATATACAGATTAAAAAATCATTACTTTTATTATTATTATCTGAAAACTTAGTTTATATATCATATTTTATAACATAAAATATCATTATATTTTTATTTTATGAATATAATATAGTAATTTTAATTTTAGTTACGGTTAATAATTAAATAAATAATTAGAACTACAGATAGTATGGAATTTGTAGCATATTTTGTATATAAGAAAAAAATTAAGTCCCTTTATTTTATATAATATAAATAAAATAATGAGATTGAATAATTTAATATATAAATCTGGCTTTTATAATTAAAAATATAATAAATATAAAATTAAATTGTTGAGGTAACCAGAAGATTAACAAAATGTTGAAACTTAAATAAAATTGATAAAAATAACTATTAATATTGCTTCTATTTTGTTATGTACTGTTAAATATATGTTATATTATTAAGAATTATATCATTGAAAGTGTTCCAATTTTTATTATTATATAAAATAAGAAATATGTAAATTACATTAAAATATAGTCTATAATAAAATATTTAATAAATTTCTTTAATTTACAACTTTTGATATATTTTGTTTTTTAATCATAATTTCATTAAATTAATTAATATAATTAATCTTAACAAAAAATTATATATATTATCTTAAAATACTATTTATGATGAATCGTTCATAATAAATTTTAAATTAATAAACATTTTATTTTTTATTATATTTAAATTATATATTTTTATATTCAAATAAACTTATGTTTGAGTATTTTTTTTATACAATTATGATTGAATATTACATCTAATTACGCCTGATTTGAGTATTATTTATTTATCTGTTTATTAATCCGATAAACCCAATCCGATCTAAACAGGGATTTAAAAAAACAAAATACTCCGCCGCTTCCGGGGTTTCAGTACTAGGCTTTTGGGTTTTAGATATAAGAACTCATAACCCCCCAGCCCTTGATGTTGTCGATGCCGCCTCAACCCCTGAAGCTCTTCCATCCAAAGTCGCTGCACTTGTCGACGGTTCTCCCTCTCGCCTTTGCTTCAACGCTCAACGCTTCTGCTGCCGAGTGTCACTTGTACTGGTGACTGGTGAGTCTGCGCTCAACTTTCCTACCCTTAAGACTGAAGTGCAAAGTTTGAACCGTAATCTCAATTTGTACTCTGTGGAAATTAATTTGCCCAAGTATGCTGTTTAGGCATCGCTAACCACTTATTGTTGTTATTACTCTAATCAAAATTGTCGTTCTTCCTCACTCTGTTTCCTCTAGAAAATGTAATGCTGTCTTATCCTTTCCATGCCCAAACAATCACAGCACAACATATAAACATTTTAACTTTCATTTTCTACCAATAATCCCTAAATATATATATATATATATATATATATTTATTTATTTTTTTATTTTTTTTATTTATTTTTTATTTATTTTTCCTTTGCAAGTTATTTCATCTTTACAATTGCCTTCCTCTATATTATTATAGGATGATAACAAATGATGTTTGTTAGATTGTTACAACATGGTGAGTGTGATGCTTATTAGACTTTCCTTTATATTATTACCGTCTCCCACTTGTTGTATGCTTTTTCTTGTATGTATTTATTGTAACAAAGATACATCTTATTGTTTTGAACTTCCAGAGCTGAGTCCTTCATATCAAGTGAAAAGAGGATAGGTGAACGTAGTACTGTTTACGTGGATTGTATCAATCTGCCAGAGCTGATCTGTTTATTGGCCTTCATTGATCAAGAAGGTATAGTAGCTAAAAGTGCACCTTTTATAGCTTGAGAGAGTCCAATCGATATACCTGAACAATTAAGATGGGATATATAGCTACTCTGCAAAATAATATTTTCAGCTACCATTCTTTGCATAGTCTGCATGGTTGTAAAAAGCAAGAGAGCTGTATTTTGGGTGCTAGTTTTGCTTTGGATCATAGTTCAAGAAAAAAATCACCTACCCTACACCGAATATGTTTTGGTGATTACTTTTGTACAGCTAAATATTCTTTTCCGCGGAAAGGATTGCAGTGTAGAAGTTTTCAGGGAAGTGTTTTAATTGATAGAGTTAATGAAGTTGACCATGAAGATTGGGGCTTTGGAAGTGATTATGTTGGTGAAAGGAGAAATTCCAGGGAACTAATGGATTCAAACAAGTCTATAAACTCTCCAACTTTGTCACCAGAGGGACCATTTGTTCATAACGATGAAATGACCAACAATAAAATTCTTCAGAGGCTCTGCAGTGTGGGAAAGTTAACAGTTGCGACAAGATTGATTGATATCATGGCACGGAAAAGTCAAATACCCCATTTCCCTTCTTGCACAAATTTGATCCGAGGTTTTATTAGAAAAGGTCTCGTAGATAATGCTTGCAATACAATGAGTAAAATGGTCATGTCTGGTGGCGTTCCTGACATAATTACATACAACATGGTTATTGGTGGCCTGTGTAAAAAAGGTCATTTAAGATCTGCTGTTGATCTGGTGGAAGATATGAGCTTGAGTGGTTGCTCCCCAGATGCGATTTCTTACAATACAATAATTCGCTGCTTATTTGCTAAGGGGAATTTTAATCAGGCTGTTAGTTTCTGGAGGGACCAATTGAGAAAAGGGTGCCCTCCTTATCTCATTACCTATACGGTGCTTATTGAGCTGGTCTGCAGATATCATGGGGCTGCTCTAGCCCTAGAAGTACTGGAAGATATGGCAATGGAAGGCTGTTATCCCGATATCGTTACGTATAACTCTCTTGTGAATATTACTTCTAAACAAGGGAAATATGAGGATACTGCTTTGGTTATATTAAATCTTCTATCCCATGGGATGCAGCCCAATATTGTGACATACAATACTCTCATCCACTCTCTCAGTAACCATGGATATTGGGATGAAGTTGATGATATTGTGAAGATTATGAATGAGACTTCCTGTCCTCCTACACTTGTAACTTACAATATTCTGCTAAATGGTTTATGTAAATCTGGACTTTTGGATCGTGCCATAAGCTTCTACAGCACAATGGTTACTGAGAACTGTTCAATGGACATTATAACATACAATACTCTTCTAAGTGGTTTGTGTAAGGAGGGGTTTGTAGATGAGGGCATCCAGTTACTTAACTTATTGGTAGGTACTAGCTGTTCTCCTGGGTTGGTCACCTATAATATTGTAATTGATGGGTCGGCTAGAATGGGATCTATGGAGTCAGCAAAAGAATTGTATGATGAAATGGTGGAAAAAGGAATCGTTCCTGATGAAATTACTCACAGTAGTTTGACTTGGGGTTTTTGCCGGGCTGACCAACTTGTGGAAGCTACGGAGCTACTAAAGGAGATGTGTAAGAAAGAACAAAAGATTAAAGATACTGCTTATAGATGTGTAATCATTGGATTATGCAAACAAAAGAAGGTTGATATTGCAATTCAAGTTCTAGATTTGATGGTGAAAAGTCAATGCAAACCAGATGAGAGGATATATTCTGCTTTAATTAAAGCTGTTGCTGATGGGGGTATGCTAAAAGAGGCTAATGATTTGCATCAGAGGTTGATCAAATGGAGGATTCTGAAAGAGGAAATCATGTTGAATTAGTTGGAGTTTGCGTGTAAAGAATGGCCAAATTTAATACTTTTGGCCATGTACAGATTATACGTTCCTATCAGGTAATTCTTTTGATCCCTTTTGTTTGTGGGGTTTTGATCCTCTCCTGTTTGGATGGGTGTCATACTCCCCAAATTCTCTCTATTTCTGTCTAATCATGGTAGAGACTAGAGAAAGAAAGCGAATTTGGGGAACAGATCTTTCCCTGAATAGAAGAGGATCCAATTCCTTGTATGCGAGATCAGTTCATTGTCTGTTGAATGTAATGATGGCTACCTCCATTAGTTTTTTGCTTCTAGTTCATGCCATTTTTTTTAATTTTGATACAGCTACTTTTATATTTATTCTAACCAAAAAAATCTGTTACAATGATATATTACTTAAATGCATTTGCCCCTTTTTTTTGTTAGATTGTAACTTATCTAGTTCTTGCATGTCTATCGTGACAATACGCAATCATCTTTAATGTTATTATATTTTACTAAATTAAGCACAATTTACTATACTGATCTTAAGCTTAAATTATAATGTATGTTGTTTTAACATTAATCAAATGAAATGTGCCTGTTATGTATGGCATGAGGCTATTAGAGAATTGAGTTTCTTGTAACCATTTATGTTTGGATATCTACTGGTGAATGAAATGGAATGGAAAGAGATAGAATAACATGGAATAGAATAAAATGGGATAAACTTATCATTCAATTGTTTGGATATTTTTATGATGAAATAAATAAAAAAAAAGACTAAATTCCATATTATACCCTCAAATTAGATGGGATGAAAAAGAGGGGTGTTGGATGTCATGGAAGGGAATGCATTCCATCTGATTTCACTCCACTCTATCTTATTTTAAACTATCCAAATAATGGAATCTAGTATCATTCCATTCCTTTTCATCAATTCTAACATAGCCTTGAATTTTAACTTCATTCTCTGCTGTCATCTTACCTTTTGATATCAGAATATTCGATTAAGTAGGAAGGCTTTTTACTAGATTTTTATTTAGTAAACCTGTACTCTATTCCCTAAGACTGTAACCATCAGTGAATTTAATCTTTAACTTTACAAAATTTTCATGTTAAGTCATGACTTTCCAAAAAAATGTTGTAAAATGTCATTCATTTTAGTCCTTAATGCCACTGGAAAAATGTAGTGGAATAGGACTTCAAACAAATGAATGAGATGTTGTTGCATTTTGTAAGTCAGGGATTAATAGTTAAACTTGTAAAAACAGGGATTAAATCGGATACAATCTCAAGGACCAAAGTAGAGGTATATTAAATTTTTATTGTCATATTCTTACTATGTTTTTCACTGATAGAGTTCTTTCCGGTGCTAGTTGTATGTAATGAATCGTGGTCGCTCTCTTTCTCATTGAAAACTGGTAGTAACATTGTAGCTTGCGTGTCTAAGACTTGCTAATTTTACTGTGGGAATTTGCCAATGTAGGAAAGCTTGTTGGGAAGTTGACAGATACTCCCGTGGGATTACAATTTCAACAGTATCAGCTAATGCTGTCACTCAGCATGGACTAAAATTTCGGTAGTTGAAGGTGACATGAACATGTGGTCGTGCCAAGTTATCTTTATGTCAATCTAATCTTCAAGTTTGTAGATTTCAGATAACTCGATGAGTATAAACTATAAGTTTTGATCCTTATGTTAGTTTTGGTATTTATAAGTTCGTTTCTGTTGACTTGTCATGATATAATTTATGAGCATTTTTTACCATCTAATTTTAGGGATTATGCTGTACACATCCATTTGATCTTGGTAGTTTTTATTTCATTTTACTTTTCAGTCTTAAGATTTTTGTTCTACTTTGACCTCAAGTCCACTGTATCGTTAGGGTCACCGCATCCGAGGTATTGTCCGCGTCGGCGCTCATGGGCCTCACGGATTTATTCTTAAAAAGCACTTCGGTAGGTTAAGAGAGGAGAGTGTTTATAAACTACCCTAGCCTTGACTTCTAAGCGATGCGGGACTTTTTGGTATATCGGAATAAGCCTCCCAATCAAGGCTAAGGGGTAAGAGTGGCCTAGGCCTTCCTTCTAGCGCTAATGTTCCAAAGGAGGGCCTAGGTTGCCAAAGCGGACAATACCTCGGATGCGGTGACCTTAACGATGTTAGTGGACTTGAGGTCGAAACATTGACACTAGAAGTAGGGCCTAGGCCACACACGTAGGCCTGCCATGCACTCTAAGCCCCTTGGCCTCAACTAGGGGCTAATGTTTCGATACATCAAAATAGTTCTACATTGCTTAAGAATCGAGGCCAATGGTAGTTTATACACACCCTCCTCTCTTAGTCCACCGAGATGTCTTTAAGGACAAAATTGTGAGGCCCACATGAGTGCCAAAGCAAACAATACCTTGGATGCTATTTTTCAAAATTGGAATTGTGCAGTTTGTGGCATCAATCCTGATACAAAATATATGTTCAAGTAAAGGTTCTAGAGTAATGATACTATTTTTGTTTAGAGAAATCGGGCAAAGAATCTTCTTAATTATGTAAAGAGGAAGGAAAAGATTGAAAAAAGTGCATTTATTTTATAAAAAAAGAAAAGGTTTATTTAATACTTTGAGTTTAATGGTTATGTATTATTATTAATGTAAATATTTTTACATGGTCAACCAATCAAAAATCACTATTGGTGTGACGCAGTTATTATAAAAATCAATAAACTTATCATACATGTGATTTGTGATTGAATGATCATGTAAAACTATTTTATATTATCAGTATATAACTTATTTTCTCTAATACTTTTAGGGGTCTCAACTTTTTTAGTTCTTTAGCAATCATCTTATTTTTTTATTTTTTGCTCAGTCAATCATCCTAATTCTTAAAAGCGCCTGCCGGCCCTGCCCTTTTGCACTGGTTTTTAGGATTTTAACATTTTCTCTTTAGTTTATACACCCGTCATACTTTGTGAATTTTTTTTTCACCTTATAACATTATTTTAATATGTTTTGAGGTCATGATAGGATGCTTGCAGAAGGTATTAATTTTGACAGATTTCACAATTTCCTTTATAAGTCATTGGATAACAATTAGGTACAAACTCTATGCACACTTGAAACAGAGAGTCGATAATGAGTGATAACACCTTCATGAGAAGTAATGACTGTCCGTTTGATACTTTCTGCCCTACCCCAAAGCAGTAAATTAGCAAATAACACATCAAATGGAGCTGAACAAAAATCTCAATTAGAAGAAGACCAGAAAAGAATTTAGAGTGATCTGGTAAAGCGAGCTCATTGTACACATCAGGCACGGAAAAGGTTTTGTTTGTGTAAACGTTTGAATAAATCTTGAGAAATAGCATTCATACTAACAAGGGATTTAGCCAGCTCCACTGCGTAACCTCGCCATCCAGCAAAACCAATCCCTTCGACCAACAACGTGTAGGTAGTTTCATTTGGCTGACATCCGTTGCCAACCATGACAGCCAGCACCTCAATGGCATCTACGATTCTGTGTGCTTTGCACAACCCAAGAAGAACAATGTTGTAACTAATAACCGTAGGTTCCCACTCGCTACTTTCCATGTCCACCAACAACTCAATGGCCTCATCGACCATCCCATCTCTGCACAAACAAGATATGAGCGAATTGTAGGTGATCCTGTCAGGATCAACACCGTTGCTCAACATCTCCAAAACCATCCCCAATGCTCTAATTTTGTCCCCGCTACTCCACAGCGCACCGAACATTGTGTTATAAGAACTCGCATTTGGAGGACAACCCACTTCACCAAGCTTCTTAAAGATGTTCAAAGCCGCATCAGCTCTTCCCTTCTTACAGAGAGACCCCATGATGGTGTTGTAGTTGACAATATCAGGCAACCACCCAGCAGAGATCATATCATCCGCAAACTCTATTGCCAAATCCACTCTCCCCTCTCTGCAGAACGCAGAAATCAACGGATCATAGCAGTAAGCATCAGGGTTCAACCCTTTCTCCTTCATAACCTTCAACACCTGCACAGCCTCCCCAACTTTCCCATCACGACACAGCGAATTAATCAAAACGCTGTAGGTCACAACGTTCGGCTCGCAACCCTTCGCAATCATATCAGCCATCAACCTCTCCCCAGCTTCCCATTTTCGCTCACTCAAAAGACCCTTGAGCAGCAAGTTGTACAAGTTCAAGCTCGGTGTCGTGCTCAAGTTGCGAAGAAACTCAAACGCTCGATCCGCCAACCCTCGTTTGCACATGCCCCTCACAATGACATTGTAAGTGTACATATCAGGTTGAAGCCCTCTTGACATCATCTCATCCAAAAGCTTCATGGCTTCATCAATGCCACCGTGTATAATAGTAGCTTCTATCAAGATAGTGTAAGTGATCACGGTGGGGTTGCAGTTATCTTTCAGCAACTGATCCATAACCTTCAGTGCCAAATCAAGCTTCCCTCTAGCACAGAGGCTCCCTATGAGAATGTTGTAGGTAACAACATCGGGGGAGAACCCTCTATTCTTCATTCTCAGAAGCACTCCATTGGCAGCATCAAATCTATCGCTCCTGCAGAACCCGCTGATGACTGCATTGTAAGCGAAGGCGTCAGGGTCACCGTGCTGTTCCAAAACCTCCATCACCCGCACCGCTTTCTCGGTTCTCTTGGTCGTGAACAACCCCTTGATGAGCTTGGTGCAGAGAATGACGTCGGGTTTGTAACCCCTCTTCACCATTTGCTCCAGAAAATAGAGGGCCTCGGTGTACTTGCCCGTTTTGCATAATCGGTTGAGGGCTTTCATGTGATGATGGGTGTCTCGAAAGTCGTGGTATTGTTGGGGCCTTGTGTCGGAGGAAGTGACCCTCGGGTGTGCCTTCTTGTTGTTGTTGTTGGTCCTTCGCTTGCTGGGGTTGTCTTCATTTAGAACCGGGTTTCTGCAGGTGACGACAGTGTTGGGGTTTCGATGCCACGCGCGCTTCGAAGTGGTTCTCGGTGGGAGGGTCTGTGACGACAGGAATTCGGTTGAAACTGTCGTCATTGACGATTGTGTTGGTTGCAGTTACTCATGGACAAATGGCTACCGAGACAGAGTCGCAACACAAGGTAGCAGCAGCAGCGGAAAATTGAGAGGTTGCTTTGTGGATAAGGGGTTGAATTGAATGAATGCGGAAAGCCTGCAACGGGCAACCCAAGGGAATGGAGACCTCAATTATTGTTTTATTTTCCATTAAATTTATTTTATCCTGTCTTTTTTGTGTTCATAGATGAGCGGCACAAATGGCCAAAGGCCCAGAGGGTACAAGAAAACAAAGCCCACACCCAGCCCAAAATTTAAATCGAAAGCAGAGCACGGCACAATCTCACTACTAGATACAGGCAATCCAAAAGGAAAGCGCTTGACCAGCTCAAAAGCTAAAGAGTTCTTAATTTCTTATTTCTTATAAGGGTACATTCCATTTTGTGATGTATGCACGTGGAAGGAAAAGAGGGATAAAAAAAAAAAAGGAACAAATTATACTAATATTTTTGAGATTTTGTCAAATTTCTTCTGATATTCTTTTTTTTTTTTTTTTATCTTTATACTAGTATCTTTTAATTGTTTAAAAAATATTACACCGTGTATCCTTATAAAAAAAGTTGTTGTAAACGTTAAAAAAGTAATAATTGTGTGCAATCTCAAGAAACTCCACAATAAGTTAGTGTAATTTGCTCAAAGAAAAAAGAAAAGAGAAAAAATAATAGATGTAATAATTAATGTAATGGAAAAGAAAAAAGAAAGAAAAAAATAGGGTGAACAAGAGATGGAAAATAAAAGTGAGTATTTGTTTATAATTATTCAAAGCTAAAAGTAGAAGAAAAGGGTAAGGGAAAGGAGACAGATTACTCAAGAGGAACTTGTTCAACACCAACCCATACAAAAAATCTTGAAGTGGATTTGGGAATCTGGATTGATCTTTTGCAAGCCAAGTTTTGATAAGGTACTTGAAGGACTTTGATGTTCAAATCAGTGTTTGCTGAAAACGAAGAAAAATGTGTTGTTAGAGAGAGTTGTTTACCTTAAGTGTGTTAGGCTTACTTATAAGACTCATCTTGAACTAAGTTGAGGCCAATCCCGTGATTTGTGGTGTTTGTTATTGATGAATTATGTTCATGATTTCATGCTTTGTGCCTATATGGGTCTTAATGAATAGTAGGAAGGTTCTTAAACCATGATGAAAGTTGGACTATGATAAGGTAATTGGGTTTGATAGCATTAAGCCAACATGTTTGCTTATTTACTTATGTGAGCTTTAGTAGCGTTCACGAGGCCCAAAACACCACTAAATATGTGAGTTTTATTCCTTATATATAGATTCCATTTCCAAACTAGTGAGACATATATGAATTTTAACCAATAAAAATAATATGTGGGAAAGTGTTAAAGAGAATGTTCATTCCTTAACTACCAGAAAACTGTGAAGTGCAAACTTGCAAACTTTTAATTCGAACTAATTTGCTTCTTACTTTGGGCTTGTTTTTTTCAACTTCACAATTTTATGTGTCTCGTGGGTCATTCCTAGTCTTGTTTGAGGCCATGTTCCTTGTTGTGTGAAAAAAAAAAGGAAGAAAGAAAGGAATAAAACTATGACAAGCAAGGACGTTGGTTACACAACAAGTAATCCTATCCAAATCCATATCATACGACTAAAAACAAGCCAGATCCTCCTATCCATTTTTTTAATGTACTAATTGTCATTCAACGAAGAAAAGGAAGCATTAGAGGTTATATTAAGCCTTCATAATTTAAGGATATGCACTAGACTTTAAATTTAACCAAATATTCAAACATGACTTCAAAACTTAGTATTTTCATATAAAACTATTATTGTTGTTGTTAACATGTGCTTTCACTATTCTTACCAGTCATCACATTATTCATATGTTATCGCAATAATATTTTTGTTTCATCTGAAGTGTGGGTGGAGATGATTTGGACTCTTTAAGGTTGAATGGTCCAAACTGACAAGTGAGCAACTTCAAGAAGTGAAGGTGTTGACCTAAACTCCTTGTCTTCGACTTGAGTGATGGTGGGGGCTATTTGCAAAGGTACTCCAATGCTTAAGTTAATAAATAGTCCTAAGGAGAGTATAATAGTAATAAATGCATGTACCTAAAACACTATTTATAAGTGAGAAGATAAGTTGGATTTCTTTATTCAAGGCCCATGGCCTAGGTAGAGAAGTTATATGCTGTTCTTGGAGTATCGTAAGGAAACTTTTAATATTATGTATACTTGGCCATAGTTTACATGGTGACAAAGTGGGCCTCAAACTTAGGTTGGGCCTTAGGTCTAATCTGTAACAATTATTGAGTTAATTTTTTTTATAATTTATGTATTATTTTAGTTATTTGATATATCAAACTTTTGAATGGTCATTCAATTCCTAATATATTCTCATCGTATTTTATTGTTTAAAGGTTTCATTTAGGTAGGTATGATCGTAGTTAAGGTCTTCTTGGGTGCACAAAGATGTAGGTGTGGGTCAAGGTCTTCTGGAGTACCAATATTGTGATGCAAATCTAAGGTGCCAGTGTGTGTGATCGAGGTGCAAGTCTAAGATACTCTTCATGGGTTGAGCTTGATGATTAGGCCTTTTATTGGGCTTGATACTAGTATAGGACAACTTCTATTCCAAAAGGAATTTAAGTTTCATACACAATTAATATAAATTTTTTTACATTATCAACTAAATATAAATTATCATGGATATCCCTTTTAAAGTAATTATTACAAAAAACAACAATTTTATCATAGATGCCCACCTCTTATTGGATAATAATATAAAAAATAGTTATATTATCAGTCTATTTTAATTAAATTAAAAAAAATACATAAAAATTATTGTACAAAAAAGAAGAAAAAGAAAAGGCAGACAATGCAAGTGTTGTCGACTTTGCGTAAGATCATCCGCACATGTGACTCAATTGGATTCGGAATTTTCCACACAAAAAGCTTGTGTCAACTTTTATCAATTGTCCTATATATATTTTTTTAGAATAAACTATCATTTTAATTCCTTAAATATCACTTTCCCTCTTATATAGTCTCTAAAGTAATAAATTTGTATAACTAATCTCTCAAATATTGAATATTCATCGCTTTAGTCCCTGGGTTGGTATATTTCACTAACATTTAGAAACTAATTTGATGAATTTTTTAATATTTGAAGGACTACTTATTGTGATTTCTAATACTTGGGATTATTTATATAATATTCTTACTTTAAGGACCATTTAGGAGAGAGGGTCATACTTTAAGGATGAAATTGAGGATTTACTCATTTTTTTAATTCATATAAAAATAATTAAATTAAATTCTAATCTTTTAATTTTTTATTATTTTTATAATTTAAGTTTTATTATCACTATTTATTAATAATGTGATATTTGTTATTAAATATTTATGAAGGTAAAATATTGCAAAATAAATATTAAATTAATTATATTTATAAAAAATAAAATATGTTTAAATTATAAATTTAATTTGAATATATTTTTAATTACAAATTATTATGTATAATAAATTTATTATTTTTATAATAACTATTTTAAAAATTACAACTGAAATATTTTTTTATTGATTAAGAATATAAAAATCTTTACGTTATTCATACATGAAAATTAAGCCTTACATCATTTTGTTTGATAAAATATGTTTTATGTCTCTCAATTTTAGGTCAAAATTAGTCTCAGTTTTTATACTTTAAAAACAATAATTTTGATTTTCACATTTTTTATAATGAATGAATTTTGTCCCTTTTCATAAAACTTATGATATTAGGAGGAGAGATGAAATTCACTAATTATAAAAAAAAAAAAAATACAAAAACCAACCAAAAAAGTAGTTAGTCCGAATGGAGATAGGCTCGAATCATTTAAGGAAGTAGTCAAGAGTTCAAATCCCAACTTTTGTGCATAGAAAAAATCTAGTTGAGAGGGGCAATTAACCTTTGAATCTCGACTCTTGTGTATAGAAAAAACCTAGTTGAGAACAGACAACCAACCTTTGAGTGTCTTTAGATTTTTTAAAGGAGATTAGTCTTAGCAAATAATTGAGAATACTTTTTGCAATCATATACGTATTAAAAAAAGAGTTAAGACTAAAATTATTGTTGTATAATTGTATTAATCTTGGTGAACAACTAGGAATACTTTTTGCAATTATATGCGTATAAAAAAAAACTTCAAGACTAAAATCATCATTTTTAAAGTACAAGACTAAGAGTAGTTTTAATCGAAAATTGAGAAACTTAAAATGCATTTTACAATTTTTTTTCTTTCTGTTACTGTTTTAATTTTTATTTTTCTTTGCTAAAAATAAATAAAATTACAAGCAACTAATCTCCCTCTCCTTCTCCTCCTTTTCTTCTTTCTGCACAATTATTTCTTCATTTTCTCTCAATAATTTTCTCTCATTTTCCTTCACTTTCTATCCGTTCCACATCTTTCATCAGATCACCATCACCGTACATATTATATGTTGCTGTTTGATTGATTCTAAATTATAATTGCTGAAAGATCTAGGGTTCTGGCTGAATCCGCAGCTCCCAATCTGAATATCTCAACCGCATTCGTTCCCTTTCGGTATAGTATATGATTATTGTAGCCTTCGATTCGGAAGCATTGAAATTCAACTTGCTGCAGTCCTTTTTTTTCAAAAGAGAAAAGAAAAATTAAATTGAGGATTCGTGTTGATCTCTGTGCTCGGTGATTTGGTTTGTGAATGAGAGATACGGGAACGGTATTGGTTTAGATGAGCATGGAGGCCGTCACTGATGCGGCGTCGTTGGACGTCGAATTGTTGCAGCTCCCAGAGTTTTCCGCTTTGGCTCTCAAGTCTAACCTCAATTTCATCGAGAAGCTCTTCGACCAGTGGTTGTCGCTTCCCGAAAGTAATCGATTGGTAGGCTTCATTCCATTTCGGAATCTGAACATTGCTACATTACATAATTTGAGGAGTTTCCTTAGCTTGTTTTTATTTTCTTCGTTGGACTTTTTTTTTTTTTTTTTTTTGTGCCGTTGATATGTATGTATACGTGTGAACGAAGAATGAAGTGATTTGAAATCACTGATGGTGTTGAAAGGGGTGAGATAGTATCCGTGGTTATTAGGCAATGATTATTTAGATAGTTAAGGTTTGGGGGAAAGATGCATCATTCTTATATTACGTTTAACTCATTGCATTGTTGCCAATAAGGAGCGCTGTTGTCACTTCGGCTTCAAAATTTTGTAATTAAAGATTACTACAGGTTTTTATAGCATTCCACACACTTGTGAGAATTATGACTTTTCAAGGATGCCTGTGTGGCTCTAAACTCACCATCTTATTAAGTAGTAATCAACTTCATCTGTTATAGCTCTATCTCTTTCGAGGAATCACCATGGCCAATTTTTTGTAAATCCTACCTAATCCCAAGCAATATAAATAAATGAGCTCTTGGTGATAGTTGCAATATATGAAATGCTGATTAGCAATGCTATAACTTTTGTATTTTATTTTTGGGTTTCCTGAAGCGGTTAAGTTGTTCTCCTTGACTACTATACAAAATATCACATGCAAAAATTGTGCAGGTAACAGTCATTACTGAATGAAGCAAAGTCAGGTGTTCCCTTGAATGTCCCCGGGAATTGCTCTAGTCCAAATGCTGCAAGTAATTCTTTGCCTTCCATGTTTCCTGCTGGCACTGCTCCGCCTCTTTCACCAAGAAGTACATCTGGTTCCCCTCGCGTTGTGAAACACAGAGTTGGCCCTTCTAATTTGGGTTCTCCTTTAAAAGTTGTCAGCGAGCCAGTTAAAGAAGTGATACCTCAGGTTTGGGCAGTCTGATATTCTTTTTTTTTTAATTAGTAAAATGTATTAGAGTAGAGGGAAGGAAAGTATATCTAAAAGGAGGATAAGATATTCTTCAAAACAGACAAAGTAAAATACATCAGAGAAGAAGAAAAAAAATTCAGCCAACTTGCCCAATGCCATTGCGTATATGAAACGACAACTTTTCTCGAGACAGTCATTTGCAGAACACCAAAGAAAGGCCATACACCATCCTATCCCATAGATCTATAGCAAGTTGAGGGACAGAAAGACACCCTTAAATATGTGACTTTGCCCTACAACCATGTGTGCCAAAGAATTGCATGAATTGCAGATTGCCGCAAGACTTTTACCTTGTTTTGCTTAAGCTTGTTATAATGCCTGCTGCCAAAGCCCCCAAACTTGCAGCAAATAATTTATATCAATCCTACTAGTAACTGCTGTCTAGTTGTCTTAGTATTTTATTTGATGATACTTTTCTCTTGTATCTTGTTCGCTTTGTGTGTTTATCCTTTATTTTTTCTCTCTTGATTATTGCCATGTTAATGTTTATAACATAAATATTTGCTTACTCGCAGTTCTACTTTCAACATGGACGTCCACCTCCAAATGAACTGAAAGAACAATGCTTGTTTAAAATTGATCGGTTATTCCATGATCATTTGGATGGCCTGCAGGCGCATGGTGAGATATCACACATATAAGTAGCTGATAGCCTGAATGGCCATTTTGTTGCAACTGGGGAAAAGTGATTTTAAATAAGTTTCATATTTTAGTTTTCTAAGTTATCACAACCTCTTTAAGTTGAGTTAAAATAACTTATTTTAAATATTGCCAGAAGTCAAAAAGTGATGATCTATATAAAATTCACTTTCTAATATAATAAAGACTTGTAACAGCCAGTTCTGAGAATCATTTCACTTGTTTTCTTGGAATGTCAGAATTCAAATCAATTACTAAGGAAGTTTGCAAGCTGCCATCTTTTTTTTCCACTTCTCTTTTCCGAAAGATTGACAATGGAACTGGTGTTGTGACAAGGTGTGTAATTTATTTTTCTGGAACTTGTTAACTTTTTTCGTGTCATGGATGGTGATTCTTGTTTGAGCTGTTGGGCATTTCAAAGTTTTAGGTCTTAGGTGCTGGAGTAGCATTACAATTATCATAAGTCATTCAGAAAGATTTTTCACAGCTAAGCTCCTGACTATTGCATTATTTATTTTTGTAAAAGCATGTTTTGAAGTTTGACCCTTTACTTGGCTTGTTATCGACATTATCCATTCCCTCAAGCTTGTTCTACTTTCTGTTTCTTTTTATTTTTTTATTTTTTTTATTTTTCAATATACCACCAGGTTTTGTGTTTGAAATAGTTACCAGCATTATGTTTGTTATGCTTGGTTGCTTGATGAAATCTTCATCATCACTTGAAGATTGTCTTAAGACTACGGAATGCTTCACTATCTTTAATGCTGCTTGATCTCATTTTTGATACTAAGTTTAGTTTTCAAACAGAATTTATATTTCTTTTTCTAAATTTTCTGTTTAATAGTGAGAGTTTTTTATTCTTTACACCAATATTTATAATACAATATCTGACACTAAACTGTCCAATGCTCAAAGGAGGGGGAGCTTAACATTTAAGAGGAGTGACCAAAGTGAAGGAGGAAGCAGCCCATAATATGCCATATAAAAAAGAGGATAGGATTACATCTGTCCTTAGTCTTGAGTCCTTGTTTAATCTAGTCTTGGATGTGTTTACCAAGGATGTACAAAAATTATCCCTAACTGCTTGCTTTTTGTGGATGGTATAGTTTTGATTGAGAAATCAAGGGAAGAGGTTAACTTTAAACTTGACCTTTGAGACAAACTTTGGAATCAAAAGGTTTTCGCTTGAATAGGAGCAAGGTAGAGTATATGCATTGCAATTATAGCAAGAAATAAGAGGAATGATTTGGAAGTAAAAATGGGAGAATATGTCATACCACAAGTTTCTAAGTTTAAATATATGGGATCAATATTACAAAATGTTGGGGAAATCAATGAAGATGTCATACGCAAGATGCAACTTGGATGATTAAAATAGACAAAGGCATCGAGGAATATTTGTGATTGCAAAGTACCTATCAAGCTCAAAGAAAAATTTCATCATATTGCTACTCACCCAATTATACTCTATGGTAGTGAATGCTGGACTTTAAAGGGACAACAAGAGAAAAAAGGTGGGAGTGGCAAAAATGAAAATGTTAAGATGAATGTGTGGCCACACAAGAAATAACAAGATACAAAATGATTGTATACGAGAAGATATTGGTGTGACACCAATTAAGGAAAAGATGATAGTAAATCAGTTAAGGTGGTTTGGACATATGCAAAAAAGGTCACTAAAAGCATCGGTGAGGATAATAAATTGTACGGTCTTTAACTTTTTATGAAAAGGAAGAGGGGGAGGCTAAGAAGGACATTAGAGGAAATTGTTAATAGGTATCTCATGGTGAATAATATTTATGAGAATTTGGTCTTTAATTAAGCACAATGATGGTGTGCAATCCATGTAGCCGGCCTCACCTTGTGAGATAAGACTTTTGTTGTTGTTGTTGTTTGGCTGAGAGTTGTCTATTGTTGTGGATAGCACTATACGAGAAATCTCCTTGGAAAATATGTAGGTTGAATTATTGTGTGAAAATTTTTATATTATTCAAAAAGGTAAATATGGTTAATTTGATTCTCTCCTTTCCCATGATGTAGGAAATTATTGATGAATCGTCTTGTGCCTTGTCATTATTATTTCCTTATGCTTAAATTTGTGATTTAATGTTCCTATAGGAAAGCATTTATCGAATATTGGATTAATGGGAACATGTTGACGATGGATATAGCTACTCTAATATTCAAAATATTAAAGCAACCCCAGCTGAATTACCTTACTCAGGTTCTTTTTTAATTCTATTTCTTTCTTTCTTTCTGCTTTTTATTTCATTTAAATTCCTTCCACTCTTCCAAAAGGTACATGCAGTCTTGGCCTAATATTTATCAAAATGTCATTTATTCAATTCCAGTTTCATTGTTGGATGATTTATCATTTTTAGGTGCCCAGCGTATTGATCTCCTTTGTTTCATATTATGTTCATATCCATTTTTCTTATATTAGACCAACACTCTACTACATGTCAGGATGATTTTAAACCTGTGCTACGTGAGCTTTTAGCAACTCATCCAGGGCTGGAGTTCCTGCAGAGCACGCCTGAGTTTCAAGAGAGATATGGTTTGTAATTGTAGATTGATGCAAATGAGTTTAAATTCTTCTAGCACATAGTTCCTTAAAACTTTATTTTTCCTGAGGAATTTTTGTTTCCCTTACTTATCAACTTCCATGAGATATACTCAGGCGTGGTCCTTTTGTGACTTGTGATGGTATCTTTGTGATACATTCCTTGTTCCTGATAATAGGTACAAAGTTAATTCTATGATTAGAAATAAGGCTAGCTGTGGGCATTAAAATAATTAGGATCAACAGAGTAAGAACATGCATATATGAAGCATAAATTTATTTGTAGTTGAAAGAAACAGTGTTTAAGATAAATGCATAAATGGTACTAAAAAATGGGCATATTTTCTTAATTATTTTTTGGCTTCTTGTATCAGTGATTCAAAAAAAAAACGATGATATTGGATTTGGAGGTGCATCTCTTTGTTATAGAGCTGGTTGGCCAAAAATGAGCTTAATTTTATATAATAGGCTTTTTAACTCAAGTTGTGAGATTGATCGGGGATTTTCTTGCAGAAAGAACATTCTTATATTTCATACGCACACCCCTCAATAACCAATGGGTTGGCCAAATGATGTTTCATCTTGGGCCCATGTAAACCTGTATCCTCTTGAATGGGTTATTTCTACATTAGTTCATGTGTATTGGATATCGAAACATTTGCTTTTCTCCCACATTAGCAACCTAGTTTTGTGCCCAATCCATTTGTTATTCATCGTTACTCGTTGAAATGATTCCAACTGATGTTTGTCGTCTCTACCAGTCTTACCACTATGTTGCCACCATAATCTATTGAGATTTGAGACCAAAATTATGATTCATGTGCTTACAATTGATGACAAAGCTCCAATCATGCTCAACTAAAACTAGTATTTCCTTAGAATATCCTTGTTTCATATCTTTCATTGGCATGATGCTTCCTGAAGTTGATAGCTGTAACTAGTTTATACAGGAATGCCTTGCAGCAAAGGAGTACATCATGTCTTTTTTCTTTCCATATTTTATTTTATTTTATTTCCATTTTTCAAATTAAATTTTTCGATGAATTGCTAGCCAATAACTATAAGTTATGTGATGAATGCTTGTTTTTTTTTTTTTGTCTATATATTTTTTATTTGCTATTTTTGCTGATAATTGAAATCATATTAATGTGTATTATATTAGATATATTTTTATGAATAGAGTAACACTTGGTGTATCTGAGTTTCAAGAAGACTTCTTCATTAAGGGTGTTGTTGGAAATAATGGTATTTAATGTAATTAGGAAATAGTATATTCATGTATCTCATGTTTATATGCATTTAGTGTTCATTGGTATTAGAATCTAGGAAGTTGCACTTAATAATAGCCTAGGTAATAGTCTCCAATAAGTCTATTAAGAGACTATATATATGGATGATGTATAGAACCTATATACTACACATTCTACCAAATAAGAAGTTGTTTCATTCTCTAAGTTTTGTCTTTCTCTCTAAATTCTCCACCTCTAAATGCAAGTATTCAACATGGTATTAGAGTCTATCTAATATTAATGTTGGGCTACTCACAGATGTCCAGTCTTGCAAACTTTATGCTCCAGATGTCCAATCTCTGGCATGAGGGGTGTGTGTAAAGATGTCCCACATTGCTTAGAAATATGGCTAGAATACTCCGTATAAGATTTGGGTAATCTTCCTTCCTTGAGCTAGCTTTTAAGAGTGAATTAGGCCTGTCTATTTCTAATATGGTATTAGAGCAGTATCATCTAATGTGACTTGTCTTGCCACAGTTTCGTTGCCACATTCCTTATAAACGTATGGAACCGTTTTGTTTTCAATAGTTTTCCTCGCTTTTGGGTGAGTTTGCTCATTCAATACCTTTTTCCTTATTTTCCCGGTGAAATCTATAACAAACTTCTTCTAACTTGATGTCATGTTTCAACCCCAATTTTCAGTTCTTGCCGCCAAGTCTTCCTTCTAGTGGCCTGAAACACTTCTTTGGCCATCATTTGCGGCTTTCTGTCCACTATCAACCATCATCTAGCGAGTTTCCAGAAGGCAAACCCTTAGAAATGGATCGCCTGTCCTTGCTCAAGTGGTTTTAGGTCCATCAGACCTTTCACGTGCTTGAACATGTCATCTTTGTTTCTAAGTTTTCTCTATCTGTCGCCAGTCTAGCTTTGTGTGGAGGCACATTCTGTTGATTTCCTATGACCTGTTGCCATCATTATGTTTGTGCCACCTTCCTCTACCACGATCTGGTCTCATTTTTATTTTGACCCGATGTGCAATTGGTGGCATCCTTTTGAAAATATGTTTTTTGGTCACTATTTTGACTTATTTTTCAACCTGTTTCTAATGTGCCCAGGTTATTGAAGGCTCCTCTCTTCATATCCATCCTTTCTTTGCCATTTTTGGACCTAGTATCACACTGTTGTGCTCAAGGAGTCCTTGTTAAGTGTTGTTTCTTTACTACTAGTTACATTTACGTTTTTGGATAAATAGTTTGAGTAACTTACTCAGCTGAATACATTTTATATATATGAATTCAAAAGTCTACAGAAGTTTGAAAATATAGAGAGAAAAAGTACAAAAAGAAGTAGGGGAGTTGACTCTAGAATACTTAAACTAGAATAGGCTTTGGAGGAACTAAACAACAAAATCCACTTTTACAATACATAAAGAAAGGATAGAAATTTCTATTCTTG
Organism: Spatholobus suberectus; assembly: GCA_004329165.1. Classification (NCBI taxonomy): domain Eukaryota; kingdom Viridiplantae; phylum Streptophyta; class Magnoliopsida; order Fabales; family Fabaceae; genus Spatholobus; species Spatholobus suberectus. The sequence goes on along the minus strand of CM014735.1, from coordinate 32,843,070 downwards.
ACACTCCCCCTCAAGCTGGAGCATATAGATTATATGCTCCAAGCTTGGAACATATAAATTGAATCTGAGGACCTCTCAAAGACTTCGTCAAGATGTCTACAAGCTGGTTATTTGAACTAACAGATTCAATGCTGATTTCCTTGGATAACACCTTTTCACGGACAAAATGACAATCAATTTCTATGTGTTTGGTTCTTTTATGGAAAGCTGGATTAGAGGCAATGTGAAGGGTAGCCTGATTATCACAGTACAATTTCATTTGTTGAACTTCATAGAACTTTAAATCTTGAAGAAGTTGTTTGAACCACACAAGTTCACAAACAGCTGATGCCATAGCCCAATATTTGACTTCTGCACTAGATCTAGCAACCACATTTCCTTTCTTACTTTTCCAAGAAACAATGTTCCCACCAATAGAAACACAATAATTAGTAGTAGAGCGCCTATCTATGTGGGAACTTGTCCAATCAGCATCACAATACCCAGAAATTTGGGTATCTCCTCTATCTTCGTACAGCAATCCTTGTCCTAGAACCTTCTTAATATACCTAAGGATGCGGATCACAACATTCCAGTGATCAATATGAGGAGTCTGCATGAACTGACTAACAACTCCAACTGCAAAAGAGATGTTAGGCCTTGTGATTGTGAGATAAATGAGTTTCCCAACTAATCTTCTATATCTTTTTGGATCTGAGAAAGGTTCACCCTGATCTATCATTAAATTCTGATTTGGATCCATAGGACTATCAATAGGTCTGCAGTTTATCATGCCTGTTTCCTCCATAATGTCTAGGGCATACTTCCCTTGTGAAATCATGATGCCCTCTTTAGATTAAGCAACTTCAATGCCAAGAAAGTGTTTTAGATTACCCAGATCTTTGGTTTGAAAATGGCTGAAAAAATTCTTTTTCAACTTAGATATTTTGACTGAGTTAGTTCCTGTAATGACAATATCATCAACATAGACAACCAGGTAAACACATTAGGAGAAGTGTGACAATAAAAAATTGAGTGATTTGCTTCACACTGTTATAGTCCAAAACTTTGCACAACATGACTAAATTTTCCAAACCAAGCTCATGGTGATTGTTCGAGTCCATAGAGAGATTTGTGAAGTTTGCAAACCAAGCTAGACTCCCTTTGAGTAACTAAGCGAGGAGGTTGCTCCATATAAATCTCTTCATCAAGGTCACCATGGAGAAAGGCATTTTTAATATCCAACTGATGAAGAGGCCAATGTCAAATAGCTACCATGGCAACAAGGAGACAAACTGTACTAATGTTGGCTACAGGAGAAAAAGTATCATTATAATCCAGCCCATAAATCTGGGTGTAATCTTTGGCCACTAATTTGGCTTTAAGACAATCAACCTCACCATTTGGACCAACTTTAAGAGCATACACCCATCTGCAACCAACTGTCTTCTTCCTAGGAGGAAGAGGAACCAACTCCCATGTCCCACTGTGTTTAAGAGCCTGCATTTCAGCAATCATGGTTTGTCGCCATTTGGGATGATCAAGTGCTTCATAGATATTTTTAGGAATTGTAATGGAAGACAAAGAAGTTATGAAGGAAAAATATGAAGGAGATAAACGGTGATAACTAAGAAAGTTATAAACAGAATGAGGATTGCGAGTGGAACGGATACCTTTCCAGAGAGCAATGGGCCAACTAGAATTGTCATCAATTGGATCTGTTGTAGAGGTGATTAATTAAGGAGGACATGAATTGTTTGGCTCTTCATTCAATGGTGGATCAACTCTTGGTGCCCTATATTGATATGTAATGAGAGGAGGTTGAGATGGAGGTGTAGGGTTGTCATTTGAAGTGTGATTCTGGACTTCTGGATTTGGTAACTCTTGAACAACAGACACTGGAGGATTGAAGGAGGAAATGGGTAAGACTTGTTGAATTGAATTGGAATCTTGCATGGAAGAAGAGAAGAACGGAATTTCTTCAAAGAATGTGGCATCAGCAGACATTTAGTACCTTCTTGTATCTGGAGAGTAACACCGGTATCCCTTCTGAAGACAAGAGTATCCAAGAAAAACACATTTGATGGCTCTAGTAGACAGCTTGTCTAAACCTAGAGAAACATCATGCACAAAAGAGGTACATCCAAAAACACTAGGAGAAACATGATACAAAGGTTCGTTTGGAAGGACAATTCAATGAGGAATCACATTTCCAAGAGACGAGGATGGCATTCTATTGATTAAGAAACAAACGGTGAGAATAGCATCACCCCAATGGTGAACAGGAACATGTGCATTCAACAACAAAGTTCATGTTGTTTCAACTAAGTGTCTATTTTTTCTTTCTGCTATTCCATTTTGTTGTGGTGTATGAGGACAAGTAGATTGATGTAAGATACCTTGGGAAGATAAAAAGGAAGAGAGATTCAAAAAAAAGTATTCTTTGGCGTTGTCACTCCGAAAAAGTTTAATAATTTTTCCAAATTGATTTTTGATCTCCTTAAAGGAGATGAAAATAGACAAAAGTTCAGATTGGTCTTTCATTAAATATACCCAAGTACATCGAGAATATTCATCAATAAATGTAACAAAATATCTGAACCCAAAAGAGAAAACACGACTCGATCCCCAAATATCTGAATGAACAACAGAAAAGACTAAATTACATCTTGTTTCAATCTGCTTTGGAGAGGAAGACCGAACATGTTTGGCTAATTGACACGACTCACACTTAACATTTGTAGTTTTTCAAGATCAGGAACCATTTTTTTCAACTTAGACAAATGTGGGTGACCTAGACGATCATGAAGTAGTTTGGGAGATGGAGCAGCAACACAGGACACAAAAGGACTTGTTTCCAGGTAGTAGAGGCCTCTAGATTCATGTCCTACACCAATCAATCGACTCCTACCACGTTCCTGTATGACAAAAGAATCAGCATCAAATGTTATAGAACAATTCAAGGATTGAGTTAACTGACTTAAAGAGATGATATTGAAAGGACAGTTGGGGATAAAAAGAACAAACTAGTGTAAGGAAGGAGAAAAAGAGACTTGACCAACGCCTTGGGAAGCAACCTTAGATCCATTTGCTAAGGTAATAAGATGGGGAAATTTGGGAGGATACATAGAAATGAAAATAGAATCATTACCAAAGATGTGATCAAATGCACCTGAGTCAATTATCCATGGACCTTGACTACCAGTAGATTGAGAGATGCAAGCTGTTGAGACAGTGGGAGCTGAAGATGATTGTGCTTGACTATTGGACTTCGACCTAAGATATTCTTGATATTCCTCTTCAAAAAACTTAGGCTCAAGTTTTTCAACTTTGGAGATATTGGTTGTCTTCTCAGGGAAACCATGTAAAGAATAACAGGTTTCCTAAGTATTGCCTATTCTCTTACAATAAGAACATTGAGGACAACCACCTTTACCCCCACATCCTCCTCGGTTTCCACGACCTCTCCTATCATGAGTAGATACCATTGCTGAAGATTTAGGGAGTTTAGAATAATCTCCATCCATTTTAAGGGTAGGAACATGAAGAAGTTGTGTTATTAGGCTCTCCATGGAAGGAATTTCTCGACCAATCAAAATTTGATCGTGAACATGATCAAAATCTGAATGCAGTCCACGAAGAATCAGCACCATATACAACTTGTTGTGTTTTCTTTTAATCTCCTCTAATGAGTCAGCTTTTAAGAAGAACTTCAACTCTTCAGCTGCTGATTGAGCTTGAGCAATATATTTTGTCATGTCATGATCAGTTTGTTTGAGAGGCCAACCTGCGTGCGAAATCATATAGATGTTGGATGTCATTAGCAAAGATATTCTGAGCTTTCTTCCAAAATGAGCAACATGTTTTGAAGGTTTTGAGAGTCTCCAAAATGTGGTTCCGTTGATTGCCACAGCACAGCACATAACTAGAAGTCAAGCTTCTTCCACTGACCACGGTCTTCTGTAGACACTTCATCGCTTTCTTTTTTGAGATGGTCATGGAATCGTTGACCAAGGAACCAAAGTTCCACAAAAGCGGATCATGATAGGTAATTTTTACCATTTAGTTTTTCAGTTGTAATGGTGGGAGTTCCAGAAATAGAGAAAATAGGGCCTGCGGAAGCCATTTTCAAAAAACAGGGATGCAACGCTTGAAATGAAGGTTCAAAAACTTAGGACCTACTGCCCTAAGCTTGGAGCAATTGCAAGGTAATGCTAGAAACTAGGTCAGAGAGGTCCAACAAGATTGTAGAAGGTGGCATGCCAAGTTTCCAACGGGCAGAATGCGGCGCGTGAACTACACGCGCTAGATAGGGCACGAGAAAGTGAAAGCGCGTGAGAGTGCGGAGTGAGTTCTTGGCTTTGAGACTTGTGGGGTTGGGTCGCGCTCCACGAGGCATACCGAACCCCACTTTGATACCAAGTTACGTTTATGTTTTTGGATGAGTAGTCTGAGTAACTTACTCAACTGAATACATTTTATATATATGAATTCAAAAGTCTACAGAAGTCTGAAAATATAGAGAGAAAAAGTACAAAAAAGAAGTAGGGGAGTTGACTCTAGAATACTTAGACTAGAATAGGTTTTTCAGGAACTAAACAACAAAATCAGCTTTTATAATACATAAGGAAAGGATAGAAACTTCTATTCTTAACACTACCCATCATGTTCCATTGCTGTTTGGCTCCTATTTGGGCTTCGTTTTGTTGTCATAACATTGAGGGGTGACAGGTGAAAGGTGTCTAGTTCCATGGCTTTCCCAATTAATTAAGTTTGACCCTTTGGCTTTCCTATACACATTGGCCCCAATTTATTCTAGGCATAGCATAGCCACAATCTCTCCAATGCCAGCTGTGTCAAATCTCAAACTTTTTCTATTTCCATTTGCATCAATCTCCAGCTGTTGTTAGAGTATTCAATGGTCCTTTCTGGTCTAATCAAGTCCTTTGTTTCCTTTGCAGTCATGCTTGATGGAGCCTATATTATAAAAAGAGGGGGGTGGGGGATTATTTATTTAAAACAAGCTTAAAAGTTAGTAAGCTTTAGCTAGAAGGAGAGTGCTGGAAATAATGGTATTTAATGTACTAAGGAAATAGTATGTTTATCTTATGTTTATATGCATTTGGTGTGCATGGGTATTAGTGTCTAGAGTTGCACTTAATTAATAGTAGCCTAGGAAATAGTCCCTACTAAGTCTATTAAGAGACTATATATATGGATGATGTGTAGAACCTATGTACTACACATTCTACTGAATAAGAACCTGTTTCATTCTCTAAGTTCTCTCTTTCTAAGCACTTATTTAATGAGTTCTTAACATATGATAGCTTGTATCATAAATTTGACCATAAAACTTATTGGGATGAGCTAAAAGGAGCTTATAGGGATTATAGACCATTTTCATAACCCCAAATAAATTCTGTAAAAGCTTTTCCAAATGCCCCCTAAAGTTGATTGTTGAAACTTGAAATCTATGCTAGTTTTGTTTCAACTGGCCTTGGTTTCTGGTGTAATACTTTTTCTTTTTTTGTATTGGGTGCAATATTCCTAATTTGTTTTTTCAATGTCCCAGCTGAAACTGTAATATACAGAATCTATTATTACATTAATAGATCTGGAAATGGTCGTCTCACCCTTAGGGAGCTGAAGCGTGGAAACATAATTGATGCAATGCAGCATGCCGATGAAGAAGAAGACATCAACAAGGTTTTGAGGTAGATATACTATCATTTTCATTAACTTCAACACAATGACTGTTTTTCAGCCAAATATATTCATACCAAAATGTATTGACTGTTTTTACTTTACCTAATAATTGTCTGCAGGTACTTCTCCTACGAGCATTTTTATGTTATATACTGCAAGTTTTGGGAGCTGGATATGGATCATGATTTCTTGATAGACAAAGAGAATCTTATCAGATATGGTAACCATGCGCTTACTTATCGAATCGTTGACAGAATATTTTCTCAGGTTTGTGTGGATTACATGTTGCTTCTGTCTTTTTTGAGATTTAACTGTTTCTGACTTCAGCAACAGACCCCTACACCCCTTCTCTTTCTAACACAAGAAGTGTTTGGTTCAGTGTCCATCCACTTTTGTTTATCAGATCATTTATTGAAGATGCATATTTTGACTTGCTTCAATATTATCTCTCAGGTCCCAAGAAAGTTTACCAGTAAGGTTGAGGGAAAGATGGGATATGAAGATTTTGTTTACTTCATACTGTCAGAAGAGGATAAATCATCTGAACCAAGCCTTGAGTATTGGTATTTGTTTCTGTTTCGTTATCTATTTTATTTGTCAGTTTTTTTTTCTGAAAGGAGTTATCAGATTTGTTTCTCTAAGATGGTGCTTCGTTAAATTAGGCAAGGTTAAGCATGGTTTATTTGATTGGTTTTTGAATTGTGCACATGCATGTGCTTGAGTCCATGTTTATGAAACTTTATGTTACTGGACGTCTGGAATGTTATGTATGTGATCAAAGGCAAGTTGCAAAAGGGAATGGTTCTTAATGAAATAATCTTCATCCAGTCCTTTGAGCCAAGTAGCCCGTGTCCTTGAGAGCATGAATACATTATTGTGTTTGTGTAAGCGCATTCTGTGGATCAAGTGTAGTGTCAACAACAGGTTTTATAATACTAGAGACTAGAGAGAGTTACTGAAGGATGCTCGGTATTGAAATTTTGGGCCATATTGTGTGGAACAAATGAAGGAAAATGGATAATGAGATGCATTTTTTAACTTTACTGTCTCTGTGTTTTTTAATCTGAAAGTTGGAATACTTTCCATCCTTTGTACTAACTATCGAAGAGTGAAATGAAATGCTTTACATTGTGGCTTCCCTTTGCATTGTCTTCACCAGAAAGCATGCTATTTGGTAAACAGTGGATATTTGACATTGTGTTTGACTAGTTTTCTGATTTTTAAGTCATCAACGTATGAACTGACTTGAAAATGTCACTATTAGGTTCAAGTGCATAGATTTGGATGGAAATGGAGTTCTAACAAGGAACGAACTGCAATTTTTCTATGAGGAGCAAGTGCATCGGATGGAGTGCATGGCCCAAGAGCCTGTGCTTTTTGAGGACATATTGTGTCAGATAATTGACATGATTAAACCTGAGGTTTGCCTTTCCATCTTTCTTTTGCTGATTGTTTGATCTTCTTTCGTTGTGTTATTGTGAAGTAACATTACTTGGAAAAGAGTGTTGGAGATCTTACATTGACTAGTGATATGACTAAAATAGTGTATATAAATGAGAGGCAACCCTTACCTTATGAGTTAGCTTTTAGGATTGAGTTAGGTCCGAACCCAAATTCTAAGATTGTATCACAGTGTATCCTAGTGGTTTTTTCCGGCTTGATGGGCCACCCATAGATGTCTAGTTCTGCAAATTTCACGTTCGAGATGTTCAATCCTCGGTGTGAGGGGAGTGTTGGAGATCTTACTTTGACTAGTGATATGGTGAAAATAGTATATATAAGTAGGGGACAACTCTCACATCATGAACTAGTTTTTGAGGTTGAGTTGAACCCAAGTCCAAATTCTAAGAGTACAAATCTAGTGGGCAGTTTATAAATTATGTTCTTTTCCTGGAATATAGCATATCCCAAACATATTGTCCCCTGTTTTCTTATCCTCAATATCTTTGTTCGGTATCATGTCATTACTGATTTATTATCGGATATTTTTTAATAAATTGAAATTCTTTGCTCTGCAGAATGAGGGCCATATAACTCTGCGTGACCTGAAAGGCGGTAAACTTTCAGGAAGTGTTTTCAACATCCTGTTCAATCTAAATAAGTTCATGGCCTTTGAAACTCGTGACCCATTTTTGATCCGTCAGGTGCATGAAATATTTGATAAATTTTATTGCATTGTTGAGTTAGTATGTATGCTTGGCTACAATTAGTGAATTCCTTGGTAATTGGTATGCATGTCTTGTGTGAATAGGAACGTGAGAATCCAACATTGACAGAGTGGGATCGATTTGCTCATAGAGAATATATTAGGCTTTCAATGGAAGAAGATGTAGAAGATGCCTCTAACGGAAGTGCAGAAGTCTGGGATGAATCACTTGAGGCTCCCTTCTAAAGATATTTTAGGTAAGTGTTTTTGAAATGAGACTTTCTTCCGAGCATGCTACATGCTTAGAAGTTTGATTTATATTACTTGAACTTGAAAGATGAATTCAGAAAGTTGAGGTCTTTGTTCACTGCAATGTCTATTCCTTCCTTTCTTTCATTTTTGAAACTTCTAAATTTGTCTTATTTTGGGCTTTATATATATTAGTAGAGGGATGGAAAGAAATTAATGCCCCATAACTGATGGACTGGCCATTATTCAGAGACACTGGACTCAGGATCAGCTTTTAAGTGGGATTGTGCCAACTTTGCTTCAAAGAGTGGGAAATTCCAAGCTAAAAAAAGTGTTTTTGATGGGCAAATTGCAACAATATTCAGTTTGCTGGTAGTGATATACATTGTGGCCATTATCGTGGAAATTTTGTTGCCTTGTACCGCTATCCATGCAAAGTGAAGACGTTTTCTGAGAAGTGATTAGCCCGGTTGAATTATATTTGGGGGCACCCAAGTTGTTAAGGAACATAAATTGCAAGATTTTCTCACCTTTGGATCTTTTAGTAGTTTGCTTCAATGATCGACCTCCTTTTGCCCCAGATCTGTTGAAGAGTACATTTGTTTCATCATCTGTGCCTCTGGTTGCTGTCTTTCACTGAAATTTATTATTTTGTTAGGAATTGAAGAATTTAAAGAGTAATGCAAGACATAAATAATGTCACATTTTTTTTTTCCTGGACAATTAGATTTATCTTCAAGATATATGCAGGATTATATTAACACTTATCAGCATACGTACTATTTAATGATGTTTTGTATTTTGGAGGCCGGTGGGCTGAAGGGGGTATATTTACCATCCAGTCGCTTTGTACATTGCATATATTTCTTTTAATCAATCCAACATTTATCTGGTATTTTCTTAAAGAAGGCTTTAGTGATCTCCAGTGTCATTGCTGTCTAATTTATACTAATATTAAATCCAGATGGAGTTTAAAGGTGACTAAGAGCCTATTTGTATTAAGCCTAAAACGGAGTTTAGGCTGCAGCGAAAAAAATTTGCTTTGTGAAAACTGTATCGGACATGGGACATCATGTAGACTGAGTTTGACTTATAAATTAAACGGAGCCTAAGAAGTCAGTATGTGAGTAATGTTATTGACAGTTTGACACTATTTAAGGTCAAGTGATCGGTTTGTAGTTTTATTGAGACTATATTAAGTCAGTATTTTGGGCAAAGTCTACATATCTTATTAACAATTTGATTGGATAGGTGCAGATTTTATTGGCTTATTTTGAATTACAAATTTCCACTTATATTAGTGCATCTAGTTATACCCATAAATTGAAGATTATAGAATAAAATATTAATTTGGTTAAAGAAATCAAATTTAACGTCGAATTCTACGTTCAAGTCTAGCACTTCTCTCTTATCTCGAGTGGTGTTAGGAGGGAAATTTTGGTTCAACACCAGTTCACTTTAACTACCAAACTTATCGTATTCATAGAAAGAGGAAAATTGGACTGTCTGGCATAAAGGCCTCCAACGTGTTGCGTACTCTTCTCTCTAATATCTGAGTGATTGTCCTAGCTTGTACGTTGCACTGTCCGGCAAGTCATACGGTGCCAGTCATTTAAGAAAAAGAAATAATCCTAACCTTTTTTAAGGTGCTCTTTTCTTAATAGCTCCATATCCGGAAAAGTTTTGGTCCATATCCTTATCATGATTTTCGTTGGACCCCAGCGTCAATAGCTTTTGTTTAGTTTAGCAAAAGAAAGTGGATTGCACAAATAACTTTTAAGAGAAAATCGCCCCAAAGGAAGCGATCCAATTTTTAAAATTGAAATTTAATTTTGTGGACGTTTGATTGTTTGAGTTTATAGATTTGAGAGAACTTCATTCCCCTATTTTAGTTAGATTAGTTAGATTCACTATCATATTTTGAAGAAATGTTATTAAAATGCCTTATTATTAGACTGTTTGTCGTACTTGTATGGTAATTTTAAAGTAAGTATAGAATATAATTTAACACTAAAATATGTTAAAGAACATTTAAAAAAATATGTTGATAATATTTTACTCTGAATAAGATGGTAACTCACATTGAGAGGAAAAAAAAAGGTGATACCATATACTCTTTGGTATGAGAAGTTGGGCTGTCAGCTTGTAATCAAACTCTTAGTCCATAAAGGTGAACTCAGTGACATTACCCAACTTAAGGGATGATCGTGAACGTTGTTCGCTTTACAGATGTGTGCTTCTTATAGGCAATAAAAAATGTGTTGCGAATTTGGGATCATTAAAGAAATTATGTTGTTTGGTTTTCCAGGTATATTCTAAGTATAGTCTTTGCTTATTCCAATTCTTTTACTCCTCGTGTTCAGCTGCAAAGAAAAAGGCATAAAAAGAATCCTCCTTTTGTAAAAGTATTAAAATTAAAATAAGCAGTTGCAAAACAACTAAAGAAAAGAAAGAGATTCTACTTGGAGAAGAAGAAACGAAATCGATTGGTTTTAATAACGGCTAATTAAAGAGACTTTGATGCTTGAAACAAATAATTTCTTGTAACCGTGAAGGTGTTCGGTAACTTAATTGATAAAAAGAATTGCTGTGATTCTAATTTAATTATTTTTTTTATTTTAATTAGATTAAGAGTGCACTATTGTCAAAAAAAAAGAAGAAGTTCATTTGACCGCTGAAAATCTAAGACCTTACTTAAGAGATTCAAATCTAATTCACTCAAACAAACGACATGCTAGTTTACCTTCAATAGTATATGAGCTTATATCTTATAACTTAATTTTTTTTTCTATTTATTTTAATTATTACACTATATACAGTTTTTATTTTAATGTGTTAATAAAATATTTAATATTTACAAAAAATTATAAAAATTTAAATTAATTAAAAAATGTAAAAAATAATTATTTAAAAATATTTTTATGTATAAAATAAAAACATAATTTATATAGAAAAATATAAATATACATCTTTATGTTATTTTATATTTATTAATTAATTTAATAATTAGAATTTTAATTTAACAAATTAATTAAACAACTCTAAACCCTTACTTAATTTATTAAATTATTTTTCCCATCTAAGTTGATTTTGGGGAGGGTAATATAAGCACAATAATTTATTAATTCTTCTAGTATAAGGCAAGCCGTCCTTTCCTGATACGTCGTGCATAGCGCCTCCACAGCGTGAAACGTGGTGTGGAGCGAGAGCGAGAGCGAGTGATGGTATCCACCGAACGAATATTCGGTTCCAACATATTCCGCAGCACATTGGGTCCCTTTCTTTCCCCATCTCTCAGCAGTTGATTTTGAAGCCCTTTTCTTTCTATAAAAGCGGAGCAACCGAAACCCCACAAGTTAACACAGAAAAGAATCCGCAGAGAGAAGAGAATGTGCGAAGCCCTAAAGGCGCAGTACCAGGTGTGCGAGGAGATCGGTCGCGGTCGTTTCGGCACCATCTTCCGCTGTTTCCACCCTCTCTCCAACGAGGCCTTCGCCTGCAAAGTCATCGACAAGTCCCTCCTCGCGGACCCCACCGACCGCGAGTGTCTCCAGAACGAGCCCAAATTCCTGACCCTCCTCGGCCCTCATCCGAACGTTCTCCAAATCTTCGACGTCTTCGAGGACGACGACTCTCTCTCCATCGTCACGGACCTCTGTCAATCGCACACCCTCTTCGACCGCATCGTTGATAACCCTCTCTCGGAGCCCCAGGCCGCCGTCCTCGTGAAGAGCCTTCTGGAAGCCGTCGCGCACTGCCACCGCCTCGGCGTCGCCCACCGCGACATCAAGCCCGACAATATTCTGTTCGACTCCGCGGACAACCTTAAGCTCGCGGACTTCGGGTCGGCGGAGTGGTTCGGTGACGGGAGGAGCATGAGCGGGGTTGTGGGGACGCCGTACTACGTGGCGCCGGAGGTTCTGATGGGGAGGGAGTACGATGAGAAGGTTGATGTGTGGAGTTGTGGTGTGATCTTGTACATAATGCTGGCGGGGATTCCCCCTTTTTACGGAGACTCCGCCGCGGACATCTTTGAGGCTGTCGTTAGGGCTAACCTTAGGTTCCCTTCTAGAATCTTCCGGACTGTGTCCCCCGCCGCCAAGGATCTCCTCAGGAAAATGATCTGTCGGGATGCTTCCAGAAGGTTCTCTGCAGAACAGGCCTTGAGTAAGTTGCTCTTCTCCTCCCTTTTTTTATGGTTCCTTGATTTTTGTCTCATTGTTGCAAAGCGAGTTAATGAATTCTGATTTTTTGTTTTTTGTAGGGCACCCTTGGATCCTGAGTGCGGGTGACTCGGCTGATCTGACTTGAGGATGACTGTGGGAAGCAATGGAGAGAGAGAGAGACACACATGACCTAAGCTGCTATGTGTAGCTAGTTTTGTTTGCCCCTTGTCTTTCTCTACCATCTTAATAAGGTCTACTCGTGGTGGCAGAGGAAGGAACGAAACAGAGCACGCTTTGTAAATTCTCGTGGTGCAAGTAGATTCCACTTCCCCCCTCCCTTTTTTTTTTTATTATTAAGTTTTAGGAATCTGAGACTCTGGGTATGAGTGGAGAGAATCTTGTTTTCCACTCTCGGTGATTTTCTCTCGTGTAGAAAGTGAGAAAGTGGGATGATCTCTCAAATTCCCCCTAGTAGAAAGGGGAGTGAGTTTGAAGCTATCTATCTAGTTTTTGTATATGTAATGGTAATAAGAATAATTTTGAATGGATGTAAATGCTTTCTTAAACTTCTGATTTTGTGGGTTTGATTTCTGCTTATTTTTGTTAGCGTGATCATCAAATTAAATGGAGAGAAACCTCAAATAAACGGCGGAGAAAGACACAGGATGGATATTTAATAAGTTATTCTTATTAGTAGGTGAAATTAGATGATGAACATTTAAGTGGTTATTTTAATGATTTTAAATTTTATTTAATTCAAACTTAAATTCTTGACGGTCTTTTACATTTTTTTGAAAAAATGAAAAGTCATGCTGTACACATCACTAGAACATTCATCTAAGAGTGAAGGTTCAATTTGTTTGAAGCTAAAGCAACAACTTTGAAATTTCAAGCGCCCCTATCATATTCATATACGTTGACTCAGTGTTTAGCACGAAAGAGTAAGGAAAATATCCAATGGGAAAATTGCAGTTGATAATGATAATATTGGATTTAGGAAATTAATTGGGCGTTTAGCACGAAAGAGTAAAGACAATATTTTTTTTTTAAAATTAAAAAATTTAAATATATATTACACAAAGATTAATTACGATCATGACATATGATGGTCTAAGATTACTTGATAATTTTTTCACTTTTGAGGTGCATAGGGAGAAGAAAAGAAAGAGAAAATAGAAAAAAACAAAAAAGATTTAGAAATTTAATAAATGATGTTATGAAAATTAAAGAGAGAGAGAGAGGGAGAGAGGAAAATAAAAATGAGATAAAAGAAAGTTGGGTGTATGAAAATAATAATCCCTAGATTTTTCTCTGAGCTTGATTATGTATAAATCGTTAAAAATTAAATTCTTAAGAATATAATTTATGATGAGATGTTTTTAATAATTTTCTTTGATATTTTCTAAATTATGTTATTTACCTTTTTATTAGTATTTTCAGTAGTCTTTTTATACATGTTTATATCATTTTAATTGATTTTTTTTTATTTTTAGATATTATGCTAAATAGTATTTTAATCTATGCATTGTACCAAAAAATATATTTATTTTATATAACTTAAATTTATAATAAATAAATACTTCTTAAATTATACTATAATTAAATTTGTAATAAATAAATATTTTTGAATATATAAATTATATTTTGAATTTATAATAATAATTATTATTATATAATGTTAATTTTTAATTATTGATAATTTCTTTTAAAAATAATTGACACTCAATTTAGAACTAAAAATATTAAAAATGATAAATTAAAAGAGATAAAAAATTAAAAAAAATTCTAAAAACACTCTTATTAAAAATAATAGTTCAAAACACTTTCATTAAAAAATAATAATTAAAAATATTCTCATAATATTTTTACACAATCATTCAATATCTTAAGTTCTTTTTATAATCACACATCTATCTTAACATATCCAGTTTTTTTTGTTTTTCTCTTGCTTTTTTAAAGTTCAACAATTTTTTTTTTCGATAGAAAGTTCAACATTTCGTTACAACAAAATATAGCTGGTCATATTATAAATAACTTCTGATACTTAACTCATCGTGAAAATTATGTGCGCAGTCAATAAAACCATGATGAAAATTGTGTTTTAACCGATAATTATGCAGAAAACTGGGCTGCTTTGTCTTTGTCATATTTCCCTTCATCTGGAGAACTCGTGCTACAAGTAACCAAGACCAAGACCAAGATCAAGACCATGTGGGATCCCAGTGTTTTATTTTTAATAAACTCTATTTACTAAATCAACTGTTAGGTCTGACTATAAAGTAGACTGTACTGTAGAGTTGTGATTATTTTTCCAAAGTAGTGGTGTCTCGAAGTTGTGTGAATCTCAACGACTAGAAAATAAGAATTAGAGGGAAAAAAGAAACGGGTAATTTAATAAAAAAAAAAAAACAAACGGGTAAACAGATTTTCTAATTTTTAAAAGTGTAAATTACTGTCATATTAGTTTTTAAAATTAAAAAAATTTAAGAAATTTTTGAAAGTATAATTTATCAATTAAATTGGTCTAAATTTTAAAAAAATATGTAACTAAAGTGATAATTTCAATTTATGTTTAAGGACTAAAATAACAGAAAGTATTTAAGTTTAGAGATATTAGATGAAATAACTAAAAGTTTTAAAAATTTGTTTAATTTTTTTTAATTTTAAGAACTAATGTGATAATGTTTTCTACTCATGTATGTTTACGCAAAACAAATAGAAACAAACGGCAGGAACCTCAACAGTTAAATTTGATTCTGAACTTAATAAAATGTATAAATTTTTTAATTATATCACATCATGTAGTTATTTTAAAATAATGTTATTTTAGTAACACTTTCTCACGGTACTTTTTTATGGAATAAAGAAGAGAAAACACACACATATAAAATAAAATGAATAATATAATGGAGAAAAATGAAAATAAATATTATAACAAACATTACAAAAAATTTAATTTTTATGCATGTATGACTTTTAAATTCAGAATAAAAAATTTTACATCATTAATTAATTAAAAATTATATTAAGTGGGATTTTTAAAATAATATATTATGATTGAATGACAGCTTGTGTAAGTCAGTGTATTACAAAATTGTTAAATAAAATAATATTATCCTAATTTTTACAACTGTCAGATAGAAAAGTAGCCCTGCTTATGAATTTTAGGTTAATACTTTATACAAGCAACGTGATATGTTCCTGAACATTTTTTTAATTCTCCTAGTGTATTATTTATTGGATAAATTATTGAAATAAAATTGAAAGTTTTTTACTATAAAAATTTAAATTTATTTTATCTAATATTGGGATTTAAATAGTTTACACAATGTACCACCCGAATTTGGCACGGTCATTGTCGAAAAGATCCTTAGTTAACACCTTAGTAGTCTGGCCGGGACACTCCTTGGCCCTTCAATCGAGCTGTCATGTCGGAAGCCTATCGAACATATATCGTGTTTCAATGACACAATTAAGTTGGATAGACTATTAATGGAAATAATTGCCAAATCTAATAGTCATAAATCATGGATTATGAGCATATATTAATAGAATCAATAATAATATTACCTTGAAATAAGGGAGTCAATCAAGCCGTAATCTGGCAACTATATCCATCATTAATGTTAATACTCTTTATATAACAAGGTACACTGCACAGGTGATCCTAGCCCTAATTTCTATCAAAAAATATCCTAATAATACACTCTCTTGACTTGAGCGTCGAAGTGTCTTTGCAGACACCACCCCCAGCCGGCCTGGAATAGGAGAAAGATGACGAATGAGGATACATCTCTCACCTACGAAGGATGGAGGACGGAGGAGCACCACTCCAAGACTTGTTGAGGAAGAGAACAAATTTTTGGTAAGAACACACAATATTTTAAGTTCAAACCTTATTGTCACACCATATAGTACACCAAAACTGAGGTAATAAAATTATAAAAAAATAAATTAACATGATAATTTTATAAATATTTATTTATACAAATATAATAGTATTATAATTTCACAAATTTGACTTAATTTGGATTTGTTTTTTAAAATAAGATTTGAAAATCAATTTAATTCAATATAAAAATGCTTTAATTTTTAATTTAATTTATTTTTTATTTACTCGGATTTTTATATTTTAATCCGATTTTTAAAATTTATATTAAATTAGAAATATTTATGAACACGCCTATTCAAAATTCAAATAGTCTGTCTACTTACTGCCATGCAATTTCTGACTTTTAGACTTCCAAGCCATAGAAAATAAAATGGTTATTTTAAACCGAGATCGTATACAATTCATTGAACCTATACAAAATTTCAATTTCTAAATTTCTTTTATTTTATCTGCTTAAAAAATTATTTTATAATAAAAAATATAAGTATAATTAAATAAATCTGAACTGGTAAATAAAAAACTAGATATCATATAGTTTGTTTGGTACAGGAGGGGAACAAGATTCATTATATCAAGTAACATTTTAAATTTTTTTAAATATATTTAGTATTTCATTCAATTAAATCATTTAATTTAGAGTTTAATTGTTATACACTGTAGTGTAAAATTTTTTACACTATCAACTAATCAAAAATCAGTTTTAGTCTGATTTTTAGAATAATTATTATAAAAGTCAACAAACTTAACATACATGGTGAGTTATGATTAGATAATAGTGTAAAACTGTTTTCTACTGTCAGTGCATAGTCTATTTTTTTCTTTAATTTAAGAGTTTAATGACTATGTACTGTCAGTGTAAAAAGTTTTATACTATTAACTAATCAAATTTAGTTGGAAATTGTCTTATTTTACTTGAACAATGAGAATGGATTAAAAATTTGCCGTATGTTTCGATAGGTTGGAATTTGAAACATGAAATTGGCCATGGGTCGTGACGCATTTCCGGTCAAATCTTTATATATTTCATAATTATATTATATCATATAACATTAGAAAGTTTTTCAATTATATTTAGCACTCCATTCAAGCAAAAAATAAATAAATTGGTATAGCAAGTAAATTAATTTAATTGCAATTATGTTGTATATTATTTTACTTGAACAACAAGAATGGGTTAAAAATTTGCCGTATGTGTTGATAGGTTGAAAACATGAAATTAGCCATGGGTCAAACTGCATATATTTCATAATTCTATACAGAAATTCTTTTGAAAGAGGAGAAAATAATGACTACAAAGTTTACTTTTAAAATACGTTAACATAATAATAATGATGATGATGTTAATCAGTGTCTTAAAAGTATCAATTAAAGAATTTAAAAAGAAAACTTTTATTAAAAATCATATTAACACTCATTTATCATAGCTTTTAATATATTTTTAGCTTAATTTTTAATAATTTTAATTTATTAATTTTTTAACTATCATCTTTAAATTATTAATAATTAATAATCATAATAAAAACAATAATAATGAAAAATATTAACAGCACATTGTGTAACATACTCTTTATTATTAACTGAAATTTACTAATAATAAAAAAATTGTAATTTCCACTTCTTATTTAATAACTTTTGATCAATAATAAAAATTGTGTTAAAAAAATGGGTGCTGTGGTTATGTTTTACACGGAAGGCTAAAGGGTGTCAATCTGCTTTACAATTTAGATGCGTATGCAGTGATGTCACATATATAAGTAGTAAATGGTCAATTTAACGAGAGGACAAATTAAGATAAGCCATGGCATCTATGTTGATCCCCTTATCAAATATCAATTCATCGTGGGGTCCATGGTCAGTACACAGTATGACCACTTTTGGGACCAGCGTTCACATGTGAGCCCCCCCACATTTTATTTCTTTTTTTAATTTAAGCTGAAAAGACTTTTTTAATGTCAAGTAAATTACTAATTTTAGTACTAATTAATAATGTGTTTATAAATTATTTTTCAATAATAAACTCAAAATTAAAAGATAAAATATATACTTAACATAAGTAAAAATAAACGAAATAATTTCGTTGACATATGTTAGTCACTTTCTTATTTTCATTAAAAAAAACTTTATGTTGTTATTTATAAGTTTAATTTTGAAAAATATTAAATGACAAATATTTCTTATCAATTGATGTTATGTTAATACTTTATTTCAAAATTTAATTAAAATGATCAATTAATTAAATTAAATTATTTTAAATGATATAATAATATATTTTTAAATGTAAGTATAAAAATATTTTCTTCTAATGGTTAAGCTCACCCAAATTAAATCCATCACTTATTAATTAAATTCTGTAGCAAATTTTTTAATGCGAAAAATCTCAAGCGGGTTAATTATACATAACTGTTTTTCAAACAAAATTATAGTGTGATTTACAAACCATTTATGAACTACAAGTTGAAAATTAATTCTGCTATACAATTATTATCGTAAATAAAAAGTCAGTCTAGGATACATATGCGCGCCCTTTTGTCTGTGTGTGTGTTTAATACACGTTATTGCATAAAAAATTAATTTCAATAAATTTTTAAATGAATGATTTTTTGTACTATCAATAATATTATGTTGATGTTTTATTTTATTAATTTGATTCTAGTAGTAAACGAAAAAGTAAAATTATTAGATAGTATAGTAACATATTTTAAGTGGAGTTGTAAAATTTTCTTATACAAATGTTGTGTTCAGATGTGCAAAAAATTGAAATACAGGAAAATTGAAGAAAACAAAATGAATTGAAGATAAATAAAGAGAAAAGCTTAGTTTATATATCTTTTAATGTGTTTTTAGGACATTTTAGTGTTTGAAACACGAAAATAGAAGATTTTTTTTATTTCATCGAAAAAAATGAGAAATTAAATAAATTTTATACTTATACCAGTTTAGTATAATGATAATAGGTGATGATTAAATGTATTAATTTAATAAACCTTTTATTTGTTTCTTGCATTTTCTTTTCACCCAAAAATAGAAAAAAGAATTATATTCTGCATCTAATTCTTTTCCCTCTTTATCTTTTCAACCAATTAGTAAAAAAATAAAAAAGATTTGTTTGATTTGAAAAACAATTTTTAAATATTTATAAAAGTCAATTATTTTTCTTTTGTATTAAATATTTGTAAAAATGATGAAAAATAGTAAATTTTTATTGTTATTTTCTATACTAATATTTAAATATACACAATAAAATAAAATAATCTAATATTTTTATAATTATTTATTGAAATAAAAATAATTTTAAAATCAAACAACTTGAAACTTGAGTTTATACTGCAACCCATCAATTTTTTTATGGACTTATTTTTTTTTTAAATATCCTTTTTCAAAAGCAATCTTGTTCGAAACACATAAAATCAATTTTTCTTTATACTCGTCTTAACTCATATTAAACAAAGACTGATTGTTACTCCGTCGAAATTAAATTCATTACTTACTAAATTCCTTTTTTCCTTTTATTTTTCTTATTAATCCTATATTATAATTTTTAAAACAAATTTTAATAAGGCAAAATTTTAAAATTTATTATTTTTTAATAATATTATATTGGATAAAAATAGTTGATAAGTTACTTGAAAATTAAAATTTTAATTTTTAACTAAAACTATCTTGTTAAATTATTAATATTCAATATAATTAGTTATTAATCTAGTTGATTAATTAAAAAAACATAAAATACCATAATTACGACTTTGTCTGGCATAATTAACTAAAAAGTTATCTGAAAGTTAAAACGTTATTAATCATGAGTTTAAAATTTTGAAAGTTGAAACTAAAAATTGATAAGCTAATAAATTGAATTGGAATACATTTGGATAAACAATTTAATTAAGTATTTAATTAATAAAATGTTATCACATGAAAGGTTATGTCATGTATAAATTGATTATAAAACTTATTAGAATAAGTTTAAAAGAGCTTGTTTTCATAAAATACGTTAAGAAACTTGTTGAAATAAGTTGAAAAATTGTAGAAAATGTAAGTTATTTTTATAAGCTTAAATAAGCTTCTTCTAAACACCTCCTTGCTAGTGTTTGATAAAACTAATTAATTAATTAACTGGTTTATTTAAATTTATGTAAAAGGAAATTTTTGTGTTTGTGTATATTAAAAAATTAATAAATTTATAAATAGATGTATTATTATTATGAGTTTAATTGTTTTAATGTAAAAAAATTTATACTGTCAACCAATCAAAAATCAGTTTTAGTATGATTTTTAGGATGGTCATTGTAAAAGTCAACAAACTTACCATACATGGTGAGTTGTGATTAGATGACAATGTAAAATTGTTTTACACTGTCAATACATAGCCTATTTTCTCTATTATCATTAGGTAAATATCTTTCATAAAAAATAAAAAGTAAAATGACTAAGTATGCACGTATAATTTATTGAAAATAATGATTAAAATTAGAAGGTATAAAGTTGTCATTTTTTTTTTCATAAAAAAAGGACAAATTTGGTGAAAAAATCAATGTCTAACTTATAAATCATAGACTACTTCTATTAACTTATCAAAAATAGTTGATAAATTAGCTAAAAGGTAAAAACAAATTTCTAGTTTGAAAGTTGTTATTTTTATTTCATCCTCTAAATCTAAGTTTAATTTTTATTTCATCCTCTAAGTTGTTTTTATAGACTTGATGTGTGGATATATTTTTACATATCTCTCTCTTGGGCCTAGTTTTGGAGGGAATATGACTCATGGCTTAAGGCTGAAAAGAGTTCAAAAAATTAAAAAAAGTCTAGATAGTTATGAAGAAAGATTTTTTCTAGTATGTTTTATGTTGTTTCATAAACAGATTGAAATTACTGTCTCATTTTATATATCCTTTTTTATATCTAAATTAAAATGTAACATGTAATTAGAAAGCATCATTCTCTTAATTGTTAGGTTTCTTTTTCCTAATGTGTTATATTCACAAAATCAATGTTAAATGAATTTTCACTGTGGCATATTAATATGCAATGAACCCATAATAAAGCACAGACTTAAAGTGTTTACTTTTTGAACAAAATAAGAAACACAAATTAAAACTCAATTATTAGGAAATTAAAACTAAAAGTTAGTATATTAACAAGTAACAAAAACAAATATAAATTTTAATCCAAGACAATGATATTTTGTTCATAATAGATGATAATATAGAAGTAAATTGAATGAAAAATATGATTATCTTGTTGATATTTATTTAAACTATAATATTTACTTAATGTAATAAAATGTATAGTTTTTAATAAAAATACATATCTATTTTTTTTACATAATATATGTTCAGATTTTATAATACTTATACAAAAGAGCAACTTATTTATTATTTCATCCCGAATTCATAAAATATCAAGATGAGCCCTGATCGTATTTCATGCTTATACATGAAAAATGAAATGGGTAAAGATGACTCAATCAATTATTCCATAAAATAACCGTGTTTTGACGAGGTTGTGGTAAACTTACGGCAAGAATGAATATGGTTATGATAAAAGGACAAACATAATATAAAAATAGAAATTGGAGAATTAAGTTAAAAAAAAGTTGAAAAATAAAATAAAAATTAACGTTAAATTTAGAGAAAAATATTAGTTTAAAAAAGAGAGAGAGAAACTGAGTTTGAAACAACACTGCGTCAGTCATATTTTATTATTTTTATAATATCCAGTGTTTGGAAAAAAAAAATTGTAGGTGTCTATAGTCTAGACTTTAGACCGTGGGGCAATTTTTTTGTTTTTTTATACTAACCGTGGGGCCAAGTTGGACGTCAAATGTCAAAAGGAAGAAAACGAGATGCAAGGGCCATATGTTATATTCAAAGTTCAACAGGGAATCTCCTGCTTCTAGAAGACAAAGGATGGCTGCGTACACATATCCATGGCATATGCATTTTGCATATGCCATATGCTGTTGCACATTGCCAAATTGCCTGGTTTTATTTTTAATCATTAGAAAATGCATGGTAACACCTAAACTTTTTTGCACCAAAAAAGAAAATGCATGATAAGGGGGTATGTGAAAACACATCCACACACCAAGTCTATATTCTTATATTAATAAAGTACATGAACATTGAGAATTTGAGAAGAGCATTGACTAACCCATCATTTTCCTTTTGGTTTTATGAGCGAATCCCGCTTTTCACCTCGCCTCCTCAACTCAAATATTATACGTTGCGTATTAGGCTCCAAAGAAAAGTAGGAATCTAATTAACAATGACCACATTCAGTCACCTCTGGCATGTGTCTAGGTTCTTCTATACCCTGGATTCTCTCCGTACAATATCACCGTGCTCTTCCTCTTTTCCCACGCTTAATCACATGGTTGCAACTAAAAAGTTGCTCCATAGAATTAATGCACCACACTCCGGAACATTCACGCTAGGTTTGCAGCAGCATATTATTAGGATAATTTGCATAGAGTAAAGGGTACAGAGTGATTTTATCCACACAAAAAAGTAGAGAGTGACGTGGGAATATATTTAAGATTAAATTACAATTGTACTTTGAAAATACGTCCGATACTCTTTTCTTAAAAGTGTGTGAAATGTGACATCGATCTCCCCCAGCTTGTTAGATGCCATCAAAAATGTTTAAAAGATGAGCATGTACTGTTTACAGGATTTTTAATGAATTTTTCTTTCAAAAATACCCTTAGCTTCATTATTTGAACTTAGTTTCTTTACATTTCTCTCTTTATTTTCTATCTCTTTCAAGCACTGCCTTATCATACACAAATAGCAACCTCATTAGAAACACTTTTTTCTACTCTCCTAACATAAGGTGCAGTAGTTCAAATTTTGGTCGTTGATTTCCACGAACCAAATCTAGCATTTCCAATCATTTTCAAGAATTTTGCTTTAGTAGTTTCATTATCATGATATCTCACGCTAACCTAGTGTTAGCTCTTTTACAGCATTTCTCCTGTATCATATACCCTTTAAAAGTATGTTTGAATTTTGCAAATAAATCTTACAGACCCCAACTACTGTTTGTTTTAATCATGTTGCATAAAACTTTGACTAGGTGTATGAATCTCGCTGACCTTGTTTGTGAAGTTTAAATAATGAAAGTGAGGGTATTTTTGAAAGAAAAATTCATTAAATGTCATGTGAGCAGCACATGCTCACTTTTTATAAACGTTTTGGACAATATCCAACGGTCAGGGGGTCGATGCTACATTTTACATACTTTTAAGGGGTTTATTGTAGTGTGTCAAAATAGAGAAGTATCAGACTTATTTTCCAAAAAACTGAGAAGGTGTGAATATAATTTACTTTATATTTAATGGTGAAATTTAGAAAGAAAGAAAATTGGTATTCAATAGATCGCTACTTGTGCACGTACGGGAAGGGTGGAAGGCACAAAAAAAAGATAGCATGATATTTCCTTTTTTTAAAAAACTGAACCATTTTATTTTGGTAAAACGCAAAGAGTAAAGGCATGTTTTATTCTTTTCATATTTTTTAAAAAAATTGTTTTCTATAATAATTTTATATTATTCAACAATTAATTTTTCATCGAAAATTTATTAAAATTTGAAAATTATTTCTAAATTAAGTGTTTTAAAAATTAAAAAACAAAAAAAATTAGAAAATATTTTTTTCATCTTATTTTTCTATTTTTATTTTATTCAATCTCTTCCTCAATTCTACATTTTGGTCTATGTTTTGCATCATCCTCCACCAACTGTTTGAACAATTTATTTATATTTGTAAAGACTGCAAGTATCTTTTACGGGAGATAATCTTACTCAAGCCGAATAGGGCCACTATGGGCGCTAAAGCTCTTTTCGAGTATTTAGCGCAATTGCATATTTAGGACTCACATTTGATACCACAGGTTAAGTTAGAACAACTCCAATGCTAGTTGAACAACCTTGTTTAATGGCATTTTGAAAACTAAAAACAATTTTTAAAAATAGAAATGAAACACACCTTAATTAATTTGTGCTTAATTTCTATACAATAATTTTTATACACAAATGAAATAAAAAAGAATAGAAAAATAAGTGATAAAATAAACAATATGATAAAAAAATGGATAAGACTAAGGAAAAATTTACTCTTATGAGCATATCATCATACTTGGATAAAGATGAATTTGAGAAACCTATTGAGGTAACCAAATATAAAAGTATTATCAAATCCTTATTGTATCTCATTGCTAGACCCAATATTATGTTTAGTGTTTGCATATTGTGTTAGGTATCAAGCTTATCCTAAGAAATCTCATTTTACTATTGTGAAATATTTTATTGAGGATGTGAATATAGAAGTTTGGTATCCTAGGGGTTGTTGTTTGATTAGTCATTTTGATTCTGATTTTGTTATATGCAAATTAGATAGGAAGAATACTAGTTATACTTCTTATATTTTTGGTAATTCCTTAGTCTCATGGTTTAATATTTTAGTGAGTGTTACATTATCTACTATTAAGGTTGAGTATGTAGCTGTGAGTAGTTCTTGCTCACAAATCCTTAGACTATGGAATTAAGCTAGATAACTTTCCTATTAGGTGTGACAATTAACATTGGTGCCAAAAATTTAACTTAGAAACAAATTTAGCATTTTAGAACTAAGCACATTAAGATTATATATCATTTCATTAGGGACCATGTTCATAAAGTTGATTGTGTTTGAGAGTTTGTGGAAACCAATAAGCAAGTAGTGAACACTTTCAAGAAATCTCTACCTAGGGAAAACTTTTTTATATATATATTAGTAGATATTTAGGCATTATAGATAATGCTTGAATTGTTTGAATTTGATTTCCTATGATTTATGACTTATCTATGTACGCTTCACGCTTGATTATGCTATTTGATGTGTGTTTGAATAAAGTTGATTGATTTTGAAAGCATTTAAATTGTTTTGGTTGCATCTTGGTTAATTATTGCAAGATCTATCTTCATTTTGTGTATTTCAGTCTCAAGTAATTGATTACCCATGATAAGTAATCGATTACCTTGAGTGGTTAGTCTTAAGCAATCAATTACCTAGTAAATGTAATTGATTACCTATCTTAAAGGGTTTCAAGTAATTAATTACCTAACCAAGTAATCAATTATCTGTTGCAAAGTAATTGATTACCTGTTACATGTAATCGATTACTTGGCATATCTAAGGCACGATTTGACAAATATTTGACTAAGTTTTTGCCTGATTATATCCCCATTGCACTTCATTTCTCTCCATCTCTTTCTCCCTCTCTTTTTCACTTCAAATTTCTATTCCTTCCATTTCTATCTTCCCTTAAGCACTATGTCTACTAGAAGACCAAGAACGTATGGCAGTTATTAATCTTTTCACAATCTACCACCACCACCACCACCATGCGAAAGCAATTGGATTAGTACCTCTACCTCTCTTATGGTCCGAGAGGGTCGTACAAAAAGGATAAAGGATCCTAGTGTAATTAAGACACCCCCCACTTCTTTCATGGTGTCATCCTCTATCGAGCACTCTTATGATACTTGTGGGATGAATATTTCCACATCCTATGAGTTCAATGTCTATATGGATGGGTTTCACCCAAAGGCTTCATTTGTCCACTCTACCTTGATTACAATTTCTTTAAGGATGGTCAATTTCAATTTTCTAATATGCTTCAAAGGCAAGGCCTCAAAGATTTTGTTACTTTTCAACTTTCTTTTGCCCTTGACTTGGCAAAAGCCTTCATAATTGACATTTCCAAAGGTGACAGTGGGCTACTTCACTACATTGTGGCCAAGAAAGAGTTTATTATCTATCTTGCTAATTGGACCACTGTTGCTGGTCTTAGGTATTTTGGGAATCGATTTCTAGTTTTCAGTGTTTTATAAAATTATGATAAAGACAAAGTTGTGCACCTTTTCTTGCATAATCTTGATCATCCTAATCATCATGAAAGAAGTACCAAGGTGAGTCTTCTTATTGTCGAGGGACGTCTTCTGCACTATGTGGTTGTGAAGATTCTAAAACACCAATGTGGGAATGGGAACCATCTTGTGATTTTAAAGGATGATTAGTTCCTTATTCATTGTTTGAGGAACAACATTGAGATCAACTGACCTTAGTTTATTATGGATAAATTCCTTTGATGCAAAGTTAGACTAAAAGTTTATGTTCCTTGTAATGTTGTGTTTTTCCTAATGTATGATTTAGTGCTTTAATAACCTAAAAGTGGAAATTAGATATGTGATCTTAGAAATTAAAATGAATTAATGAATTGTTGTTGTTTAACTGTTGTTCTGTGTTGGTTGTCTTGGAATTTCTTGTTTGAATTTAGAGAACTTGAGGAAATGTGCTTGAGCCAATTGAGTGTGTTGTTGGTGTTTATCTGGGCTATTGAGGGAACAATAGTGTCGAGCCAGTTGTGAATTTTGGGGAGTGATTAGGCAAGTTATGGGCCTTAGAGAGCTCAAAACCAACGTGAGGCCTAAGGAAGCTTAAGAGACCCAAGCCCTCCCCCTTTTCTCATTTTTCTCACCCCTATTCCCTCAATCCCTTCCCAAAAACCTCTCTCTTACTCTCTTACTCTTTCAAATTCACCAAGAGTGTGGCAAGATTCCAAGCTTTGATTTCCATTTCTGTGTGTTGAGGAAGACAAATTCCTGAAAGATTGGCTTAAGAGTCCACTTCTCCACCTTCTCTCTCTCCCCAAATTCGAACTACAGGAGCTCCAAAAGGTAAGCAAAGTTTACTTCCTTTGAATGTCAGTTGTATGATGGTTGTTGAGTGTAAACATGACCCTGGTTTGTGCTAAAATCAGAAATTAAATGGATTTTATTGAGATTTTGTGTGGAAATGGGTTTATTTGAAATTCTTGATGATTTATTGTTGATATGTTGAAATGGAGTCAAATCTGTTGAGTATGTGAATGTGGTGAGTTGTATGCTATTGTTCGACCTTCATAGGGTTGATTTAGTGTAAGAAAGAGTAGAAAGTTTAGATTTTGGGGTTTTTCGAAGAGAGTTTCTGTTGCTGTCATCTGATAGTTGTTGAGCTACTAGGGCTCTCACTGAGCGAGAATGCCACTAGAGTGGAGTGAGGCTCTCGAGTTGGGGCTCGTTGAGCGACTGTTTGTGTCGCTGAACAATGATTGATTCGTTGAGCGAGTGATCCTGAGGATTCTAGAAATTTTCCAAAAAGTGACTCGTTGAGCGAATGGGATGTTGACCGGGGAGCAAACGAGGCGAACCATTCTCAACAACCGGAATCGATTTCGCCGCTTCAAGAAGCCTTACTTCCACTAGCTCCACCTACTAGGGAGTGACTCACTGAGTGAGTGATGAGCGTCCAATATGCTTGGAAATGGTTCATTGAACGAGAACTAGACTCACTGAGCAATTAAGGGCTTGGAGAGTTGTTGCTCTCTGTTGTAAGAGGTTCGCTAAGCAAACAACATGTTCACTGGGCGAGGAACTTACTTGGAACTTGGCTGCTCTCTGGAATGGCTAGTTGCTAAGCGAATGGTGTGTGAGAGAACAGTGGAGGAAGTCCTTGGAATGGATTCATTGAACGACTCCTGTTGTCGCTGAACGAGGACCCTGGATATAGAGAAAGGGTAATCTTTAGAATGGATGTTCATTGAGTGAGACTTATACTGGCTGAGCGAGAACCTTCATGAGGAAAGTAGGCCTTCTGTAAGGAAGGTTTTTCGCTAAGCGAGCATATGAACTGCTGAGCGAGATGGGTAGTCTGATGCAATTTTATTTAGGAGTTGAATTGTGTCAAACATGGTTAAGAAGGACTCGGTGTGAGTCTAATGTGAGAATGGTTTAGAATGTAGAGAAATGGAAGATTGTTTGGATAGGACCTCCACTTGTTGTAAATGTTGTTGCTTGGGTTTATCTCATAGGGTGTGGGCTGCTTGGAAAGGGCCCTAGAGTGGTAGGTTGCTTGGATAGAACCTCCACTTGTTGTAAATAAAGTTGTTGTGTGAGATATCTCATAAGGTATGCTGCCTGGTTAGGGCCTTAACTGTAGACCATACATGGGGCTGGATTGGGCCTGCATAGGATTGGGAATAGTTGTTGGACCACATATGGTGTTAAGTAGGCCACATGGTGTGTGTTGTCTATATATGTATATTGACTTGTTGATGTTGAGGTGATGTTGTGGTATGATACATGCATTTCATGCATATGTTGTGAGCTGAGGTTGTGTGGGCCTTTAGCCGTGGTACGAGTAGACATAGAAGTTGGTTGGTTGACAGGAGCTGCGGCTCACATGGGTCTCCAACCTAGTGCCTGAATAAGATGTGGGGTCTTAAAGATGGGCCTTCGGGATGAGTGGATGGGTGAATTTGCAAGGGGCCAAGACGGTGCAGGTCTTGAGTCGCAATGAGCCATCGCCCATATACACTTATCTCGACACACCACTAAGCTTATCCGTAGATCAGAGTTTGGAAATCCCTGAATGGTGTGAGGTGGCCATGTTAGGGGGTGAGACATGGCTGATCACTCGGTGTGAAAAATCTCTCGAGAGTCGTGTCATCATGCATTGACATAGTTGTGGTGGATTTGTTGTAATATAGGGTTCTGAGTTGAGAACTCTTTGCTATATGATTGTACGTTATATATGTGAATGTGAATGTTGAGAATTGTTGATGGTTTCAGTAATCATATGTTATGTCATTGTTTTAGTAAACTTACACTTGCCTTGTTTTGTTGTTATGGCTATCTCATTGCTGTTGTTGTGTTGGTGTGACTATGATGATTACATCCTATGGCATAGGAGCAGATGGTGAGGCTTTAGTGGACCCGGCTTCTTAGAGTTGAAGGTGGAGCTACGTGTTAGAGATGGTGTGGCTCGAGGAGTCACACATTCGTTTTGCTTTGATATATATATTCTATTGTATTTTCTTGATGGGGTTGTATAGTGCGGCTAGCTATAAGGAGTGTGTTTTGTACCTCTCTTCCCTGTTGATGTATATTTGTTTTTTTTTTATTATATGGCTTCGGTGTTATTCCTCGTTTTTTTGTTCTGTATTAGCTGTAAAGATAGGAAAAATTGGCTGTAGGAGAAATGGTTAGGTCTCTCAAGATGTATGCATTTTATCTATATATAAGTTTGGATTTTATTTATGCTTGTATGGCGATAGTAGAGGATAGTAGTGTTGTTCAGCAGCGACAGTTGAGTCGTTGCATTCCTTATGTTTGCTTAATCCAGACCATCCTTAACATTCACAAGGGTAATGCAAAACCTTTTTTTCTTCTTGCTCATTGCAAGTTTCTTAAGGCCACCTTAAGCAAGATGAATATTAGGAAGATTAATGATGTGTTAGACTCGCAAAGGTCAAGCTAATAGGCAAATTTGTGAAGACTTTGTTGTGTTTGAGGTTGAGCTAGATAGAGCTACATAAGAGATCTTTATTGAAGTTGCTTAGGCTAACAATCCTGCACCCCAACTCATAGATCCTTTTTAGACATTTGTAGCTAAGAGGCTTAATAGGATATAACTGAAGTTTGATTAGAGGATTGACACTCTTCAGTAAATGGTTGATAGAGAGTTCCTTTGGTTATGTTACTTTTTATGCACATTGGTTGTCTCATTGTTATATTTTTGTTGTGCATTTATCTTTTTATTTCTCCCTCTTATTTTTGGATATTATTGGGTTATGATGTTATGATATTCTTTTTTTTAATGCTAATGGGGGGGAAAAATTGTGTATATTGTTTTACAGGTATTCACATATTGAGGGGGGGGGAGTTAAACATTATCTTTTTGCAAAACTTTTCGTTTGATCAAACACATGATTGCGCTTAAGTGACAGTTCAATTTGGGATGGAAAATAAGAAAAGAGTTGTCATCATAAAAAATGAGAAGATTGTAGATGATGATGTTGTCACTCTTAAAGCATCTGCTTTGAACATATATTTTTTTCATAATTCCACTCCTTTTTTTAATTTAATTTAATGTAATATACTTTTTTCCTTTTTATTATTGAACTTTGAGTGTTCCCTGATTTTATTATCAAGTAGTTTGATCTTATCTTCAATATTCATGATGACTTTAGCAAAAGTTTCTTGAAAATTGAGTTTTGATATTAATCTTTTATAGAAAATGTATAATTGTCATTTTGGCTTAGTAATACTTGAATAACATATGTGGTATCGTTAGTATAATGAATTACTCTTCTGTTACATTTCATAACTAGAGTAATCAATTGCATATTTTGGGTAATTAATTACTTTGAGGAATTGCTGACACAAGTAATTGATTATCTGAGAGGGATAACTAAAAAGGAAACGATTACCTTGTATGTTAGACACTTCAAAGCCCATTTGATTCTCTATTAAAGGATCCCATTTTTCTTCAATAGCAAAAATTATTGGTTTATAGTGGGGAAAGCCTGTCAAATTGATTTTTTAAAGCTCACATTGAATTATTGAAGATTGGATAATCTTGACACATAAGGATTTGTGTGTTTTTCATTTTTGTTGCAATTTTTGCAAATCTTGAAACTTCGGTGAGGTTTCTCCAGCAACCTAAGAGTGAAGGATCTCATAAAAGGTTAGGAATTAGGTGAGGCATCCCTTCATCAAATGAGATATCTTGATTTTACAAATGTGATTTTAGTGGGAAAAAAATATCAGAGTAAATTACATTGATACCCCTTGAAGTTTTATCAAATTATACCCAATATCCCTCCTTTTTTACACCTACACTAACCCTCTTAATTGTTTGAAAAACATTACACTGACACACCTTATATATTACACTAACACCCCTTAATTGTTTGAAAAACATTACATTGTGTACCCCTATAAGGGAGATTGTTGTTATGGTTAAAAAAATATGGAGTTTTGTACAATTTCAAAAAACCTTAGGGGGTATTAATGTGATTTACTCAAAATCTTATTTTTTTTGACTATGGACTAGATGTAGCTTTTAGTGGGAGAAATTAAACCATTATAAATCCTTCGTACAATCTTTTCTAAACGCTAAACTTTTTAATTCTTGTGTATAATTGCGAAATTAGATTGAATTAATGTGTATATTGAATTGAATTGATTAAATTATGATATTGCTTTGATTCTTGATATCAATTGTATCATTTTAATATGTTGGTATTGTAGTTGTGGTGATCAATTGAATGGATATTATTTCAATTGATCATATCATAAATACATTCCACTCCATAATTTACCCCCCCCCCCCCCAAAAAAATCCCACTCCATATAATTAGATTGACATATTTACATTTAGAATAAGTCACCATTAGTTGAATTTTCATTATAACATTCATTATATGTTAAGTGCGTTTGAAGAGTATTAATGTAGAACACAAAGATAACATAAGAAGAGAGGTTGAATTGTGTTATAGCAAATTTTCACAAAACATTTTCAAAGACGTATCATCTGAAGGGTTAATCAAAAGATTTTTCAAAATGATTTGAAAGAAAGACGAATGCTGAAAGAGAATCAGAAAAGCACACAAGAATTATCCTAGTTCATCTCACCCTAGAGACTACGTCCAGTTCTTAGCAACAACCAAGTCCTACTAACTTAAACAAGTTACAAGTATTCTTTCAACCAAGCCTTTTCAGGCTCAACCCAAGTAGTCTTTAACTTGCATTTCCAAGCAAAAACCTAAGTATTCTTTGAATCAAAGCCTCTTCAGGCTTCCACCGATTTCTTATAGAAAAAGGTTGAGTGTGAGTTATCTCACTTAGTTTAACGTCCTAACAGACGAATATACAATGAAGTACAAATAAAACTTTTACAAGCAGCATATATGAATATAACAAGGTGAGAGCTTTTCAACAATTAGAGATTTTCAATTAGCCAACTAACTATGTCACTAACATTTGAGACTAAGATCTTTTCTTCTATTTATAGGCTTCTCCAGAAAAGTATCCATTGAGAGTGCTTGCAGGAGACAACCTTCATCTGTTGAAAAGAGTTATTGAAGCATTAAATGCAGCATTTAATGCCCTTCACCAACTTGTCACTTTGATAAGATAAAGCAGTTTGCTTATCTTTACCATTTTCGTACTTAATCTTGTAGTAGTGGTCGTATCTACTTTTCCGTTTTGACAACCACACGCACATTCCTACTTTTATGCGTAAAATGATCTTTCCTCGAGAGTAGGTACGTAGACTTCATTTGTTTCAAGGTTGTTTTACACTTTTACAATTAGGTAGTGTGCAGATCATTAGAACATCGTCTAAAAGCCATTAGTTACTGAATCTTTTAAAGGAAAGATAAAGACAATATAAGCTTAAGTTATCAGACGATAGCGAATGTACAGATTACGAGTGACCAGATGATTGCTTTAAAAAAAAGTTTTAACTGTTTGTTATTATCAAAATATTTTAGGATTATAAATCCGTCCTTTGTCTTAACAATTAATATCATATTTTTAAAGAAAAATTGAATTAACATCCATTATTAAAATGGAAAGACAAATAGTTTTGAAAGTTTTTCAAATGGGTTTTAAAAATGATTTTGGAAAATTTTGATTTATTCATTTCGCTCTTTCTCTTGAACATACATATTACTCATTTTCTTCCACCAATTGAAAGAGAAAAAAAATAATATAACCTTCATTTAAATGGGTTTATTGCCTCTAAAGTGAGAAAAATGTTAAAATTTTTTAGATTTGAATTTTCATTAATTGGTGAATTTGATTTTATAAAAACACGTTGAATACGGATAACATGATATTTTATATTGGTTTATTATGAGTTTGAGAATTACCATATATGTTATTGTATATCTATTTATTTGGTTAAAGTTTGATTGGTAAATGTGCTAAATTATAATATAAGGTCAAATAACATAAGGTTTATGATAGGTAGAAATTAAGGTTACTACTTACTAATACTACCAAGGTTAAGATTTCTTTTTTACTCTTAATATTTCAAGAGCACACTCTTCACAATAACGAGTGAGTTGTAAGAGAGAAAGACTATAAAAGGGAAAAATCTTTTTTATGACATATG
Organism: Spatholobus suberectus; assembly: GCA_004329165.1. Taxonomy (NCBI): domain Eukaryota; kingdom Viridiplantae; phylum Streptophyta; class Magnoliopsida; order Fabales; family Fabaceae; genus Spatholobus; species Spatholobus suberectus. Next base: position 32,809,953 of record CM014735.1, on the reverse strand, counting down.
TATATATGCTTATATAAATTGGCATAACCATATCTTTATAGCATGTTTGGATTGGTGGTGAGTTGAACTCACCATGATTTTTAGAAGCAACTATTAGTTGCTTTTGTGGTGAACTCACCATGTCTTGAGCCTCAAAATGGTTTTTTAAAGCCAATCCAAACATGTTATTAAAAAAATTCACTAGGGTTGGTCTAGTAGGGAGGGTTGGGATAGTATGTATGAGGGCATAGGTTCTAACCTCAATGCAACTATTGTACACCAAAAAAACCATATCCCTAAAAAGACCTCTTAAAAATTTCGTAATTTATTAATTTTATGATTTTTTTTTAAAATCTTAATATCAATCCCACTTATTCTTGCAAAAAAAAAAAAATACCTTTTAGATATAAAAATTAAAATTTAATAATTTATTATATATAATTATATTGTATTATAATTTTGACTATTAATTTTTGAATGAATAATTATCATTATACTTTCTCTCATCACTTTAAAAAAAGATTAAATTAGTCAATAGATCCCTGAACTATTTGAAAATTTTTATTTAGGTCCCTAGACTAAAAAATTTGTAATTGAGTCTTTGATTTTTTAAAATTTTTCTAATTGGGTCCCTGATATTAGTTTATGATTACTTAAAACTATCAAAAAATAATAATTTATGGTGATTTTAAAGATCTTAAGAATTCAATTACAAAAATTTTAAAAAATTAAAGACTCAATTACAATTTTTTAATTTAGAGACCTAACTAAAAAATTTTAAATAGTTCAGAAATCCACCGATTAATTTAACCTTAAAAAACTAAATCCTCCTAAAATTTCGTGTCTTCTGATTTTGAGCGAAGCAAATAGGTGGAGCCGTGGAGGAGATTAATGTGATAAGCCTCTTAAGTGTGGAATATACTTATCAATTATCATTTGGTCTGGTACACCTGCATATTGGAATGCATGACATGTGTATACTTCTTTTTCAATTTTAAAGTAACTAACAGTACGGCTGGGGTGGTTGTCCCCACAGCACGTGATCGGTGTCTCAGCCCAACAATGGCCTTTGGCTTTCGTACGTTGGATGGAATACCATTCAACTGAATTGCTTATTATGGTTAATGAAAAGTCACATTTACGTAATTTTTTATTAACAAAATTTTGACACAGTTAATAAATGTATAATTATATGTCTTAAACATATTAACAAAAATTTAATTTTTAACTATACATATAAAAATGATTTTTATTATAAAAGACAAAATTTCCTTTAATGATTCTACACCTCGGCTTAAGAAATCTTCCGATAGAGGTATTGACTTTAGGTCGGGTAAGGATTCAAAGTTCAAACTCTTGATGAGCGAGAGCACTTATTTAGGAAGGGGACCCAGTCACCCATAGCAACCCACGTTTGGCAGTTGCTGGCTAATCTGTCACGGAAAATAATAATGGAGCCCACCGGAGTTATTGTTTGATAACTTATCTTTACTTTACGTGATTCCTCGTTCCAAGCAAATAGTAGTATACTGCAGTAACCGTATATAGGACCCCACAACCACAATTACAATTAGGACAAAAGTTAGATACGTTTCATATATGTGATGTCGGTGTTATTCTTTAATAAGAATTATAATTTCACCTTAATAATTTATAGAATAAAAGAATAGTTTAATAATTATGTATTGTCAATAAAAAAAAATTATATTATTATTTAATTAAAAATTACTATTAATATGACTTTTAAAGTATTTATTATAAAAGTCAATAAACTTATAATAAATGATAGTTTGTAATTGAATGACATTGTAAAACTAAGTTTTACATTGTCAGTGTATAATCATTAAATTCATAAAAAATTCATTAAATGTCAATACAGATTATTAAGATGAAATTCTAAGTTTGATTAAAATGCTGCACCAACAGCATATATGAAACTGCTTGTAAGTTTTGTTATTACAATTATCTATCCAAGACAACGAAGACGGCACTGTTTGCCCCACTGCCTACTAGTACAAGTTAACTAGTTAAGAGTTTCTAAGAAACAATTTATAAATGTGCTACTAAATTTTGTAGGAGGCGATTCTATTCTGGATCGAATCTCAATTTCTTGCCGTGTGCTTTCATCCATTCACCTGTACGCGATACCCGCAGAGAATAAATTTAGTTTGGAATAAATAACAAAGAAGCATATGAACTTATGAATTCTTTACCTACTGGATGAATGATTTATGACCAACTCATAATTCCTTCTAATTATATAACACACTTATCAATAATAAAAGATACATTTGTTAATTCAATCACTAGGCATTTGATTAGACATTGAATATATTTACGAAACCTAGTTTTGGAATTTAAATTTATGATTGAATAATTTTATATCTTAGAAATGATTTTTAATTGTTTTTTATATCAGTGGGACACTATAAAGGTATAAAAACACGCACACTCAGGCAGCTGAGGAAGTGAGAAGAGGAAGAGAGCTCAATTTCAATCTAATATTTCACCTTGAATTTGATGCATTACAGAACCGTTATATATCATGTCTTTGTTCCATATATTAAAATAATGTTGAATACCTATACTTAATAACTACGAAAGAAAACTAGGCAGTGGTGGCAGCAAACTATAAATCATTTTTTTTCTTCCGAGTCAATTCCATTTGAGGCAGACACAATATGAATATTTCTCTCAATTAAAATTTAAACTTTGATTCACAGGAGATTAACTTCTTTCGCTAGACTCTCTCCTTGTTAGCAAACTATATATAAATCTTATATCTACATAATTGTCTTCAATTTGTGACAGACGGTGTTGCCATGCGGCTCTCAAATCACAGTTAGCGATGCAGTAGTTTCTTTCGTTTACTTGCATAAAAAACAGGCGGTGGCATCCTTACAAGTAGCTTTAATTTGTATTTCGGGTCCATTCAATTATAGAGATGTCGCTATAAGCTTTAGGTATGGTGGTCGCACCTACTCAGTAAAAGATAAAGTTGATTTAATAATTTTATTGACAATTTTAATAAGAAAAATATTACTCACTTATTACTTCTAAGATGTTAAATTAATTTGTTTTCTTTTCTTTATACTTCTAATTTTAAATAATTTGAAAGATGTCATGACAATTATTAAAAAGATGTAGCAATGTTCTTGTTAAAACATTGGCTTTCGTGTTGTGGATCTTGTGTGTAAGTCACTAACAAGATAAAAGATTCCAAACGAATTGGTGTGCTAGTAAGGTCACACAACTTAAATTTCTATTTTTCATTAAAAAGTCATTCTTTCCAGTTTAGAAGAATTGTTGCTTTAAAAATTTTAATTTATTTAAAGTTGTCTATTATTTGAAAGCATAACGAGATATTATTTTTCAATTATATTTTTATCTCTAAATATATTTACTAAATAAAAAAAAATATGATTAGAATAAAAATTAGTTATATCGAGACAAAAATATGCGAATCTTGGAAACCAAAACAAGTGTGCCCACATCGGATGCCTCAAAATGATAGCAACATTTTTTATTTTTTTTCCTCCTTCTTGGGGTTGCTGAGAAAGATTCCAACTTCCAGTTATTTTTACAATTAAAAAATTGCTAGTTTTCACAGCAATAATTGCACCAAAGCACCAAAAATTAAACCCACCACATGTCCCAACCACCAAACATGGCCCTACCCATGTGACACATTACATCTCATGGCTTGTAATGTGATATTTCAGTCCAACCAAAGTGGATAGGATTATTATTAAGAGCAATAAAACAGTTTGTCTAGAATTTTTTAGGGTAATATGGGTGCCCAGAATTCAATAATGGAGAACAATCAGACAATGAACATCTTAGGTTTGGCCGGTAGTTGTGAAGTGTGCTGCAGAGGTAACTCTCACTACCCGTCTGTCTTCCCGCGACGAACAAGTATGACTGTGTGAGCCTGCACAAGACAGTGAAAGGCACGTCACCTTAACGCTTGGGATTATTGCTAATTCATGACGTTGCTAATGTCTCGACGTTTCATGTTCTGAATGTTCAACCTTTAACAATATCGAAACTACACCACCAATCCCTTTCGTACACACAAATTACATGTGTAGTCTGCAAAAGGCTCCAACGTAGCAAAGCAAAAAAAGACACAGGGTTTCAATTTCTGTACGATGCATCATAGACAAACACAGAAAATTAAACAATTACCCCTAAGTATAAAAAAAATGTCACTGAAACCATGGGCTTCAGAAAACCATGCACTTTTATTTTCTAATTTAAAATGAAGTACTGTTGACTGTCGCATTGGCAACGCTTTCAACTTTCTCTACTATTTTTTTTATTTCACTTGTGAAAATAACCAAGTTTTTTTTTATATTTTACGTCTATTTTAAAAAATAATACATGAATTAAGAAATGTTTGTTTCTTTTTATTTATCAATTTTAAAATATATTACATACGATAAAAAAATATAATTAATATATTTATTATGTTAAAGTGGCTTTCAATTTTCTAACATGTCCTTCTTTAATATTTCTCTCATTTATAATCGTGTCTAAAATGTTTAAAATTATATAAAAATAAAAACATAATTGTTAAGATTATTATTAATATTATTTTTAACTTTTAAATAGATAAATAAATAAATAAATTTCTTGACAAATAAAAATTAAAACGGAGGGGGTATCTTCTTAATTACTTTTTCAAACTCTTTGATATATTTTTTTAAGAAACTCTTTGATACTTTAATATGTTACAAAAAAATATGAAATTTGTTCGATGCGTTGCTATTCGATAGTAATTAAGAAGATTAGTTATAAAAAAAATATTAACTTGTTAACAGAGAAAATAAATATTAAAATAAATTTTTAATAAGCAAACACATTTCTAACAACAACAAAAAAACTTATCAACAATTAATTTGAATGTTTATAATTTATTATGCCTATTAATTTTTTTATTTTATTTTTTTGAGATGTTAGAATGCATCGACAATCAACAACTCCTTTTAAGCTATGGGGAAATTGGTCACAAGAATAAATAATATGTGTGTTGATTGTATAAAGGCTTTTTATACTATCATTTAATCACAAACCCTTATGTATGATAAGTTTGTTGACTTTTATGATAACTACTTAAAAGTTATATCAATGTGGATTGACACAAGTGATCAAGGATCTATAGTTAACTCTCATCCTCTCTATGGATGTGGGTTTGATTTTTCTGATGCCACTAAAATTTCCCTAACTAATTGAATAGTTATGACTTAATAAAATTGTTTGCAGTTTAGATACATGCAAATGCAGTAATCCTTTGAGTGTGCCTTTGCTTGCAGCTTCAACATGCCATTGCACCATGTCTAGTAATATTGGGGTGTCTTCCCATTTTACCACATTTTGTAACAAAACAAATAAACTAAAAATACATGTGTATTAAACTCTATAATAAATGCCTAACATAAGCGACTATTTTAGTAGAAATTTTATATTAGATAGTTTATAGAATGCTGTACTCATATTAATAAATAATTTGAACGCATGTGAACACCTAAAATTTTCAATAATAATATCCCTCGACAATTGATACCAGGCTTACATATATTTTTAGTCTTTTAAATTTGAGGCAAATTTATTTTTGGCCCTCCAAATTTAAATTTGACCTTTTAAGTCTCTATAATTTGAAAAAAAAAAAAAAACTTTTTTAGTCCCTCTGCCCAAACATCATTAGAGACTTTACTTATGTAACTAACAAATTACAAGTCACTTACATGGTAACTCGCCTTAATTTTTCATTCTTATTATCAAATACCCTAACACATGTGTGTTTTACTTTCAAAGTATTCATTCTAACAACATTTGGACAGAAGACGTTGGAGTAGAGGAACTAAAATAGTTTTTTTTTTTTTCAAACTACAAAGACTAAAAAAATAATTTAAAATTTGGTGGACCAAAAATAAACTTACTCCAAATTTGAGGGACTAAAAACATATTTAAGCCTTCATACTAATACTTTAAAATATAGGAAGAATTTGTGAAGGTAAAATTTATACAAATGTCACATTTGTTGTTAGGCTAATACTAAGACCCTTAACTTTGTTAAGAAACGATACAAATAAAAGTAAAAGATATATAAAGAAAGAGAGAATAATATATGATGAAAAGAAGAAAATCAAAAAAGAAACGTATCCTATTTCATTTACATAGGAAGTATTTATACAAATAATGAGAGATAATAAAAAAAATTGAAAAACTTTGATTCTATAATTATTTATAATTTTATTTCAAAATTATATCTTTATCAAAGGAAATTAATCATATTATATCTTTATTAAAAACAATCAGATCAAATTTAACAAATAAAGAACTTTAATAAAATAATGATAACAAGTTCATTTTATTTTATTTTTTTATTTTAGTGCTCCATACGAACCTTAGCTCAAGTAACAAGCTCTTTAAGGAAAGTTGGATATTGGGTTCAAATTCTGCTGGGCCACTTTGCCTCTACCTAAAAGAAAATGTATGAAAGCAAGAAACAAGCCTGTCAATAGGTTGTATAAACCAAAAAAACCCTGCTAACAGGATAAGAAAGTAAATGAACTAGCGTAAAGCTACATCCAGCAATTCATTTTTTTCTTTCCTAATTTTTGATTACACAACCTTTAAATGCTTCAGAATTTCTCTATAATGACAGTTGAAAGTCGTTGTTTTTCCTTAAAGATTATATCATTATCCGATCAAGGTTTAGAAGATGAAAACAATTTTTTTTTCCGCTACTTCATTAAAGATATTTGTTAATAGTTCAATTTGAATTTATCATCATCAGGACTCAATTCCAAGGTCCAGCTACACCCAGGCCAGGTCCAACATGGGAGACGCAAGAGTCCTTGGTCACTATTTTTTTTATATTTTTAGTAAGTAGAAAACGTAAAATAAAAAAAATCCCATCCTATACAGTTTTTTGGGTGCCTACTGCCTAGGTTATTCCCTAACCAAGAGTCAGATATTAATTTTTCGAGGTACGAAAATTAAGAGGTTATCATATCCTTAAATGGATTGTGTAATTTGAAAGATTAGCCTCTGGCTTTGGGCTAAGAAATACCTTGGATGCCCAAAAAATAATATACAGGATAGGATTTTTTTTATTTTACGTTTTCTACTTACTAAAACCCATGTTTACTTAAAATCCCATCTTATCCTATACATTAGATACACATGTTAATGAGAAAAAAATATGTAATAAATTATTTTTTATAGTTCTTATATAACTATTTATTTCTAATAAAAACTTATTTTTGATTCTTTGTGCATCTGGTGTATGAGACAGAATAGGAAAAATTGATAAACAAAGAAGGATCGCCACAAGATTATAGCAGAACCGAAGACAATAACACATCACTAGAGTCTTGACAGAAAATAAACATATAATCACCCCCCACCCCCAAAACAGAAAAACCAAAAAACAGGTGACTTCCCCGTGATGGATCGACAGCCACTTGGAAAATTTTAAGCCGTGTTTGTTTTAAAATTACATAAAATTAGTTTTGATAAAATTAATTTTAAATCATTAAATATAATTAAATTAATCTCAATCATAGATTTACATTAAAATGTGAATTTTTCATTAAAAAAATATAAAAAATAATTTCCCAGTGTCCAAAATACACGAACTTGATATAAGCCGTGAACGCACACCCACAGCCTCAAGTCTGCCGGGCTAGGTCTTATTTCTCCTGTTCTTCAGTGTCAATAATTCTACTCCTTTTTAGCCCCACTTCTATAACATGAGGCACATGGATTCGTTTTTTCAAATGAGTGGTGTATAAATTAAAAGGTGAAGCGCAAACTTATAATTGACATTAGAGTTTAGGATTATCATAAAATACATGCACATGCAAAATAAACTACATTAAAATTTATTTTGATTTTCCAATTCGTACTTAACCTTCACCACCCTTTATAGAAACCAAATTCCAAGCACATATTGAGAACATGAATCCAAGAGTTGCTAATGCAATGCAATGTCACAAACCAAAGGGTGTGGATCTTTGTCTCATAGTATCCAAAGGGTTGAATCAGGTCTCAGAAGTATTCAAGGACAAAACTTAAATACAGTACCTTAGGTACTGTTAATATTATTCTCCAATTAATATTAGAGATTCACTTCAGTAATCTGTGTAATAAAAATATGTATTACCGAAATAAATCTTCAATATAGAGAACAATACCTTAAGTACTGTATCTAAATTTTGTCTTTCAAGTAAAAAATTAGGATTTAGGAGATCCCGTATTAATAGAGGATTTCCACTAAAGTGAAAATGACTACCAAAAAATTAACAAGGAGACTCGACCATATGCATTTTTACCGGCTTCACTGCCATTCATACACCAATTGTAAGAGCACTTTTAATTAGTCTTCAGAACAAATGCAGATGTATCCATCAATGCTCGAGAACCTTACAACTCAGAACGACAAATGCCAGCTATTAGTGTACAAAAGAAAACAAGGAGGAGATTATGGATGTCCACCTCAAAATGCAAATTTGTACCAGTGGAAAACAACGATCTACATAGTTCGTGATGATGTTTCCCTTTGTTTTTACAATTCCAAGATATCATTGGAGACCAAATGGAACTCTACTTTCCTTTTCTTGCAACTATCACATCTTCAGGACCAAGCTGACCGGTTGTGGCAGCAATTTCACCAAGACTAACTTCATACTTTTGTACCCAGGAAGGACTGAAAGGCAATGAGAAGAAGAGAAATTTAGAAATATATTGGTAAATGCATCAAGTGTGAACCACAAAACATCAACACTAGTGATGCTAAGTGATGTGGTATGATAATTTGGATTACATGATAGATTAGGAAATCGCTTAAAAGCTCTGGTATTTAGCACAAACACTTCACAATGAAAATAAAGAAATGTAACACAGTATCTGTAATTGGGGAGGGGGAAGGACCAAATGAAAACAATTAATTCATGCAATGGCTTTGATTGATTCCATGTGTTTCAGTTGAAAAACTGTATTCTAGGCCCGTTGCTAAAGTAAATGCAATTCCTCAAATATTTTCTAGGATGATTATCACATATAAAACCAGATCATTCAAACGATCCTAAATTATACCAGAAATGGTTAAATCTATGAAATCCCACAAAACTACCAAAGTGTACACCAGGACAATATTTATCACTAAAAAAAAAAGAAAAAGAAAAGAAAACGGTGAAGGTCTGCTCCAACAAGTAAGACAACTTGTCTCCAAATTCTGTGTAATCATGACAAGCACCTATTTCAAGAATAACCTTTTGAAGACAAGGCAAGAAATAAAGCAGATTTAGGCAACTATGACCATAAGCTTATTTAATTGTAGTCCAAAATCTCCACGAAAGATTCATAAATCAAGTCTTAGATAAAAAACAGTCTGCCTACATGAAATTGCCAATTCACTGTGAAGGTTGAAATTCAACAATATCTACATATATCTTCTACACATACTATAAAATATATACCACTTGATTGAGTATGAATAGCATCAGCAGATATTAAAATATCTTCATACCTTTACACCTGCTGGAGAGTTTCCTGGCTTAGTAGTGGCAGTACTTCCAAAATTGAGCTTTGCTTTTTTGTCAGCTGGCTTTAATATTTGGAAAGAGCACATTAGTGTCTCATCAACACTCATCATAGCACCAGCATTGTCAAACTCCCCACAATAATTAGGTGCCGAAAATATTGTTACAAGCTGTCGGTTAGCAAAGAACTCATATCCATCCTCCACCACCTGGTCAAAACTCAAAACATCAATCCAATTTAAATTTAATAGTACAGCTGATTGATAAATACTATCCTTCAATGTAAATGCAGGAATGTAAAGAATGAAGCATCATAAGCTAATGAATGCATTTGAAAGGGAGAAGTTTAGCCTCAAGTCCTCCATGTGTAGAATTGTGTCAGAATTTACATATCAAATTGTAATTCCAAGTTTGCATGAAGTAAAGCAATTGCAATAATCCTGATAGATAGATAGATAAGGATATATCTCACAGTACTTATAGTCATAAACTAAAAATGGGGATACAAACTCAACACTGAAGACTTGGTAACACACATTGAACACCAAAGGAAGTAGTTTAACCTGATGAGCTCGACAAATAAGATCCAAATCATGTTTCTGAAGAAACTCAGAGACCTTATCAGCACCAAATGTATATGAAACTCCCCTGTCATTCATTCCCCAACCTTGAACCTCTTTGCTTGGGTCTGACCAGAGGAGATCACAAAGCAAACCTGTATCAGGCACATCAGTGGGCCGCTGTAGATTTCTAATCTGGTCCAAATTAAGTAAGTCAGGAGAAAGACCCCCATGCATGCACAAAATCTTTTCATCAATGAGTGCAGCCACAGGCAGGCAATTGAAGCATTCTGTAAATGTCTTCCATAATCTTACATTGAACCTTCTTTTACACTCATCATAAAATCCATATATACGGTTAATAGAAGCACATTCATGGTTACCCCTCAAAAGGAAAAAATTCTCAGGATATTTTATTTTGTATGCTAGGAGAAGGCATATTGTTTCCAAACTCTGCTTCCCTCGATCCACATAATCCCCCAAAAATAAGTAGTTGGCCTCAGGGGGTAATCCACCATACTCAAAAAGCCTTAAAAGATCAGAATATTGACCATGTACATCACCTGACAGATCAACAAAAGGATATTATGAAATCATCACACAAACAAATTTTTTTCTGTAAACAACAATACAGTACTATGGCAATTTCAATGCTAAGGACTACAATAGATGGATTATGTCTACAAAATGAAGATCTTTGTAACTTTGTATGCAAAATAATGCCATGCCAAACAAGGAACATTTCATATTGCTAGGTCCTATTTGACATTGGTTAAATTTTGTCATTTCAAATAATTGTTTCCAGCAGAATTTTTATCTCATGAATATCAATTCTCCCATCACCAATTGTTATGTCATTGATTTACTGGACATCTTGGTTTAAGTTTTGTTATTTCAAATAACTGCTTCTAGCAGAATTATTATTAGAGTTCATGAATATAAACTTCTCAATCACCAATACTACATAATTGGTTTTACGTAGATACAGGATATCTTTACCATTTTGAAGGAAAGTTTCAATACTAAAAACAAAATAGCTTTTTAAGTTTGATTTATCCGTTAGTCATTGCAATGAACATATGTTAGGCTTAGCAGATGGTATTTATCAAACAAATCTTGCTTCATTTGGTCCACTACAAAAAATACAGTACTTGAGCTGAAGCCCTATTTGAGAACATCTCTCTAAGATTGTGTTTCAACCTTAAAATTTAACAGTGACACTCATAACTTTTCCCAGTTCTTCAATGCCAACTCTGGCCTAACTGGCTAAGCATAAGGTCATAAATAAAGAAGGATTGAGGTGACAATCTCAGATTGCTTGTACAGAAGAAATAAAATTATGTTTAAAAAAAAAAATTGACTTAAGGATTTCTGATAATCTTATAAAGGCAGATACAACATCCTTGACCTTGAGACAGTAAAATTGGTAACTTGGGACAGTATAAGCAAGGATTATGATACATCATTTTTAAAAGTAGATTCTCATAAGACTGCCATTTTAAAGACACTTGAAACAGCTTTTCATATAAAATCTTTTAGGTTTAATTACTATTTTAGTCCCTATAGTTTTGCCAACTTTACCTTTTAGTCCCTATAGTTGAAAATTATCCCTTTTAATCCCTATACATGCAACTTTGATACCAGTTTGGTCCCTGTCGTTTTAAACCGCCACAAATTGTAAAAAAAAAAGCCAAAAAATGTCAATTTGTGGCGGTTTTTCACCACCAATTTTCATTTTGTAGCGGTTTTCTCTTAAAGAATTAAGACGCAAGGACCAAACTAATATCAAAGTTGCATGTATAGAGACTAAAAGGGATAATTTTCAACTATAGGGACTAAAAGGTAAAGTTGGCAAAACTATAGGGACCAAAATAGTAATTAAACCAATCTTTTATCCAACAAACACTACCATATATATCATGGAAATTTTTCCTTATAAACCAAAACATGAACAATTTGTTTCAGAAACTCTGTTTACAAATTTTAAGTTAGCTTGAACACTTCAACTCCCAGATACAATAACAAACTAGGCTAAGCCTAAACTTCTGAATCAGGACCTTAAGGTCCTGTAAAGGAATTATATATCAGCAGAGATCAATTATGTTATTCTGATTAGAAACACATCTTCTATCCACACCATGGCTTAAAAATTTTAATTCCCCATATGGTATAACAGATTTTACATGTATTAGACATATGATAAACAACTAAAAAACCTAATAAAAAGGTTTGTAATGTTGCATCCATCCTTAAGCTCCCATGATAACAATTTCACGACTTCAATGACCTCACAACTTGATCTCAATGATTTCACATTTGCAATTACTATTATTATTTCCTCCACAGCAGTAACACTGTTCTTTCTCTGCATGACATTTCAGTGTAAAACCATTGTGTAGGTGGGAAGTTAGAGTCTTGAGCATAGTTAATACTTGATACTGCCTTTGTTTCCAATATTATATAAAATAAAACATCACAACTCTTTTAAAGTATTAAATTATTTGATTTTATGAATACTGAATTTAAAGTTTGGCTTTCTTTTTCTGTATAATAAACCTCCATAGCATTAACTGCCAACCATTATCCCACTGTAGCAGAGAAAAAACTTTGGGATGACATGCATAGATCATGCTCCGATAAGCCTCAATAGAGAAACATAAAAAGAAAAGGGGACTAAATTATTAGATAATTTTTTATTTTTTTAATTTAGACAGAAAAAGAATGAAAAAGAAGAAAGGCCACCAGTGCTTCAACTTTCAACAGGGATGAGAACACAAGCCCACAACTGCATTTGGTCAAGGCAGACTGATGCGCAATGATCAATGGATTTCACCTCAGATAATAAGCTGGCAACCTGCTTTGCCTCAGCCACTTTAGCCAACATCACACATGAACTTTCATCCATTTCTTGTTTTCTTTATAAATCAGCTAACACAGCATGTCTATTAATAGGTTATTAGTACTAACATTGGACTAATTGTACATCTTAATTGACACATTACCAATACCAGGGCCACATCAGGGAAACTTTCGTCAAATTTATCTTCCACAAACTTCACTACTTATTCTGGACCCCTCTCTATATGATTCGGCCCTACTATCATAAATCAAGCCAACACACTGGTCCAATACCATCAAACTCAATAGCCAACCCCTAAAGCCCACATCGATAACCTTCTGGTGCAACACCAACCCCAATACAGCCGCAAAGTACCAAATTAGACTCCAGAGTTCGTTAGCAGACACAGCGGAATTCACAGATTCGCCCCTAGAGGCATTTCCCACACATCTCTAACTTTAGACACTCATTCTCTTCCTGCGAACACTACTGATCCACTCATTCTCTAATTTTGTGTCGAAATCCTTGTAGGTACACCACGGCGTGTGGACCTGAGAAAATTCCATTTAGATATTCCTCCCCTCTGAACTGGTTCTGAACACTACTAGTCCACTCCAAAACATACTCACAATAAGCACGCACCATATAACAGAAAAACAAAACATGCAGCGAATTTGAAACCAAGCACAGCAGAATAGTAGTTACGTTAAATCACCCTTTACAATGTAAACTCCGATAAATTTTTTGAACCCCATACACAAAATCACGCGGCAAGGAATCAAAACAGAGCCGAAGCACTTAGATCATATCCAAAGCGCAAACATAAAACCCTTGCAGTTGACCAAGCCAGATGCCATATTCTAGTACGGATCTTCCTATGCTCAAGCACGAAACGACGCGGTTTTGGGAGGGGGCGATGCTAGGGTAAAAACTAAAAAGCAACAAAACGACAATAGCCATCTCAAAACGAAGAAAAAGGAAATTACCGCAAATCTTAATGGGTGCTTCAAGCTCCAACAAATTAGGTTGCTGCAAGAAAATTTCTCTGGAAGCGGCACAGAGCTGGCGGATCTCCGACTCCGACAGCTGCACCTGCTTCCCCGGCCGGCCGCGAACTTCAAGAAGCCGATTGATTATGTCATCCACAATTGCTTGGTCCATTTGTTCCCCTCCCAGAAAACCACGAAGTCAACGTCTCTATTGGATGTGAATACGATGACGATGATGATGAATATCCGAAGAGTAAAGGCAGTGAGCGAATAACATGCCTCAGTGAAGACGACGACCAAACCGCAGTCGTTTTGCTAACGAAAGGGTGTCGTTTGAGGTTGACGGCGTGGGATGATTATAGACATTGCTTTCAGTTTGGCGAGGGGAAGAGAGGGAAAGTGGGAATTGGTTTCAGGAGGAGAGGCATTGATTTGATTAGGTTAGGGGAAGGAGACGGATTTCATAATACTGTGCAATATAGTAGGGCTGCCTCCCTCGCTGACCTAGCAAATTAATTACTCCGGTCCTGCTCCTGTGTACCGGAAAAATCAAAAAATAGTTTATGAATATACAAACAAAATTTTAATGGATAAAAGCAATGTAATCAATTATACTATGTTCTTGTTATTAATATAAGGTATTATCTAAAAGATATTAATAGTTATTTTTATAATATATTTTATAATTTCTATAAAGTATTTAATTTTTTTTTTATTTGTTTTTATTAAAAACTTTGAGTATTTGTGTCCTTATTTGATAATGATATATAATATTTTCAGGTTTTAATGTTTTCATGTTACCATAACAATTAATGATGATTAACAAAGGAAAAATTGGTAAGTTACAATATTTTAAAAAAAAAACTAATAAAACCAATTAATTTAACTATTTTTATTGATATGAGTAATTTTGTTGCAAGTGCCTTGTATTAAAGATCAAAAGGAATATAAATTATTAATTACAATCAATTATCAAGATATATATATATATATATATATATATAAAATGTTGTCAATTAGATAGATGTCACATGACACCATATCATTCATTTTTTCTTGTTCAAATGTAAATGAGTTATTTATTTATTTTTTAATTCATAAAATACATAATTATAGTAATTAAGGTAATTATGATAAGCATATTGTGATTTGAACCTTCAAACTAATAACATAAGTATGTATTTTGATCCAAAATAATTGATTAATTAATAACACTAATATATATATTTTAATTCAAATTGATAGCATGTTCAAATTCAAAAATCTTACAAGATTTATGTTGATTTCATAATATAAACATATAATTAGTAATGTTCTTCACAAATTGTGTATGCTGGTAAAATAGGGATGTTATATAGCTGGGGGTCAAGTTAGAGAGGTTGGTAACAATGGGAGGGAGCTATGACACAACAATGACCACTTGCAAACACTTTAACACTCAAGTTAGTGTGAGTTTATAAAAAATATGGGGTTTGTAGGTAGATTGAATGTACCTTTTTGTTATCTAGGTGTGGGTATATAGTGTCAACTTTCAGGTGCTTATACACCACCTTCTGAGCTAAAGGTGGTGTGGACGTGGCACGCTGTCAGAAAATGTCATGTGTCACACAATGGATGGTTTGCTCCTGAGGATTTGTTCAAGCTGGCGTTTGAGATATTGGTTGGTGTTAGGGTTCAACCAAATGAGGCATTTGATCAGGGGTGGGTCATCTAGAGTTGCCTTTGGGTATTAGACCTCTTTATACAAGTTGAGTATGTAGGTCTTGACAGAGTACGGGACAAGTCTAGAATAGTTACCCCACGCTTGTAGCTCTGGGTTAATTAAGACGCTAACTTAGTGAGTTGTTGTCCTCTTTACAATTTATGGGTAGTCATATGACATTTCCTTTCCTTTAGGCTTCATTCATTATTATTCTCATTCTTTTTAGGTCATTTTTATTGGGTTGAGCCCAACAATTTCATTTGTCTCCACATGCTGCCCATCTACTGGGTAGGATATTGTTTGTTTCTTTTAATTCTTTCCTATAAATAAAGACTCGCTTGTTAGGTTTCCTTTTCCGTTATGCTTTTTACTCACATTTCATTCCTTCCCCCTCATTTGCTAATTTGTCTCTTCATATTCTCCATTGCTTTGTCTTGTTGCACTTAAGTCTTTGAGTAATCTTTTGGTCCTTGCTTTTCCTTGCCTTTTTTTATGTTTCTTAAATAATTGGTTTTCTTGTGTTGTCTTCTTTTTCATCTAAGTGATGGTGGTGATAAGTGAGATAAAGATTTTTGAGCCATTGGGAAGGGTTGTTGTCACCGATGATGCTTCCTTTTCCTCTAAAGGATATCTCCATCTGTGGACGTACCTTGTCATCATTGACTCTGCTAGTTGTTCTGGCAAGAATCCTTTTAAAGATTCAAGCGATCTTGTGGGGGATTTCTTAAGGGAGGTAAAGTCTTGAAGAGGGAAAGACTTTTCAAGGTTTGTTCTGCCCGATGGTTGTGGTGTGAAATGGCCAAGGGATTCGACGTAAGGGTTGCCAAACATGTGTTATAAGACATTTGAGATATGTTGGGGAATATATGGGGCTATCCTTAAAGTTAGGAGGAGGCAATTTAGTGGTGGAAGGATCCAACATATGATGCCTTGAGGAAGCCAGCTAAAAGGGATGTCAAGTCTAATTTAAGGTTGGCTACAAAGTTATAAAGATAAGTAGTAGTACTGAGACGTCATTTGATATGGATTTGAGTATCAATAATGACATCTCAACCTTGTTTTGGTCGAGTTTGAACAAGTCTATCTCCATGTTGAATCGAAAGATCCACGCTTTGAGCCAAGAGTATTTGTTACCTCCTGATGTGAAACTTTTCAAGTGGGTTGACATCGATGCTTTGGTAACACACATTTGCTTATACACTAAGGCCGACGTGAGAGCTTTTACAAGGAGCATCCCTTTTATAAGGAAGCGTTTCAACAACAAAAAGTAGGAGATTAAGCTTTTGTGGGATGATGGTAGGATTTACTAAGTAGGGACCAAGTTTGATCACTTTCTTCCCATTTATGAAGTATCGTTTGAGGATGCAACTCTTAGTGATCTCAATTTCATCTAAATGCACGAGCCTTAGTTTGCTTCTCTACGTTTTTTTGTAGCATCCATCAACAAACTACCTTCTTAATTTTTCCATGTCTTTAAACCCTTCGAGATGAAGGATAAAAAAGGACCAAGCACAAGAAGTGGTTAACGCTTTGGGTCAAAGATTGAGGTTGTTCTAACCTTACTTTAATTCCTTAAAGAACTCCAAGTTGAGGTTCTTTTACTTATACAACATGATTGAGACTAAGTCGATCTTGATGGATGATAATGGAGATTTGACCTTCCTTTATACTAGACCAAAAAGCATTATAACTGGGGGGCTCATAAGCTTATATACAAAGAGAGTCAGCTTTACCTAGCCAAGACAATAGTGGTAAAGCTTATTAAGGATCAGGTAGACTTTATTAAAGAGCCTTTGAACACAAAACAAATTTTAAAGGAAGAGGTGTAAGATATCCTAATGCCATATCTATCTCCACTACTTAAGTAGTTTTTGCCATGTTTGTATTTATTTTTTTTTAATAAATTATATTGACACCTCTTGAGTTTTTTTGAGATTACATATAATTTCCTTTTTTTAAATGTTTACAATAACCTCATTTATAGAGGTACACAATGTTTTGTTTTTTAAACAATTAAGGGGATTAATGTAGGAGTAAGAAAAGGAGGGGTATCAAGCAAAATTTGACGAAATCTTAAGGAATGTCAGTGTAATCTACTCTTGTTTTTTCTTTTTCCTTTTGATGTAGTTTATGCTGCTAAAGTTTTGCTCTCTTGTTTAGTGCCATACAACTGTCAGTATAGGG
Organism: Spatholobus suberectus; assembly: GCA_004329165.1. Lineage (NCBI taxonomy): Eukaryota > Viridiplantae > Streptophyta > Magnoliopsida > Fabales > Fabaceae > Spatholobus > Spatholobus suberectus. The sequence goes on along the minus strand of CM014735.1, from coordinate 32,792,149 downwards.
ATGGCAAAAAAAATCCATACACGCAAATACCTCTATGTAAAACCCATTATGGATACTAAATGAATACTTGTTTATTAACGAGGCGGGAACAAGTAGTAAGGTTCTTGTATCCATGGATACCTGCACTTTAGAATTATTTAAATACACTCAATTATATATAAAATAGATTACTTTATTTTATTTTTAGTATATATATATATATCAAAATTATTTTTTTAGCATAAATAGGTTTCAAAAGTATCTATTTTTATTTTTACCTTTTGTTTAAAATTTTATATTTTAACAAATACCTACGAATATTGTGAATACTCGCAAATATATATAAAATCCATAAATACCTGCTTAATGGATACCCATATAAACAGGGACGAGTATAGGAGGGCTACTACCTGTACATGTCTCGCCTGGTTGACGTTCCTAGTCGGGTGAGCAAATGTCTAAGGAGGATTGCATCGCCCTTTGTGCCTCTCTCACTTGCCCAATGAGGAAAAACAAGAATAAGAAAGCTTTGGCTAGGAACTCATTCCACTCCTATGGTTATCATTCTGAACCGGATGTCAAAGTGGGTTGAACTCAACAGGTCAACCCACTCAACTCGTCAAAACGAGTTGGGTAATTCAACCCTTCAACTCGCACAACGCAACCCGCATAACCAGCCAACCCAACGGGTCAAGAGATGAGTTGTGTTGGGTTGACCTACTAGGTTTTTTTTTTTAATAAATTATTTAGTTAAATATTATCTTATTGGATATAATATTTTATGAAGTGTTATGGATTTTATGTTATTTTGTTGCTTTACTCTACATTTAGTTAACTTGTGATGATAATTTCTAAAAAAGTTTGTTCTAAGACAATTTACTAAGATAATATTCTTAGGATTGTGACATTATGTTTATATTATTTATATTTATTTAGTTATTTTATTTACTTGATAAGTCAACTTGTGAGTCGTTCATTTTTTATCTTTTTTTTTCCTAATTTTTTAAAAATGTTGGCAGGTCAACCTAACCCAACATGCAACCCATTTGGGTTAGGTTGGATTAAGATTTTCAACCCAATACTAAAATGGATTCAACCTAACTCAATCCATTTTTTGGTGGGTTAAGGGTGGGTTAAGTTGATTTGATCCATTTGACATCCTTACACAGACATATGATACAAATTGCACAATTTTTTTTATACTATTCAATAATTTTTCATTGAATAATTTTATCTAAAAAATTATTGTTAGATTAAAAGTTGTTATTATATAGATCATATTTATAAATTTTATATTAATATAAAATTACTTAATACTTAATTTATATACATTAAATTTTATGTAATATAGACTTTTAAATAAAAATAAAAATATTCAATTATATACATATAGTTGTTCAGATAATTGGATCAATAAAAGTAGTTATTAATAATATAGTAATTAGTGTAACTTATAGCCGTATAAATTGACAGTGTAATATATCTTAAAATAATAATATATTAATTTAAACTAAAATTTATAACTTTTTATTACGAAAGTTATTTAAATTTATCTTATCTTTTAAATACTTAAATAAATATATATTTAAGATAATAAAATAATTTATAATTTTTATGTAAATCCATATTCTATTTTATTTTATGTAGTAGATAGTTTAGAAAGTAGTTAAAAGATAATATAATAGATAATCTAAAGAGCAAGTAGTAGTTTAATAAAGAGTAGAGATAAAAAAAATAAAATTTTTTTATTATAGTTATAGATTATAAAATATAGATAAATTTCATGATAAAATTTATTAAAATAAAAATAAAACATGGATTCTTATTACTTACTTACGTAATTAGTTCAGTTCAGCAGTTCATGTTGGTGAATTAAATGGCATTGTTTTGGGCCGAGGGAATCCAACCCAACTGCGAGCAATCATTCTGACTCTAACTCAGGTCAGGTGTATGCGCATACGCAGAAGATTTGGTGGCGTGGGAGGGCGAACGGCGATTAGGGGTGAAGCCATGCGACGAAACCATTCTAACTCCGGCAATTACCGGAATCCATGTTTAACTATGCACCAGCCTTGGGCTTCTCTCCTCGTTTACGGGATCAAGCGCGTAGAGGGCAGGTCATGGCCCGCTCCAATCACAGGTTTCTCTTCTTCTTTTTTTTCGAGGATTTAAATGTTATTGTATGAAACAAAGACATTGACTGAAGGTTGTTAGCTCAAGTCGTTCGGCACTTGAGCTCTTTAACCAAGGTCTGGGATTGGATTCCTGGCTTGGACATGGGGTCACAACCGGAGGTACTACTTTACTTCCAAAGGGGCCGACCCGGTGGCATGGGGAATTAGTTGGGTGCAAAAAATAAGCTCCAGATACCTCCTGGTCTAACCAAAACAAAAAACAAAGACATTGACCTGCCTGGGTCCTAAGTTTTGAAATTGTCTATTCGTTTTGTTTGTTAAGGTCGTCTTTGGATTCATGCTGCCAGTAAAGTCCCAGATGAGTCTACAATCAAAGCAATGGAATATTTCTATAAGGAGATTTATGCACTCAATGGCATCACTGATATCGAATTTCCTCAACACTACCCCGTTTCTAGGCTTTTAGGTATTATACTACCACAACCTCGTCCTCTGTTAATTCACTTCAATTCATCACTCACCAATGTGAATGCTTGCATCACAGGCTGTGTTGAAGTGGTTGGCTGCTTAACGCGTGATGAGCTAGCATGCTGGGAGATGGTTCCTGAAGGGGTACCATACCAATTACTAAACTTTTTTTTTTTTTTAATTTATTCCTAGTTATACACATTCTCGTCATTTAAGCCCATTTTTTTATCCTTAGGTGAGGTTGGAAGCACAAACTGATTATTGCTGGCTGTGTGAACGGCCACAGGTTTGTGTCTTTCTACTGCTGTGCAATTCCTATGATTATAAGATTAAGGACTGTTTTTATGCATGGTGAGTAACTGCTTTTTCTGCGCTTAATCCAGAAATTGTTGATTCCATTTGAGATGCGGGGATACCAAGGTGTTTATAACCTGGAAAGGAAGGTATTATGGTTCTAAGTCTATGTCTTGCTTTCTGTTTTTATCTTGGAATGAAGGCTTATTTTTCTACTTATTCAAAGATTCATGAAGCTGCAGTTAGAGGGCTGTCCCCAGTTAATAGTCCATTGCCAGTGAAATTTCCACTTCCAGATCCACAAGATCCATTTTCCTTGAAGCCAGGTTCCATCGCTGCACTTACTCCTAATTTAAAAGCAACTCAAGTGGACAAATCATCAAGTATAAGTCTGGCCATAGCTGGGGCACGAGCAGCAGCTACTCAGTTCTCAAAGAAAGATCAGAATTCTCATAGTACTGCTCGGAACAACGCACCTACTAACATGAATGCTAATAATGAGGACACAGAAATTCCAAGATCTTATAATCTACGATCACAAGGAAGGTCTACAGAAAGGGACAATATGTCGTCCGCCGAGTTAAATAAGAAACTTGATGATGGGACCTTGCCATCATATCATGAAGAGAAAAGCAGTAGTAATAAGAGTGAGGGAAGCAGTGAGCAGAATCGATCTCCTGGTGCAGAAGCAGATTTGAGACAGTATCCTCAACCACCGTCTAAGGTATCTCTTTCTGAAAATGGTGTCATTATGTATGTTCTATCACTCTTTGTTGGAAAATTCAGCCTCATTTTATAGTTATTATTATATAATTAAAGCAAACACAGTGGAAATAAAAGCTAAAAAAAAAAAAGGAGAAAAGAAAGAATCATTCATTTGGTGTAACACTAGCTTTACATCAATTGTATCAGCCCCTTCTTTTCCCAAAGTGACAGTACATAAGTTATACCTAATGTTGATATGACTGGTTTATGGACTATGTCAGTAGTATATTGCTTTAATTCATATCAATTGAGATATTTGATTTGTATAGTCAATTGGATCTAGGGATTCTTCAACGTAGGGGGTACTTGCTTATTATCCAGAATAGATTATCTAATACGTAATAGTCAAATCATAAGGTTGGGCTTCCATGTTTTGTATCAGTAATATGACTTACTTCTTTAGTTTATTTCTTAAGACTATTAATATGTGTTATATATTATTAAAGTGGGGAATGTGGGAGGATTTCTCACCCTTGATGGGGACAGGGACGGGTACCCATTTTTCATTCTTGGCAAGGATGGGGACAGGTTTGGGGAGGCAGGGTCATGTCTAGCCACAAAGCACCCTGAGAGATGTGGTGGCTTTGTCATATACCCCGTCAGAGCAATCTAAGTAGAGGCTCTGCCTTTATTATGCTAACATACACAAATCATGTTTAATTTTTTAGCACCTTCCATCTGTTTCTTGCATCATTGTGTAATCTAATCTGAATTCATGTTATGGAGTGGTTAAACTGAAGCTGCTCATTTGTGCATGCATTCATTACCTTATTCTGTGTCTGAATGCAAAGTTGCTCTAGCAACTCAAGGAATATGCCACATTCTCAAATGATGAATCTTTTGTCATCCATAGCTTGTAAGACATACTTTTCATGAGTGGAGCTTTCTTTATTTGCATAATTACATTGCATATCTGTCTTGTTTTAACTTACTTTAGTTCTGTATTGGCATTGAAAAGAATGCGTTAGAATATCACAACACAATTCTGAATATGAGTCACTTTCTCTGCTTTTAAAGATAGGGCACTAGTTTTGATAATATACTGCTAAAAAAAATACAACAGATAATTAAATAATGCTTGTTCTCTTCATTATTAGATTTTTGCTGCTGCATTGAAAAGCCTGAAGCAATGATCGTGGAAGGAGTCTGACCACTTGGAGTCTGGATGTGAATTTGTAACATAATGATGTGTAACTTTTGAAGCTGAAATAAAGCTTGGAAGTGGTTGCTCTCATGAAATTGTTTTAATGTTAGAGTCTCTAAACAATTATAATTTTATGTCATTTCCAGTTCTAGGCGTCTGAGTGATAGAGCTCAGGTTCATGTATAATAAGTAGTAGAAGATTGTAGTCTGTAGATAATGGGGTGATGGATTGCACCCAAGCATACAGACTGTGCTGTATGATGTTAGAAATGAATCTTTGTTGGCATCCATCTAGAAAACATATTGGCATCTCTGATATCCATTTGTACAAGGGCTGTTCAAAATATCCAGTTATTTATGCCCAAACCATATATAAACCTAATCCATATTAAAAAAAAAAAAAAACCAGATTACAGATAAAACCAGATGCATTGGCCCATTTTTTTCGAGATTATTTTTATTTCTCTTTTCAAAAAACTGGATCCAAAACCGGATTCCACAGCTTGCATTCACCATTGACAGTTGAACCCTCTCTATTTCCTCAGATTCTCTCCTTGAATCTGGAACCCTAATCCCCATTTGTGCAGTTGAACGGTAACACACAAATCCTAATCACTAATCTACAATTGGACCTTCATTCTCATTCAAAGATTAAGTACCGAACACTCACAATTCCTTGTTTGATGAACCTTCATCTCTTTGATTGAGGTAATCTATTTTCTCTTACTCTCTCCGTGAAGTTTTCTGTAATTTCAATTCATTTACTTTAATTTGTGATTTTGATTTTGAACTTTGAACTCACCATAGCTTCACACCATAATGAGAAGTTGTGGGTAAGTTATTATTATTTTTTCTTATTCTCTGATTTGATTTTATGTTCATGCTTTGATATGAGATCCTCCCCAAGATGCACACTATTATCAATTTCAATAAAAGCTGAGTGGTAAATTGATGACTTAGGCTGAGGCTTTGTGGCATGTTATTTGGTACTATAACCTACCATTGCACACATTGTGTTTGATGAAAAGCTTGAATGGCTGTGTCTTGGACTGGGTCTCATGGCATGTAATTTGTTTGTGTATTTTTAATGTCTATTTTGATTGTTTGAAATTGTTCATTGTTGGTTTTTTATTTAAGGACATGCCTTTCTTGTAAATTGCTTAGCGGGTTGAATATAGTGAATCAATTTCCTTTCTAGATGTCTGTACATTCTATTAATTTTATTTTGATGGATAGAAATTCTTTTACTGATCATATTAAAACAAAAGGTAATTGATTGTTTCTTTGACTTGATAGGTGAAGCTAAAGTTAAATACTCTATGCTATATTTGGTTTCAGTTTTGGTTGTTGAAAAACTGTCATTTTCGAATAGAAGATATTTATTGACTATTGTGATAATAATCTAAGCACCAAGTTCGCACCAATGGGTTTTGGCTATCTTTCAGCGCTTTAGCTTCGAGTCTTTTGGCTAGTTGGAAAGGTTTCGCATAGGTAGGTTTTGATTGCATTGTATGCTTTACTGCGTATGAGTCTCCCTAGAGAATTCAAAGGTGATTTGGACATGGGCGATTTATAACAAGACGCTAAAGAGGTCGGTTGATCTTCTGATTTTGGCTATCTGAATTTTACTTTGGTGCAGAGCTTTTGTCTATAGTTTATAGTTGGGGTTCTATTTGCATTCATACTTTTTTTTTTTCCACATGGAAAAATTAAGGATAAAGGTATATAAAATAATAAACTGTGAATGTGACGATTTGTGTTATTTATTTTGACTTATTCATTTGCACAATTTGTTTGGTTTGACTTTGATATTTTAAAATTAATAAAAGGGATTACTTAAGCTGCAAGGGTTAGGTAATCATACATAGAATATCGCATAATATTTAAACAAAAAGAGATTAATTAAGACATGATGTCTTGTTGATTTTATATCATTTTTGTTCCATATATATTGATGTTTAAGTATAATATACATGGATTAAGAAATATGTAAAGAATGTAAAATATTGTTGTATTTGGATTAAAATATTGCTGTTTAATATCTCATTACCTGTGGTAAATTATGGCAATTGATGAATAAAGATATAAGTGAAAATAATAATTAATGATACCTTATATTTGTAAATTATCAATAGCTTTTTTTAAAAAAAGGAAAAGACTAAAATATCAATAGATATGGAATAAAGGTAGTAATTTTTGAAATTGAATATAATTGAGATGATTTAATAACCATATTTTTATACAGTTTTTTATTTAAAATATAAAATTTAATAAGTTATGTTAGTTGTATTGACTTGTTAACTCTTGCTTATTCTAAAGATAACCTTGTTTGAATAACTTGGTGATTGAATTTCATACTTTCTTTTTTAAAAATACTAGTATTTTAGCTTGTGTAATGCATAGGATAAATGCTTATTTTATATAATTACAATTTATAATAAATAAACACTTTTAAATATATAAGTTATATTATAATTAAAATTTGTAATAAATAAATATTTTTGAACATATAAATTATATATTTAATATTTATGATAAACAATTTATATCGTGATATAAGTTTATTTTTAATTATTGATAATTTTTTCAAAAAAATAAAGAAATTTAATTTAGAAATATAAATAAATAAGATAGATTGACAGAGATAAGATGTTGAAAAAAAAATTTAAAAACATTCTCATTGAAAAAAAATTAGCCAAAAATGCTCTGGTTAAAAAATAGTTCCTAAAAATGCTCTTATTCAATATAGTTATTCTAATTTATATATATACTATCTTTTAGCTTGTGCAATGTATAGGATAATTTTTTTTATATAATTAAAATTTATAATAAATAAATACATTTGAATATAAAAATTATATTATAATTAAAATTTGTGATGAAGAAATATTTTTTATTATATAAATTGTATTTTAGATTTATGATAAATAATTTATATTTGTGATACAAAGTTATTTTTGACTATTGATAATTTCTTTTAAAAAATATTAAAATTTAATTTAGAAATAAAAATAAAAATGATAAATTAAAAGAAATACGAGGTGAAGAAAAATTTCTAAAAACACTTTCATTAGAAAAAAAATAGTTAAAAATATTTTCATTGAATAATAGTCTCTAAAAATGCTCTCATTCAAGATAGTTATTCTAATTTATATATAGAGATGATAGGGGATTAAAATTCATGATAAATAAATATTTTTGAACATATAGATTATATTTTAAAATTATAATAAATAATTTATATTGTGATACAATGTTATTTTTAATTATTGATAATTTCTTTTAAAAAATATTTAAGTTTAATTTAGAACTAAAGATATTGAAAATGATAGATTCAAGAGATGAGAGGTTAAAAAAATCTCTAAAATCGCTCTCATTAAAAAATGACAGCTAAAAATACTCTCATTCAAAATAGTTATTCTAATTTTTATATATAGAGAGGCTATAGGATATAGGATTTGTCTAAAATTTAAAAAATTATAAGTTAATTTAATTGTGATGGCTTGTTCATGTTTTGTCCTTTCAAAAGGTAATTTAGTTGAGACGATTTGATAATCTTAAATTCAATTTTCAATAAAAATATCATTTAATTTTTTTTATAAATTAAAATCAAACAAATTCATACCTGCACTAACCCAATCCAGCAAAAGGAAGAAAGTAATAACAAATAGATAAATAAAATAAAAAGAAAAATAAATAAATGACAAATAAAATTGAGTGTTCACAACTATTTCATATGAAGGAATGAGCATAGATTTAATAGTAAACCATAGATAAAAGCTTGAATTAATAGTAGAAGTTAATTACACTACAATCCCATTTGAATCACCAAACCTAGCTATAAAGATTTAGAAATACATAACAAAAGAACATGAAATTAACAAGAAAAGCTGAAGAGAATTCCATAACCATCTTCAAGAAATTAGAGGAAAAATCCTCCAAGACCTTATTTCTTCAAGCCTTAACCCTTAGCCCTTGGGTGTCTCTTTGGTACCTTTATTTTATCTTTTTCTTAGGTTTTCGGAGCATATTTACTATTTATACATAACGTGGAAAGGTGGTAAACTAGGCACCCAAGCACAAGAAACGCAGTGCCTAAGCGTGCCTTTTGTTATACGGCTGGGCATCCTTTTTCTTTAATTTCTCTTTTAGGCTTCTAACAAGTCTTTAAATTTCTAACCATTTTCCAAAATCATATCTTTGGTCTTCAAAGCAATATGATGAATTCTCTATTACAATTAAAGAGGAAAAATGGCGATTTTTTTGGCTAAATTGTATTTTTTGTCCTCATATTTTTTTCAATCTGCAATTTTGGTCATCATATATTTTTTTTAAAGACATTTAGTCTTTTTATTTTTAAAAATCCGCAATTTTGGTCCCTCCATCAAATTTTTTGCATTAACCGTTAATAATTTAATGTTGATTCTGACGTATCAATACTTAAATGATATGTTAAAGTCAGAGTCAACATTGACACGTCAGAGTTAACATTAAACCACTAACGATCAATGTAAGAAATTTGATGGAAGAATCAAAATTGTGAATTTTTAAAAATAAGAAGACTAAATGTCTCTAAAAAAAGTAAGAGGATCAAAATTACAGATTTTTAAAAATAGAAGGACTAAATATCTCCAAAAAAATATAGGAGAACCAAAATTGCGGATTGATAAAAATAGGGAAACTAAAAATATAATTTAGCCTTTTTTTTTGCATCTGCGTTAACCAAGAATATCTTCTTGCAAACAATGAGAAACTAATTTATAAAGATCATTAGAGTGGACTTTGCCTCTTCTTAATTACAAAGTATTTTACACACACTTTCACATAAAAGGTCCACCAACATGTTTAAAAGACGTAACTATCTACCAATAGTGTGTTGCTTTGTTGGTGATCTTTTATCTATTTAATTATATATTAGGATAGGAAAAAAAAAAAAACTTCAAAGTCCAAACTATAAAAAATGCTCTTTACATCACTTCTTTGTTCCAACATATTGCCTTAAAAGATATCAAAGCAACTGCATGATAACTTGGAATGTATCATCCATTTTTACACAACTATCACTGTTGTTATTAGCATTTATTTCCTTATGGGAATTTAGATGACTAATTACCACGCCTTAAGAGTCTATTGTTTCGATTTTTTTTCACAGAGATTTTCTGTTGTTCAGACTCCATATCAGATTTAAAGTATTTTACTGATAGCACTGTCATGAAAGACAATTTTCAAATCCATATAAGTTTTTTAGTCTGAGCATGAATTTTAATTTTATTTTTATCATTATGGAGCAGTTCTCTCCACTTTTGGACCTTATCCCATTGAACCTTAAGTTTTTCTGTGCAATATTCAGCTCATCCCATTTCTTATTTCTTTGTTCACGCTCCAAACTTTGTCTGTTTACTAGTCTTTCCATCTCAAAAACATGCATTCATGTTCCAACTCTTTTGCTTCTATAGGAGTTTCGTTGTTCTTTTCTTCCCTGTTAAAAGCTTTTTCTCTTTCCTTCAAAATCTCTTTGATAGAAAGAAAAATATAAAACTAGCTATTGTGTACCAGAATTAGAGAGCTAAGGAGAATAAAATAAAGACTCTTGATATTTTTCGTTGATGCCTCATAGGCTAGGAGAAATATACTTATATAACCTAATTGATGCCAACAATTGAATAATGACCCTACAAGTATCATCATCTGACTTTAGAGAATTAAAACAACAACAAAATAACATTATAAATAATATCCTAATATTCTAAGGCCAGTCCTTGAGCCATTTAATCTTCTTTATTTTGGGCTTCTCTAAGTTCAGTCTATCAATCTTTTTACTTCTTCATGCCTCTTCTCAATAAGGATATATGTATTCCAAATTTGCGTCTCAAAGTCCCACACGAATCTGCTTTTCTTTTGGTGAATTGTAGTAGCATACGGATATTTTTGGTGCATGTATTGCTGCCTCTGCTTGAAAGGATTCTTAATTGATAATTCACTTACAAGGCGGAATAAAAAATAAAAACTCACCAGATGAACAACCAACTGAGAATCCATAGACCATATGACACTACTTGCAGGTATAACTCTGGTCCTTTATGCATCTCAACGACCGTAAGAAATCTTTTTATTAATTAAGAAATGTTTACCTAATAACTATACATATTCTAAAATCAATTAAACTTGGTTTATGTTATAAGTTGGAAACGATATGTTACAATAATCCATAAAGAAGGAGGATATGCATACTAACAAATTATTGGTTCCAATTCCAAAACATTTTAAGCCTAAATTGGCATAATTTAATTAAAGTAGGTTGGCAAGTTTTTTCTTCTTTCTTTTTAAGAGTAAATTACACTAACACTCTCTTAGGTTTTTTGAAATTACACAACCTCCCTTATAAGGGTATAAAGTGTAATATTTTTCAAATAATTAAGGGATGTTAGTGTAATATATAAGGGGTGTTAGTATAATATTTTTCAAACAATTAAGAGAATTAGTGTAAAGATAAAAAAAAGAAAAATATTAGGTGTAATTTGACGAAATCTCAAGAAGTGACAGTATAATTTACTCTTTTTTTAATCATTAGTAGGTCGGCTAGTTTGACAACACCATGTCTTATAAAATTCTTGAATTCAATCCAGTCATGAACTCGATCAGTACGTACACTTCAACCAGTAAGTTGTAAGTTATTGATCAAATCCATTGAATAATAATAATAATAATAATAATAATAATAATAATATGACTACATATAGTTGGAAAATAATAGTTACTGTTATCTGAAATAATTATAAGATTTTTAGTTATTTAAGAGTTTCAAAATCCCGAATATAATGGAATATTTAAGAATAAGATTGTCGGCATGATGTGCTTATAATGGTTGTGAGTACTCAAAAAATGTAACAATAAAATAAGATTATAACATTATTAGCGAAATGACTAAAGGTCTTGCTAAGATGGATACCATGTCAGCTGAGCACCTTGTTGTCATGCTGGAGCCCCCTAGCTCTTTGAGTTTCTACTGTCTACGTGCGAGTGCTATAGGAACCTACTTCCCTAGGATCTAATTTCTTTGTTTTGCTTCTAGCTTTTCTGTTTTAGTTTATCACATGTAACCTAAAAAATAAAAATAAAAATGACTAACGGTCATTTGTAATTTAAGTTTTAGCTATTTTTTTTTAAAGTGGCGTTGAAAAAATAATTGTGAAAGAACTCGCGTTAAAAGAATTCATTTGTTTAAAATATTTTTTACAGATAATTTAAAAAAAAGTTGAATTTTATTTACTCAATGTAGCTAAACGAGAGAAAATAAAGTACATCTATAACTATTAGTTAGAAAATTAATGGTTAAAATTATGATAAAATATAATGCATATATAATAAATTATAAAGTTGTTAATTTTTTTTTATAAGCAAAACAAAACATATATTAGATAGGGGTACAAGAGGTACCCCAAGCCTTTCATCAATTCATGCTTACTACAAGGCTTTCAAACAATACAAAAGTTGTTAAAATTTTAGTTATTTACCTTTCAATCAACAATTGTAAGTATATTTTCTCTTTCAAATTGTCTCTATCACTCTTAAGGAGTCAAATATTAAAATAAAATATTTTCCAATATAAAATTATTATAAAGGTTGTTAAATTAAGACTAATTTCTTAATATAATCATTCAAATATTAGTATGTTGCCACATAAATTTTTAAAATAATTATTACTCCGTCTCTTCAATATTAAAATATCATTATATTAGTCATTTAAATAATTTTTTTATTAAATCAATTGTTCAAAAATACCAAATTGGTATCAATTTTATCTTCTTTTTTTGCTATTATATTTAAGTCCTTCACATAAGAATGAAATTGGTGACAGTAATATATTTTTGAAACACTAATTTAGTTGAAAGTTTTCTTAAAAACTAAATAATAAAACTTTAATTTTTGAAGAACATATAAAAATATTCAAAGTATTACTATAATATTTTATGGAACAAATGTAGACTTTACTTATAAAATAAGATCATGTTTAAATGGGTTTTTTGTCCAGAATTATAATCTGATTGATGAAAAAAATTGTTAGAATTACTATATTTAAATGTTTGATAATTTAGATTAAAATTTAATTATAATTTTAATAAAGAATTTTTTTTATGATAAACAAAATTTTAGAAATTATGATTGAAAGCTAATAAATTATTTTTTACTTAACTTTTATTTTCTTATTTTATTCTCAACAATTGAATAGTTTAAATATGGGATTTGTTAACGTATACCCACTTGATTTTTAGTTAGAGTACATTAACAAGTTATAACTAAAGATTATCTTAAAATATACTTACGATGTAGTTTGTTAATGTACTCCAACTAAAAGATAAGTGAGTGTACGTTAGCAAATGCTTGTGAGATTTGCTAATGTATACTCACTTGTTTTTAATTGAAGTACGTTAGCAAGTTATAATTATGATTATCTTAAAATATGCCAATGGTGTAACTTGTTAACATAATCTAACTAAAAAACAATGTTTTTAAAACCGGACCGGTCATTGAACCGGTCAAGGCACTAATTTAAGGTTCAATGGTTTAACTGGGGTTGAACCGTGGTCGAACCGGTATTAATAAAATAATAATAATAATAATTAAATAATACATAAAAAATTAAAAAAAATATAATATCATAACTTTATAATATTAAAAACTAAAAATAAAATATAATTTTATAAGTTCTTAACATATACAATACTTAAAAAAGTTCAAATTAAATATGTCATAATACTTAAGTCTAAATTTTAATAATATACATCAATATTTATTAATAAAAACAAGTTTATATTTAGAATTAAAAAAAATGACAAATATTTTAGGTTGATTTTCATTTTTCAAAGAAAAAACATTAAAATAATATTTTATTAGACATTTTTTATCGAATCGCTACGAACCAGTTTTTGACCGATTTTGATCGGTTTTATCGGTTTTTGACTGGTTCACAGACCAGTTTTTTGTCTAGCCGGTTCTCTGGTTTAATTGGACCGGACACAGAACCGGTTTTTTGGTTGAACCGGCCGATCCGGTCCGGTTCTGAGAACATAGCTAAAAAACAAGTGAGTGTACATTAGCAAATTCTTTTAAATATAAAACATAATTATTACAAATAATTTAATATTTCTTTTTGTAATTTTACTATAAAAATTGATTATTTTTTCTAATTTAAACAAAATATATTATTTTAAATCTTTTTATATAATCAATTATCAAAACAGTCTCTAAAAATAATCCAATTTAAACACATTAATATACTTTGATTTTAAATAATATGAGAGAAAAAAATGATATGCACTGACTAACAGTGTAATGTTTTTTTATACCATCATTCAATTACAAACTATCATATGTGGCAAATTTGTTGACTATGATAATAATTATTCTAAAAGTCACACCAACATTAATTTTTAATTGGTTGATAGTGTAAAATCTTTTATAGTGACAATGTATATCCATTAAACTCATAATATATACTATTTAATAAAATTTAAATACTCAAATATATGTATTGAGCTTCATTTTTATTACTTAAAGTGATTTTACTTTTAACTAATTTACTCTTATACTATAGATCTAAATCCTCATATATATTTGAATAAAAATATTTTTAAGAACTATTCTTAAACGAGAGTGTTTTAAGAATTATTTTTGAATGAAAGCATTTTTAAGAGTTATTCTCACTCCCAATGAGCTAGATGTCGTATCTTAATCTTATATATTAAGCATTTAGTTTTATTTTTTATTTCTTTTAAATATATTTCTTAATTTTAATTACAAATTTAATTTGATTTAACAATTAGCCTTTATATGTATACTTGATTTTTTTTAACCGTTTATTTCTTTTAATCCATGCTTTTCATATTTATTTCTAAATTGAATTTTAATGATTTAAAAAATTATCAATAATTAAAAATAACCTTGGATTAAAATATAAATTTTTTATCGTAAATCTAAAATATAATTTATATATTAAAAATTATTTATTTATTTATTATAAATTTTAATTATATAAAATAAAAATTTATCGTATCCATTATACAAGCTAAAATATTAATTTGGAGTAAATAACCAATTTAGTTCTTGAAATTGTAATAATCAGTTAAGTTGGTCCTGAAATTAATAATAGCAAAATAATCCTTGAAATTATAAATTATCAATCAATTTAGTCTTTGAAATTATAATAGTCCATCAAATTGGTCCCTACAATTAAAAAAATGGTGAAATGATCCCTAAAATTGTAAATCATTAATCAATTTAGTCTCTCTATTATTAGCTGATAGCATATATAAACATCATTAAAAAGGTTGAATTGACATGTTAAGTGCTTGAGTGACAACAAAATAGGCACATATATGTGGTTGCTGCCATGTCACAGGGATGAAAATGACCAAAACATTGGTGGAATAATAATTGGTTTTTCCTTCTCTACATATTTGTTTTTCCTTGTTCCTTACTCTTCTAATCTACCCATTGAGAAAATGTCATCAGAATAACCTATAAAATTAAGTTGTGTGAAATTTTCATAGTTAAACAGAGGGACATAACCTTTTTAATGTCATTAGAAAGACTGAGTCCCTTTGTTTAATTATGCATCTTTCACACGACTTGATTTAAGAGTTAATGTGATGACATTTTTTCAATGGATAGATCAAGAAAAAAAATATGTAGAGAAGAGAAAAATCAATTATTATTTCACCAATATTTCAATCATTTACATCTTTGTGATGTGACAATCACATATGTGTGTCTAATTGGCTACCACTCAAATACTTAACATGTTAATTCATCCTTTTTAACAATATTAGATGACATTAGCTAATAGCAAGGAGATTAAATAAAGTAATTGATGATTGTGGTAGAGGAAAGGAATGCCAAATGAAATATCTACTATCTCTAGTGATTAAAATTGTTCGTACTGGTGTACGTCTAATAGTATGGGCAGGGGTTATTGTAATATTAGAACGATGTATATACTAGCGTAGGCAAGCCTGTCAGTGTGGGAAGGCACATACTAAGACAGCTGTGCCTGTGGATTTATGTTGATCATAGTGACACATCTTGTGCTCGGTATGTTTTACATTAATAATTTTTTTTGGCTTATACAAAAAATAATAAGTAAACTAATTGATGATTTATAATTGATGATTTATTTTATTATTATTTTTATTTTAGAGACCAATTTAATTGACTATTATAATTTTAAGAATTAAATTAATTGATAATTTATAATTTCAAAAACTGTTTTATCATTTTATTAATTCTAAAAATTAATTTAACTAATCGTTATAATTTTAAAAACTAAATTGATAATTTATTCTATTAATTTGCTATATATGAAAACAAAGAGGTACCTAGTAATAATTGGATTGATAAATATGATTGACAGTGATATAAAAGATGATTATCATCCGAGTTGAGAGATAGGTTGCTCTGTTGAGAAACAACCTCCCTCTCTCGCCGCCCTTGATTCTAGAATATGCATGCGTTTTTTTTTTTTTTTTTGTTACAATTGAGAAAGCTAAAAAAAATAAAAAAGCACGGAAAAACAGCAAAAAAGAAACAAACTAGGGACGTAAGAATCTACTTCCATGGCATCAGCGAGCAGCGGGATCGACTAAAAATATTTTGTTAAGAGCAATTTTAACAGTTCTTAAGAAAAATAAAATTAACAGAATATCTTCACCTTGTTTTTTCAATTTTTGCAACGATACTTTGAGTGGGGGGCATGTCTATATATAAATTGAAAATTAAGTGTGGGTAAGGGTGTTTTAAGAATTTATTTAAACTGTTTCAAACGATTAAACCATCCTAAAAAACAGAAAATTTAATAAATCATCAACCAAAAATTGAAAACTCACTTTCTTTTATAGTTCAATTTTCGATTCTTATATTCAACTCCAAACCAAAACTAATTAATGGCAAATATATTAAATTTAGAGAAATGATATTTGTACAACAAATTGTTCAACAAATCTTACAATAAAGAGAGAGAAGAGGGAGAGAAGCTTCAAATATAATAAATGATGTGATAGAGAGAGATAAACATAAAAAATAATATTATATAAATTGTTATAAGAATTGTTGTACATGTATCACATATTTTAAATTTATATTAGTTTCTATGTTTCCCTTAAATAAATTTGAGATTATTTTGACTTATAATTTGTAATTTATATTAAGTTGTGATTTATTACAAGATTTAATATTTTGAATTTTTTTATATTATGTCTTTAACTTTTTGTTTAATGTGTTTTCCTTAAATGAAAAATTAGCTACAAATGAAACTCATGTATTGATTTGGGACTTAATTCTTACTTTAGTTAGTGAAATTTTGTTTTTTTGTAATTAAAAAGTAAAATGATGTCCCCTAAATAAATTAAAAAAAAATCAAAGATCTAAATAATTGATTCAATCTAAACTACAAAAAATTAGATTGGATTGCTTCAAATTCGATATTATTTTTAAATTGATCCAAATTGATTTGCAAGCTTTCTTTATGATTGAATTGAATTGTTTTTTTTAATCTCGAAATCTATCTAGTTTGAGCTTAAATCCCTTAATCAATGTCTCAAGTTTGAGTCTTGTGAATAAAAAAAAGTGGTTGGGAGGGGAGATTCCACTAAAGGTAGCCAATCAGGTTCCTTAGCAGAGATTAGTTATCGGTAAAACCAATAGATATTTTACATCAATAACATGGTTACTTCAAAAAAATTCTATCCAGTCTTAATAGTAAATACCCCTAATTCTATGTATAATATTTAAAAATTTTCAATAATATGATAATTATGATTTTTTGATGGTATTTTTTTTCATTATTGGTATATTTTAATTAATTAAATTTAAAGCTAATTAATTATACAGAGCTTATGTACAATATTTTTTTTAAATATAATAATGAAATTAATAATAAAGTTAATTTTTTTTACATGTTTAAATAATGAAATTAATAGTAAATTTATTTATTTATTTATTGAGGGAAAGTAAAGTTATTGTTTGATATGCAAATAGTAAAATTTAAATTACTTAACAACTTGTTTAGTTCAGATCTGACTACACTAACACGGCTCATTGACTAAAGTGGGACACTTTTGCAAACTTATTACCAATATAGGGTTGTTTTGAAACATATTACCAAAATGGGGTGGTCAACGATGGAAAACACTAGTCAAACTAGTGTTTTTCATTCCACGTCAGCATTTTTTTAAAAAAATTTAATTTAATTGCGAAAAGGGCCAGGTTGGCTGCCACGCGGATACCCCAGTAGCAGTAGCATTTTTTGAAAACACTACTGCGACTGGGGTATCCAGCGTGGCAGCCAACCTGGCATAGAACTAATGGTGTTGGTGGACACGTGTATAACATGTTATTACTATTAGCGTTTTCACTTTTAAATTTTTTTTTAAAACAGAGAAAAACGCAAGTATTTTAATTTTTAATCATTAAAATTTAGAAAACGCTAGTATTACTAGCATTTTTCAATTTAATAATTTTTAATTATTAAAATTTAGAAAACGCTAGTATTAATAGTGTTTTTCAGTTTAATTTGTTTTTAAAACAAAGAACCCAAATTTTAAATTTTTGTTTATTTTTTTAAATTCGAAAACTGCTAGTAGTACTAGCATTTTCTATTTTTAAATTTTTATTTAAATGTTTACTATTTAAAAATGGAGAAAACAAATTTAAATTTTTATTTATTTTATTAAAAATTTGGAAAATGCGAGTAATTTTTGGTTTTTGTATTTATTTATTTTTTAAAAACAGAGAAAGTTAGTTTTTAAAAATTTATTTATATATTTAAATTTTGAAAACGCTAGCTGTAGTAGCATTTTTTGTTTTTATATTATTTTTTTTAAATGGAAACCTTTTTATATTAAATTTTAATTCATTTTTTTAAATGTTGAAAAAGCTAGCAATACTTGCGTTTATGATTTTATATTAAATTTTAATTCATATTTGTTTACATGTAGCATTTTTGATTTAATATTTTTTTAAAACGAAAAAATGCAGATGTTTATTTTTTAAAATTACAGTAGTAATATTTTACTTATCGGTTTAAACGTTAGTAATTATTTAGTTATTGCTTTTTATAATTTTTTTAAAGAAATAAAAATTGCGGGTTTTTAATATTTTATTTATTTTATTTCAAATTCTGAAAATGCTAACAATAATAGCATTTTTGAATAATTTTATTTTAAAAAAAACTAAAAACACAGATTTTATGGTTTTTTTAAATTGAGAAAATGCTGTTGATAATAATGTTTCTGATATTTTATTTATTTTTTAAAATGAAAAAGGAAGGTTTTAAATTTTTAATTTTTTTTCAGTTGAGAAAAGGCTAATAATTATAGTGTTTTTAATTTTTTACTTAATTTTTTTTTACAAATGATAAATGCTAATTTTTAATTTTTTTATAAATTTGAAACGCTAGTATCAGTAGCATTTTTATCTGCAAATTTTTTAATAAAAAAGTAATATAATTGACATTTTTTATTTATTTAAAATTGGGAGATGACTAGCATTTTTATTTTTAATTTTTAAAAATTAAAACATCTTATTATTGGTATTTTTTTATTTTTTATATTTTAGAAAACGCTATTCTTGTTAGCATATTGACTTTACAAATTTTTTTAATTAAAAAAGTAATATTATTGACATTTTTTATTTATTTAAAATTGAAAAATAACAATCATTTTAGTTTTTTATTTTCAAAAATTAAAAACGTCATATTATTGGCAAGTTTTTATTTTTTATTTATTGGAAAATGCTATTCTTGTTAGCGATTTTACTTTTTACTTTTTTTTTAAAATTAAGAGAACGTTATATTTTTTTATATATTTAAAATTGGGAAATGACTAGCATTTCAATTTTATATTTTAAAAAATTAAAAAAATAATATTATTAGTATTTTTTTATTTTTTATTTATTAGAAAACGCTATTCTTGTTAGCGTTATTACCTCGCAATTTTTTAATTAACAATGTCATATTACTGATATTTTTTATTTATTTAAAATTGGGAAATCTATCATTTTTAATTTTTAAAAATTAAAAAGTAGTATTGTTAGTATTTTTTTTATTAATTTGAAAACGCTATGCGTACTAGTGTTTTAATTTTTTAATTTTTTTTAAATATGAAAACGTAATATGTTTTATATTTTTTATTTATTTAAAATTGAAAAATCACTATCATTTGTAATTTTTTAAATTTAAAAATTAAAAACATAATATTATTAGCATTTTTTATTTTTTATTAATTTGAAAACGCTATGCGTACTAGCGTTTTAATTTTTTAATTTTTTTTAAAATATGAAAACGTAATATGTTTTATATTTTTTATTTATGTAAAATTGACAAATCACTATCATTTGTGATTTTTAAATTTAAAAATTAAAAACATAATATTATTAGCATTTTTTTCTTTAATTGGAAAACACTATTTTAATTAGCGTTTTTACTTTTTATTTTTTAAAAATTATGAAAAAGTAATATGTTTTATATTTTTTATTTATTTAAAATTGAAAAATCACTATCATTTTTAATTTTTGAAATTTAAAAATTAAAAAGGTAATATTATTAGCATTTTTTTATTTTTTATTAATTGGAAAAAGCTATTCTTATTAGCATTTTAATTTTTTAATTTTTTTTAAATTAAGAAAATGTAATATTTTTTATATTTTTTCTTTATTTAAAATTGGGAAATCACTATCATTTTTAATTTTTTAATTTTGAAAACTAAAAATGTAATATTATTAGCCTCTTTTTTTGCTATTTATTGTAAAACGCTATTTGTATTAGTGTTTTTATTTTTATTTTTTTAAAATTAAGAAAACGTATTAATTTTTATATATTTTATTTATTTAAAATTGGGAGATCGGTAGCATTTTAAAATTTTTATTTTTAAAAATTAAAAACGTCATGTTATTAGCATTTTTTATTTTTTATTTATTGGAAAACACTATTGAAATTTTCCAATTTTTTTAAAAAAATATTAATATAAATTTAAAAAAAAATTTAAAAAATTAAGGCGAAAACCGTTGTGGGAATATCATGTTCCACTAGAAAAAAAAATTAAAAGCAAAAACTTTTTTTAAAAAAAAATTAATTTGGAAAACGCTAGTACTACTAGTGTTTTTGAATTTTTTAAAAAGAAATATTAATATAAATTTAAAAACTTTTTGAAAAAAAATTAAAAGCAAAAACAGTTGTGGGGTGTTGCACTACTAGCGTTTTCCAATTTTTTTTAAAAAATATAAATATAAATATAAAAACGTTTTAAAAAATATTAAAGTGAAAATACTAGTAGTAATAGCGTGTTGTACACGTGTCCACCATCACCATCACCATCAGTTCTGTGTCAGGTTAACTACCACGCAGGATACCCTACGCTACTGCTATTGGGGTATCCTACATGGTAGCCAACCTGGCCCTTTTCGCAATTAAATTAAAAAAAATATTAAAAAAACTGACGTGGAATGAAAAATGGTAGTTCGTTGACCACCCCATTTTGATAATATGTTTCAAAACAACCCTATATCAGTAATAAGTTTGCAAAAGTGTCCCACTTTGGTCAATGAGCCGCACTAACACTCTTAGAGTTTTAGGGTATGCAATAAAATAAAATATGATAAAAAACAGAATGATGAAAAGAAAAGATACAACACTATTACTTCACATGAGTGCACTGTCACGCGAATTACACTAAGCTCATGAGTAGAATATTTTAACATATATAATACAACAAAGGGTAAATTTAGAAAAGAAAAAAACTAGAAACACACTCTTTAATACACTCTTTGTTATTGATTGAAATTTTTTATAAATTACAAAAATTTGTGGATCCCATGTTTTATTTAATAATTCTCTTTTATGATAAATTTCAACCAATAATAAAGTCAATGTTAGAAAGAGTGTGTTAAAGAGTTATATTCCTCTTGAGAAAAATAACCAAGTTGCCTGCCTTTAGTTCTTTCTGCGTGCTTATTAGGGTTTTTCAAAAATAAAACTATCAAAGTTGACTGAAGAACTAGCTGGAATTAATGTTCGCACAGTGTGAGAAGTTCTTCCAAATAATCTGCTCCCAAATCCTCCAATACGACAACATTTTCCATTCCAACCCGTTCGTGATTCTCTCTCATCTTCCTCAACTTTCTGTTCATGAAGTTGCGCTTCTTTAGTTCCAAAACGGGAGAGTACCCTCTTCGGAAGCTAAAGTCCATGTTGTGAAGCGATTGGAGAACGAGTTGAGGTGGGAAATTGAGAACAGCGTTGTGGCCGCGCGTTGCTAATGCAGCTTGGTCCTAAGCCAGAGCGGCATCCTCAGCAGTGTCAAAGGTTCCCAACCAAACCCTCGCCCCATTCCTCGTAGAGTCCCTTATCTCCGCCGCGTAGTTACCGCATCCCCGCCTTCGGACCCCTCTGTACGAAACCTTTTGTTTCTCTTCGCCACGAGGTATCCACGGCGTTCCTTCAAAGGAGTCAAGAAGCATTACCTGGGAGCCATTTTCATTAGAGGGAAGAGATTCGTAATTATGTGCTGCAAATATAGAAGACTGGTCGGAAGGGTATCCGAAATTTGGGCATGGAGTGAAGAATGGGGTATCCATTGAGATGTGTTTTGGGTTGATCTCCTTCTGTTTTAGAATCGTGGGAGTGATCTGAAATAACCTGGGGTGTTTATATAGCCAGTGATAAGGAGCAAAAGGAAACACAGTTGCACAAAAAAAAAAGATGGGAAAAGGAAGGGAATTTCATGGAAAAATTATTAGGGAGGCGTTTGTTTCCAGGTTTTACACTATATTCTCAAGTATTATACTTTTAGGAATGTTATAATTAGAAATGTTATTCTTTGGTATATTTAAAAACTTGTTTGGTTATATTTTAATATTTTCGGGAATATTTTTTAAAATTTAAAATAATTTAAATAAAAAATAAATAAAAATATAAGTTACAGATGTGTTAAGAAATAACTACCTATATTTTCATAAAAATATTATTTTTTCATCCCTCCTCATAAGAATAGAAATGTAGAAAAATATGGGAAAAAACGAAATTACAACTTTTTCAAGAATCAACAATACCCGTAAATAATTTTTTAAAACTTGTAATAAACATGAGTATATTACATACCCATGTTTGCATTCTCAGGAATCAACTTTTAATCCGTGAAACAAACTCACTCTAGGTAATCCTACACCAAAAGCTGTTCATGGTTCCAACTAAATGTTTAGACAACAAATATTCAAATTTTACACTTTGCCAAAATGTATTAATAATACTTGATTTCCTCCTAATAATTTCCCGATTTCATGAATGCATTTGTATACGTATCACCCAAACATTAAAGTGTATGTTGTTGCTGGTTGCTGGAGAAATTGTTATGTAGTTCAGGATCACCAAGTGTTTTTGGTCCCAACCAATGTTTATATAACACATATTCAAATTTTATAATTTACGAGAAAAAATTAATAACACTTGATTATATGTCATGTTAAGATTAATGAGGACTGGTTCAGAACCATCTAATAATTTCTCCGGTTGCTGCTGCTTATGGTATCAATTCAAAGTACCACGTGCATGCAAAATATATGGGAGTAGTTTTGTTTGCGGAGAAAAAACTTTATGCAATTTTATGTGTTAAAATTTTGTGTTTATTTTTTTCATAAATATTAAATAGACTTTACCTATTTAATGTGTATTAAGATAAGAGAGAAAAGTGTATTAAGAGAAGTCAGAAAAAGACAAAAAGACAAGATCTGGTCACATTTACATTTAATATAAGCATATCTATACTTTTTAATGAAAGTTTGGTAAGTTAAAAGGCAAATAAGTTAACTAATTTAAAAAATTATTTGACAAAAAATAAATTGTTTGGTAAATTATTTTATTTTATATTTTTTAATTATTTCATGTAATGTTTAAATTCAATATCCTTTTTTATAATATAAAATTAACAAAAATATAATATAAAAATTCATTAATATTAGGTTTAATTGCATTTTTTGTCTCTCAAGTTTTATAATTTCACTAATTTTGCTACCCCATAATTTTTTCGTGGATTTTCCCCTCCAATTTTCAATTTTCACAAATTTTGCCCCCAAGTAAAAAATTGCTACAATTAAGACATTTTGTGGTGGTTTTTCCTTTAAACCATCACAATTAAGATAATTTTGTGGCTTTTTTTTTAATTGCAATGGTTTTTCTACTTGGGGGGCAAAGTTTGCGAAAATTAAAAATTGAGAGGCAAAATTCGCAACAAAAAAAAATCTAGAGTGACAAAATTTGCAAAAATGTAAAACTCAATAGGCAAAAAGTGCAATTAAACCTTTATACTATCTCATTTTATATTTGAAATCATTATAAATAAATTTGAGAATCTATTCACAGGTTTGTATTACATATGGCGAATCAAGAGTAAATTTCAAGGTTTAGATAACACGTGTCATTTATATAGAGGTTCGGATACCACATGTTGCTATTTAGTGTTTTGTAAATATTTGGTTTGGTTACATAATTATTACATTAATGAGTTTTAAATAGCTATATTTGAATTTTGAATTTGAAAATTCTATTAAATAACTATGTTTTAAAAAACTGCCTTAATTATAATTAAAAATTCTATTGGTCATTGCCTTAATTAGAATAACTAATGAGAATAATATATATAGTTTTCTTAATTATTTCCTAAATCAAGGATAAACTAACGAGTATTTTCTATATTTTCAAAAATTATATACTTCATCAATAATTTTTTACTTACCTTCATCCTAATTTTGTCCTAAATAGAAATCAATAAATAATTTTTACGTAATCGATAATTTTTTACTTACATTCTATTATTTATGACAATAATCTTATATGTGCTTCAATGACCAAATTATTATTATTATATATTTTAAGTATACTTTGGGAAGATATTTGTGTATAATTTTTAAATTAATTTGTAAGTGTAATTATAATAAATTAATTTAAGATATTATTTTTTAAAAATTTTCCAAAATGATATAACTGGTATTTTTTTATATTAATTAGTTTCTTTTTGCAAGACAATTATTTGTAGATAGTGCAAATGTTATAATTTAAGAAAGAAATCACATATTATTTATAACGCTTCCAAATTTCCATAAATATATAAAGGTCATAAAACTGTAATTAAATTATTGTCATAAATATAATCCAATTTCAATTCTATTATGATTATTAATGCGTTTTTAAATTAACTTATATTAATTAGCATTGTTTTAGTCAATATTGGATAATTATAAGATCTCTAATTAATATTAATTACATGAATAACTAATGTTTGGATAAATAAATAATTAAAAATTCATAAAAAATAAATCTATTATATATTATAAAAGAAAGTTTTGCTACGTAGGCAGATGTCCCGTGACATCACCATATTCATTATTTTTTCACCTAAATTTCATTGATTTTTTGTTTTAATTTTTCATTCATATAAACATATTATTATATTTAATTATAGTGAAATTATAGTAATTATAATAATTAAAATAATTATAACAAGTATATATTATGATTACATTAATCAATTAAATCATTAAATTTTAAATAAATTTTGATTTTATATAATAAGATAATTAGTTTATTAAATTTGATGGAATATATTTTTTATAATTATGGTAAGTTTTTGTTTATTATCATGATTTTATAACAACTTACTATAAATATATATTATAATGATAATAAGTTATTATATTATCTTAAATACTAACATAATGAATAATGATCAATTATATTATTATTATCATATTATATAAACGAAGGTTTTGTCTCGTATGCAAATGTCACGTCACAGCACCACATTGATTTTTTCCTACCAAAATATTAATAAAAAATTTTATTCTATTTTTTAATTCATAATAATACATATTTATAATAATTAAAGTAATTACAATGAGTATATATTCTAATTTGAAATAATTAAGGTAGTTATGATTATCATATATGTTTTAGTTAAAATAGTTAAGATTATTTTAAATTTAGATAATAAGATTATATTAAACTAATTAGAATAATTATTATCAATATATATTATTTTAAAAATTTCTCTATATATATTTTGAATTTTAAAATATTTGTATAGTATTAGAATTTTTGTTAATAAATTAAATTAAATAATATAAAAAATCACTTGATAATCATGAGACAGACAACCTAGAAATTTTTTATCTGGAATCTAGAGTATCTGAGTTTCAAATATTATTAAAATTGGTACTTTAAATTTTTTTAATTTATGAAAATACATATTACATATATATACATACATAACTATAATAATTAAGGTAATTACAAACAATATAAAATGATTACGACTAATATATTGAAAATTATTTATGTTTTTATTTCATTTGGATTCTTTCTATCTTTATATACCAACAAATCAAAATTGAAGGCATCCCATACGTCCATATTTTTCGTTTCCTTCCCTCTTCCAGTCTGTTTAGGGCAACATATTGTGAAAAGGGTTAGTTTTCAATTTATTGCATTGGCATTATAAATTGACATTTTTATTCTTCTCCCATTCTTTTTAATATATGGAATTCTTCCTTCTTTGTATCTAGGGCATATTTTTGTGCCATTGGAAAAGGTAAACAATTAGCCTATTTTATTATTCTCAAAATTTTATTCATTGTTTTTGTGTTTTGTTTTAACTTTTGGGATGATCTCCCACTTTTTTTTTAAATTTCATTCTTAAACCATTGAATCTTTGTATTCAGGACATTTTGCTCATGAAGAATAAGGTAAGCATTAAATCTATTTCACATTGTTCTTTATTTCTTTTCTGATTTATGATTATTTTTGTGTGTGTTTAGGGCATATTTTGTTGCCATTGAAAAAGGTAAGCAATAATTCTATTTCATTATTCTCAAATTTTTTATTTGGGTTTTTGTGTTTTGTTTTTCACTTTTGTGGTGATCTCCCACTTTTTTTATATTGCATTCTTAAACCATTTTAAAATTTATGTTTTTGGTTTCCAATTTATGTTTTTTATAAAATTATTCATTCTTTGTATTTAAGACATATTTTGCCCCATAAAGAATAAGATAAGCATTAAATTTATTTCATTGTTCTTTATTTGTTTCCTTATTTTTTTATGAAATTCCACCTTCTTTGTGTTTAGGGTATATTTTGTTACCATTGGAAAAGGTAAGCAATTAATTTATTTTATTGTTCTCAAATTTTTTATTATTGTTTTTGTGTTTTGTTTTAACTTTGGGATGTTCTCCCACTTTTTTTTTATTGCATTCTTAAATCATTTTAAAATTTATATTTTTTTTTCAATTTATGTTTTTTTATGAAATCCTTCATTCTTTATATTTAGGACATATTTTACTTACGAAGAATAAGGTAAGCATTGAATCTATTTCATTATTCTTCATTTCTTTTCTTATTTTTTGTGGTTTTTTTTTTCAATTTTTGTGGTAATTTCCTACTTTTCCAATTGCATTTTTAAACTTTTTAAAATTTATGTCTTTTGTCTTCAATTGGTAATGTGGTTTTCAATTAGTTTAGAGATTTCTTTTACGCTTTTAATTTTTTGGTCTAAATATTTTACAATTTGGTTATATTTTTAACTGAAAATCTGTCACTTTTAAATAATTTTTTTTTAAATGTTTATGTTGCTTGTGTTTTTGTCTAATTCAAAAGCCTTTTTAAAACATTACTAAGATATGTGTTTTAAACCTTATGGATTCTCACTCAATAAGTTCTGGATTTAATTTATATATTTGGTACATGTTCAATAATAGTAATGTTGTGCCATGTTTCTGAAGAGACTTTAGGTATTATTTTAACAATGGTATATCTTGATATTCAATGTAGTGTATTTTATTTTGAATTTGTTCATAATAGTGGATTTGATTATCACGATCTTATTAATGCATTGTATTTGTTTTTGTAGCTTTTTCTTGCAGTATTTTTTTTTATGACATTGTCTTATCTACGTTCCACATTTGCTTAATGGATGAAAGGGAGAAGAGTTGTTCGACTTAAATTTCAAATAAAGATATATGGGAGCAAAATATAGATTCCAATATGTCACTAATTAATATATAGATCTCAATATTTAAAATGTATTTTTATACAATGATTGAAAAATCTACATGAAAACATATTAATATTTAGAGGTAATACTTAATCATATAAAATTAAAAATTTTACATTAAAATATATTAATATTTAAGTCTCATATGAGAATAAAAAAAAAAGTTAGAGCAAAAATATATCATACAAAAATTAATATTTTACATCAAAGCATATTAATATACAAATAAAAATTACTAATATTTAAATTTTAAAGTAAAAATACCACTAAGATGTTAAATATTTTACATAAAAATATATTAATATCTATATTATTATTATAGAAACTTCAATTTAGTTAAATATTTAGTTTCAATTATAACAAAATTTAAAAAATACTGAAAAAATTAATGACACTTTGAAATTAATAATGAAATTACAAATATATTTATACCTATTTTTAAATAAAAATATAAAATTATATATTAATTAAAGCAACTATTTTTTGTTTTTTGTTAATTCATAAAAATACAAAATTATATTAATGAAGGTAATTATGGCCAATATATATTTTGATCTGAATTAATTATGATAATTATGACTAACATATATAATTTAGATTTACATTAATTGATAATATTAATATATATTTTGATTCAAATTTATAGTATATTTAAATTAAAATTACTTTAAGCGGTAAATAATATTATAATCTTTTCCACAAAGAATAATTTTATATTTTTTAATTATTTTTAAAAAATTTAACATTCTATAATTATCATTCTTGAATATCATATATTAATTCACTAATTTATGCTTAAAATATCACACTTAAATTATAAATTAATATAAATAAAGTAAAAATATTAATCCATAAATAAAAGTAAAAATATTAATCCATAAATAAAAAACAACATATAATTTTTGAAAAAAATACCTGACATTTTTTAATATTTATTAATTTATTACAAATATTTATTGTTACTACTATTAGATGAATAAATATAAATTATGCTTATTTATTTTGCATTATATTTTAACCTTTATACATTATTATTGTTACTATTATGAATCATTTAATTTGTAATAAATGTTTTACTAATGTAATAAATTTAAAATTAAATTGAATTAAATTAAACTTAAAAACCATACAAAAATTATCACCCAATTTATAAATACTCACAAAACTTAGCTCAAGTCCTTTATCTTTTCATCGAACAAAAATGTTATTCTAATACAAAGTTATTTCTTCTTATTTAAAGTATAATGAATATTTAAATGGATATACAAAGTTATTCTAATACAAATTAAACTTGGCTATAGGGGTGTAAGTGGTCTGGGTTGGGTCGAATTCAGTCTTATTTAAGACCCAACCCAATTAAACATGATCGAGTTGGGTTGAGACGGGTTTGCGTTGTTTTTAAGAGACCCGGCCCAACCTGACCTTAATTGAGCTAGGTGATCGAGTTGAAAAATAAAATATTAATATAATTATGGATATTTGAAAAAAATCAGAAAAATAAAAAATTCAAAAAATCAGAGAAAATTAAAAAAATAAAATACCTAATTAGTTTAACTCATCCAATACATGTATAATGTAAAATACAAGTCTAACCACACAAATCCAGTCTAACCACACAAATTCAACACTCACAAGTGATAAGTGAATAGGTAAATATTATAATTTTTTAATTTTTTATTAATAAAATAATATGTCTGGTTGGGTCAAGTTGGGTTCATCAGGTTGGGAATGCATCAACCTATGACCTAATTCAACCCGATGACCTAACCCAACTCACTAAAATGTAGTTGGGTTGGGTCAATTTGGTCGGGCTTCACGAGTTGGTTCTGACTCACTCACACTTCTAGTTGGCCATAACATAAAATTTGGTAACTATGTATATAATTTCAAATAATAATTTATTTTATATTTTAGTTTATTTCAAATAATTTATTATCATAAAATTAGAATAATATTTTTTAATTTTATTTTCATTTTAAACATTTATATAAAATAAAAGTAGATAATTGAATTTATATTATAATATTGATGATTTTATATTATAATGAAATGATATTTAATGAGTAAGAGCGTGTAAATGAGTGTGTTATATATGAACCTGCAAAAAGTGAAGGGAAATTTTTAAAAAAATATAAAAATGAAAAATTAAGTTAAATATTTATAAATTTAAATGTTACAGGTTAGTAAAATAAATTATTTTAAATCAATCAAATAAGCTATTTAATCGGCAACAGAAAAAAAGTTGTTTAATAAATTTTCCATTTATAATTAT
Organism: Spatholobus suberectus; assembly: GCA_004329165.1. Lineage (NCBI taxonomy): Eukaryota > Viridiplantae > Streptophyta > Magnoliopsida > Fabales > Fabaceae > Spatholobus > Spatholobus suberectus. The sequence continues at coordinate 32,762,005 of CM014735.1, read as the reverse complement.
CTTACTTGGCTTAAGTAAAATTGTCTCTCATGAAAAATACCTATGGTCTATACTAAAAAAATGAGCTAATTAATTTATTTACCTTGTCAAACATATATTGAAGATGATTGATTAATTGTATGGGAAAGACTTCAGACAATCAGCAAACTAGCAACAAAAGAAGAGGTTATATTTATATAATAAAATTGTCAAATTTATATACAATAAAAAGAGAAATAAAAAAATAAACAATATTAAATAAGATGGGCGATATAATAAAAACTATTAAAAATTATCATACAAATAGTATAACTCAAACAATAAAATTTCAGTGACAGACGCCCGAAAACCAGTGAGTGAAACAGGAAAATAAATCCTCTAAGATCTAAAATATAACTACACACTCTGTAGTTTAATCCAACGGATGATGTTGGAAATGTTTTTTTTTATTATTATAAAAACAAATCATTATAAATAAATTTGAGAATCCATTCACAGGTTTGGATTACACGTGACGAATCAAGAGTAAATTTCAAGGTTTGGATGACACGTGTCATTTACATAGAGGTTCAGATAGCGCATGTCGCTATTTGGTGCTTCGTAAATATTTGGTTCAATTACATACCACAATTATAATCATTATAATTATTACATTAATGAGTTTTAAATGGCTATATTTGAATTTGAAAATTTTATTAAATAACTACCTTTTAAAAAACTACCTTCATTATAATTAAAAATTCTACTGGTCATTTGACTTAATTAGAATAACTAATGAGAATAATATATATAGTTTTCTTAATTATTTCCGAAATCAAGGATAAACTAACGGGTATTTTCTATTTTTTCAAAAATTATATACTTCAATAATTTTTTACTTACACTCATCCTAATTTTGTCCTAAATAGAAATCAATAAATAATTTTTCCTTAATCGATAATTTTTTACTTACATTCTATTATTTATGACAATAATCCAATATGTGTTTCAATGACCAAATTTTTTTTTATTATATATTTTAAGTATACTTTGGGAAGATATTTGTGTATAATTTTTAAGTATAATTTTTAAATTAATTTGAAAGTGTAATTATAATAAATTAATTTAAGATATTATTTTTTAAAAATTTTCCAAAATGATATAACTGGTATTTGTTTATATTAATCAGTTTCTTTTTGCAAGACAATTATTTGTAGGTAGTGTAAATGTTATAATTAAAGAAAGAAATCACATATTATTTATAATGCTTCCAAATTTCCATAAATATATAAAGGTCATGAAATTGTAATTAAATTATTATCATAAATACAATCCAATTTCAATGCTATCATGATTATTGATTATTGATACATTTTTAAATTAAATTATATTAATTAGCATTGTTTTAGTCAATATTGGATAATTATAAGATTTCTAATTAATAGTAATTACACGAATAACTAATGTTTGGATAAATAAATAATTAAAAATTCATAAAAAATAAATCTATTATATATTATAAAAGAAAGTTTTGCTACATAGGCAGATGTCCCGTGACACCACCATATTCATTATTTTTTCACCTAAATTTCATTGATTTTTTATTTTATTTTTTCTTTCATATAAACATATTATTATATTTAATTATAGTAAAATTATTGTAATTATAATAATTAAAATAATTATAACAAGTATATTTTATGATTACATTAATCAATTAAATCATTAAATTTTAAATGAATTTCGATTTTATATAATAAGATAATTAATTTATTAAATTTTATGGAATTTTTTTTTATAATTTTGGTAACTTTTTGTTTATTATCACGATTTTATAACAACTTGCTATAAATATATATTATAAAGATAATAAGTTATTATATTATCTTAAATACTAACATAATGAATAATGATCAATTATATTATTATTATTATATTATATAAACGAAGGTTTTGCCACGTATGCAAATGCCACGTCACAACACCACATTGATTTTTTCCTACCAAAATATTAATAAAATTTTTTATTCTATTTTTTAATTCATAATAATACATAATTATAGTAATTAAGGTAATTACAATGAGTATATATTCTTATTTGAAATAATTAAGGTAGTTATGATCATCATATATATGTTTTAGTTAAAATAGTTAAGATTATTTTAAATTTAGATAATTAGATTATATTAAACTAATTAGAATAATTATTATCAATATATATTATTTTTGAACTTTCTCTATATATTTTTTGAAATTTTAAATATTTGTATAGTATTACAATTTGTCAATAAATTAAATTAAATTAATATAAAAAAATTCACTTGATAATCATGAGTTATGATAAAATTATATTACAGACAACCTAGAAAAATTTTATTTGGAATCTAGAGTATCTATGTTTTGAATATTGTTAAAATTGGTACTTTAAATTTTTTTAATTTATGAAAATACTTATTACATATACATACGTACATAACTATAATAATTAAGGTAATTACAAACAATATAAAATGATTACGACTCATATATTGGAAATCATTTCTATTTTTATTTCATTTGGGTTCTTTCTATCTTTACATACCAACAAATCAAAATTAAAGGCATCCCATATGTCCATATATTTTTGTTTCGTTCCCTCTTCCAATCTGTTTAGGGCAACATATTGTGAAAATGATTAGTTTTCAATTTATTGCTTTGGCATTATAAATTGACGTTTTTATTATTCTCCCATTCTTTCTAATATATGGAATTCTTTCTTCTTTGTGTCTAGGGCATATTTTGGTGCCATTGGAAAAGGTAAACAATTAGTCTATTTTATTATTCTCAAAATTTTATTCATTGTTTTTGTGTTTTGTTTTAACTTTTGGGGTGATCTCCCACTTTTTTTTTTAATTTCATTCTTAAACTATTGAATCTTTCTATTTAGGAAATTTTGCTCATGCAGAATAAGGTAAGCATTAAATTCATTTCACATTGTTCTTCGTTTCTTTTTTTATTTATGAAATTTTTTCTTTTTTGTGTTTAGGGCATATATTTGTCGCCATTGAAAAAGCTAAGCAATTAGTCTATTTTATTGTTTTCAAAATTTTTATTTGGGTTTTTGCATTTTGTTTTTCACTTTTGTGGTGATCTCCCACTTTTTTTATATTGCATTCTTAAACCACTTTAAAATTTATGTTTTTTGTTTCCAATTTAAGTTTTTTATAAAATTCTTCATTCTTTATATTTAAGACATATTTTGTCCTATAAAGAATAAGGTAAGCATTGAATTTATTTTATTGTTCTTTATTTATTTATTTATTTATTTATTATGAAATTCGACCTTCTTTGTGTTTAGGGCATATTTTGTTACCATTGGAAAAGGTAAGCAATTAGTTTATTTTATTGTTCTCAAATTTTTTGTTATTGTTTTTGTGTTTTGTTTTAACTTTGGGATGTTCTCCCACTTTTTTTTTATTGCATTCTTAAACCATTTTAAAATTTATATTTTTTTGTTTTCAATTTATATTTTTTATGAAATCCTTCATTCTTTATATTTAGGACATATTTTACTCACGGAAAATAAGGTAAACGTTGAATCTATTTCATTATTCTTCATTTCTTTTCTTATTTTTTGTGGGTTTTTTTTTTCAATCTTTGTGGTAATTTCCTACTTTTCCAATTGCATTTTTAAACTTTTTAAAACATATGTCTTTTGTCTCCAATTGGTAATGTGGTTTTCAATTAGTTTAGAGATTTCTTTTACGCTTTTAATTTTTTGGTCTAAATATTTTACAATTTGGTTATTTTTTTTAACTGAAAATCTATCACTTTTAAATAAAAATATTTTTTTAAAAAATGTTTATATTGGTTGTGTTTTTGTCTAATCCAAAGCCTTTTTAAAACATTACTAAGATATGTGTTTTAAACCTTATGGATTCTCACTTGATAAGTTATGGATTCAATTTATATATTTGGTACATGTTCAATAATAGTAATGTTGTACCATGTTTCTGAAGAGACTTTAGGTATTATTTTTGACAATGGTATATCTTGATATTCAATATAATGTATTTTATTTTGAATTTGTTCACAATAGTGGACTTGATTATCACAATCTTATTAATGCATTGTATTTTAAATATATTCTAATCAAAGTAATTAAAGTAATATTAGATTAGATAAAATATTTTTTTTCTTTTGCAAAGCAAAGAGAATATATTAAGAGAACCTACAATACACTTTGCAAAGCAAAGTAATATTAGATTAGATAAAATATTAGTAATTAAAGTAATCTTAATATCTAAAATATAAATATTCTAATTATATTGTGAACACCCAATTTTATCCGGGTAATTGTAGTTTTTTTTTTCAATAAAAAAGTGAAAAATAATAATTGTGTTAAAAATGTTTTTTTTTCTTTTTTATTCTTGTGAGTCTAAAATTATAATTGATCGTAACTAACTAAAAATATTAAATTTCTTGTTGAATTAAAAGTTTTAAGCCCATGGCCATACATATTCATTCATAATAGTAATTCAAGAGTTCATCATTATTATAGAAAATAAATACAAAATAAAGAATAATAATAATAAAAGAAAGTGAAAAGTTAAGAAAGGGAACAGTTACTGAACTTAAACAACCTCATTCAAGTCTTACATTAGCCTATAAATAAGAAAGGAGAGAAAAAGTGAAGGAGAGGTCACAAAGAGAAGGGGAGGAAGCTAAAAAAATGTGAGGAAAGGTCTGGAGACTAAAGAAAAGGAGACAGAGAGGTAGAAAGAGGGATACGAAAAAGAGGGAGGAGGTGGATACTCTTTGCTGCGTGTTCTCTTTCAGCTAATTGGGAACGATAGCTTTGGAGGTATCAATTTCTTCTCTTCTTTCTAATGTTCTCTTTCTGTTGGCATTGTGAAATAATTTGAATCTGATATTGATGTAACAAGTTTATTTTTATGATTGATTTGTATTATGTGCTTGATCTGTTGTAAGCCTGTGAATGATGTAAGCGAATATCTGCTATATTATTTCTTTGCATAAGCATCATCGTCCTTTACATTATTCTCTCAATCACACATATTCACCAGCACCATAGATGCATCAAACATAGTCAAATCACTCCATGCATAAACACAAACCGCATTTGACATCGGACGCAATTAATCACTCTTAATTTCAATTTTCACCTAATCTCTCACGTTCATACGTTTCCTGCACACTAGTGTATTAACATATAGGTCCTGCAAAACGTTCAAATTCACATACACAAATTCGAATTCAGAACTGACAGCACCAATATTTTTCAATTCCTCTGACTCCACAGCCCCACGCTCACTTGATTCAATCTTAACAATGACGATTCAGTTCAACATCTAGATCATCTCTTTGTTTTGGAAATAATCAAACTCCAATAATATAAAATCGAGATGCGCGCGCATCTCGCCAACCGCTGCACAAACCACCTCCCTTTTCGTGTCGTCGCCATACAAGCCACCGTCGTGCCACCGGAGTGGGACTCACCGGCCTCCGTCTTGCCCCCAGTGTGGGGCTTGCTGGCGTCCGTTGTCTCCGTCAGACATAACGCGAGACTCTTACACCAACCGCTGCACCATCATTGTGTGAAGATTTCGTCACCGTACCAACGGCAACGCCATACCCACTTAAGATCTTCCGCTCACGCTGCTTCTACCAAGATGCTAATGCTATTGCCGGTGTGTTCCTACAATTCGGAAGTCTTGCAGTGCTGCTGGGTAAAGGAGTCTTAGGGTTAGGAAGGAGAGGAAACGAAATCTGTTGGGTCTATGCTAAACGACTTGGCCCATGCATTCTCGCTTTTTCGTTTTCGAAACGTAAGAATTGGGGCTGAATCCATTGGACTGTTACAATTCTAGATTTATTATTCCTTTATTAAGACGCAAATAAAAGAAAATGTAGCCCTTTATAAGTGGTTAACACAAAGTGTGTTAATCAAATATAAACGTTCACGGGTGCAGGTTATTAGCAAATATAAAAGGTGATAATAATAAGCTTTCAAGTCTTTTAGTAGTTAATGTAATTTCCCTCAAATGAAAAAAAAAAACTAAATATAAGGTTATTTAGTAAATTATTAGATAATTCAAGGTTTTTTTAGTAAAAATAAAAAATAAAAATCTAGATTTAATTAATAAATTGTTAATAGCTTTTTTTAAAAAAAATAGATTTAGTAATTATTCATGTTGGGTCTAGGATCCATTTGAATATCACAAAGGCTTTGTCTAAAGTTTAAGTTTAATTATTTTTTTGTTTAATTGAAATTTCTTTTATTATAAAAAATAAAATAAAATGTAGATTTAGTAATCATTCATGTTGGGTCTAGGATCCATCTGAATATCACAAAGTTTTGTCTAAGTTTAAATTTAATTAATAATTTTTTTTAAGAATATATATATAAATTTAGTAATCATTCATGTTGGGTTTAGGACCTACTTGAATATCGTGAAATTTTCTATAACTTTGTTTTGTAAAAGTATTCCGCATTTGTTAGGCCGCTTATTATTGTGGATGATACTCTACTATAGTCTAAGATTTAATGTCTTAATAATCCTTTTGAAAATAATAAAAACAAAAAATTCATAACTAAAAAAAAACATCAACCCACAAAACAATTTTCTATTAAAGAACTACGTGAGTCTGATTTCCTCATTGCACCGGAGGATACGTAGGAGCAGGAGTCCACTCTTGTCGATCTCAAAAACCATAAAAATAAAATGGTAATAATAAGATTTTTTTTAAAATAAAATAAATCTATAATTTAAATAAAAAAAATATAAAAAATAATAGGATTAATAATTTTATAAGCAAGAGGATAAGACAGTTAATATTTTCACACATCAAGTAAAAGGGTAACCGTTTTTATAACGGACGTCGTAGGGTGCTAACACCTTCCCTATGCGTAATCGACTCTCGAATCCAATCTTTGGTTCAAAACCTTTTTTTAGGGTTTTTCCATGTTTACCCTTAATAAATTATGGTGGCGACTCCTCTGTTTTTAATATCTTTTTCGTTGTCTGGTCGTGACCCCGGTTGCGACATATATTTATATTTATTATTATAAAAATAATTATTTATCAATTAAAACAATTTTTTATAATATTTTCAATTTTTTTTATACATAATGACATGTAATATTATAAATGGCAATAGTATCATTATAATGTACAATTAATGTACTACTAATGGCAAATAATAAATTATATTTTTAATATAATATATAATAATATAAAATAGCCCACTTATATCTTATATATCTCCTCTTATTCGAATCCCCCTTTCTTAAAAAAAGGACTTGTATATGTTCCTTTGTCTTGTTGTTTCCTTCTTTTAGTATCTAACTTATCAACTATCAATACGATAATGATGCTTAAATTAATTTCAATTCCTCCCTTTAATTTAATCTTATCATTTTTTGAATACAGACCTACATTGTTGACATGGGTGATCTTACTAAGGGCATATACTCCACTTCCATTACTTCTCTTCATACGGTCATGCCTCAAAAAGTTCATTTTTTGTCATTTTTTTATAAATGCCTATAAAATAATTGATTAATATACTAATAATTTGAAACCAGTACAAATTTATCTCATACCGACTATTCAATTGTTTCCCAAAATTAAGAAATTTTAACAATATTGATTGTAAGGAAGAAGTAAAAATTTATTTAGCCAATGAAAAATCAAGACCAAATTATTTAATAGATTAACCTTACCACTAAAGTAAGATATACAAGAATTCTATTACAACTAAAGTTGCGCATTACCAAATTATATCGAGACCAAATTATTTAATAGGTCCAGTATTCTGATTCCATTGATTGTAATATATTTATTTCATAGGTTGGCCAACTAAACTTAGGAACCAAGGATATTAATATACTAATAAATTAAGATTAGTACAAATTTATTTTATATCAAATATTTAATTTTTTTCAAATATTAAAAAAATTTAACAACAGTATATAAATTAGTTGGCGATATTAATTAGATTCGGTGATATTTTAACAATATTCAATTGTTTCTGAAAATAAATTGGTGTACAGATTTATTGGCTATATTTATAATTGAATGATGCAATAAGGTTAGCAATATTTATAATTGGTGTACAAATTTGCAACAAATAATAAATTACTTTCCAAAAATAAATTAGTGTATAAATTTATTTTATATTGAAGATTTTTTTTTAAAATTAAAAAAATTTAAATATTGGTAAAATTTTAAATATATTCTAATTAAAGTAATATTAGGTTAGATAAAATATTTTTTTTAAGAGAACCAAAATCATTAGATAAAATATTGGTAACATTTTAATCATTAGATAAAATATTGGTAACATTTTAAATACATTCTAATTAAAGTAGTTAAAGTAATATTTGATTAGATAAAACATATTTTTTCTTTTGCAAAGCAAAGAGAATATATTAAGAGAAGCTACACTACAATTTGCAAAGCAAAATAATATTAGATTAGATAAAATATTAGTAACTAAAGTAATTTTAAAATTTAAAATATAAATATTCTAATTATATTTATATTTATTATTAGAAAAATAATTATTTATCAATCAATTTTTTTATAATATGTTAAAATTTTTATAAATAATAACGTGTAATGTTATAAATGGCAATAGTATCATTATAATGTACTATTAATGTACTACTAATGGCAAATAATAAATCAGTTTTTTAATATAATATATAATAATATAAAATAGATTAATATACTAATAAATAAAAATTAGTACAAATTTATTTTATATTGAATATTCAATTGTTTCCAAAAATTAAAAAAAATTAACAATATTCAATAAATTAGTTGGCGATATTAATTAGATTCGAAGATATTTTAACAATTGGTGTACAAAATAATTGGTGATATTTATTAGATTTGGTGATATTTATTTTATATTGAATATCTCTATATATTCGATAAAAATCTATTTAGATTAATAGAAGGTCAAAAGTCTTTCTGAAAAAACAAATAACATTTGTCTATTTAATAGCAGCACTATGGATCAAAAGTTTTGTTGTTCGTGTCATAGTCATTTATAACCACACAAGTTAAAAACTTTCAAAGTTATAATGCTTCTTTATCATGTGTTCATATCATGTTAACTTTTTCTCAGAATATCTTTCATTTTGTAGATTGCTCAGTATGGCGCGAAATTTTAGTTTCATAGAAGACATCATTTCTGGGAGACTGACAAGAATGGGGAAAAAAAATACGCTTATTGATATTGTGCTTGAAGATTTAGAGTAAGATACAATCAACATTGTGTTTTTTAGATCTTTTTTCAACAAAATAAGAAATTAACAAAAATTATCAATATATTTTTTTATACATACAAAAAAAACCAACAACTCACCCGTGTATCGCATGGGGTTCACGCTCTAGTAATGTTGAAAATTGTTCGTCTATATTTTTATTCCAAATCCCTTGGTTGATTCTTCGAGAATATTTTCTATTTGTAGTTAATGTGTTTTCTTTACTTTAGCTAGTCGTCAGGGATAGAAAATAACCTACTTAATTCATCAATGTCCAACTTGCAAAATAAGTAAATTTTGAAATATTTGTTAGTTTTGTTTATTTTAGTTGTTAGCCTATTATATAGTCGCTAATTTACAGTTTTGATATAATATCACATTTGTGATACTTTGAAGATCGGTTAGTGATGCTTTTTTCATTAAAGTTGGATCCTAATCAAAAGAAAGTAGTAATTTTATATTATTTTTATATGAAAATCAAGATGAGATATAATATTTTATTTTAGCTAATCTCTAATTTTTATATTTTTATGCTTCTCCATATCCAACATATATTTTTAATTCTTTTCAAAGATCCATCTTAGTGTATTGTGGTAGATTAATTGCAAGATAAAATGCACGCCCCAAAACACATTAGCTTCGAACAGAGATTAATAAAAATTAAATTAAAGCAGAAAATATGGAGAAGAGAAAGTAAATATCACATTCATTGGAAAAAAGGAGTATAGGATTCCATACAAATCCATAATAATAATAATGAAGAAATATATTTTATTGATCAAATCATCAACAACAATAATATAAAGATAGAGAGGAAAACTTGATGATGGCAACCATTTTTTTTCTTTTTCTAACAAAAGATCAGAACCATTTTAAAGTGAGTACAATCATCTTAGTGTTTTCCTAGAAAGTTAATGCCATAGTGATTTTTTAAAATATATTTACAGACGTGAACATTTTAGTTGAAAAAAAGTAGTAAAAAAAAGTTTTAGATTTTTTAGTGTAAGAGAAATATGAAAAAAAATAAAAAAGAAGAAGAAGAAAGAAGTTGATATATATATATATATGGACATTTCAAATGAGAAATTTTTTAAAATGAGAAATGAGAACTATTAATTATAATTATTGGATTACAATTAAAATTTATTAACAGGTGAGATTAAAAGACCCCTTTAAGTAAGTCACGTGCATCTCTGGTTCCCTAAACCCTTTCACGTTCTCATTCTCTTGCTATGCATATGCGTTCTCTCTTCTACTCTTTCGTTCAACAAACATGATATGCGTTCAATAGGAAGGTCAATAGTTGTTTACCTTTGGGCACAAGAGACGCACTTGTGCTATGCCACTCAATCGCTTTTGGCTTCACAGCCTGTGCTCTATCTTCTATTTCGTTCACGTCTTGTCCTTATCTCTGTTCCAATTTTCTCTGCCTTCTTGATACCTAATTATCTTCTTCCATTTAGGAATACCTAATTATCTCCTTCCTGCAACAATTCAAGTTGTTCAGGTACATATACATTCCAATTAATCGCTTTGCCTAACTAGTAGATTGCGCACTGTATTCATCAGGACAGATGAAGGAATTCTTATTAGAGTTGAACCACAAACTCAGATATCAATAACACTAGGAAACTTTTGTAATATGATGGGTAATTTTCTCTTAACAATTCACACTGTTAAGGTTTATTGTAATTAGTCTATATATATATATATATATATATATATATATATGATGACATAATTTAGTATGTGTTGTGGATTATGTTTTTCTATTAAGCATCCAGCAAGGTAGATGTGTGGCTTGTTTAGTTTTCTAAAATCATCTTTGCATTCATACTTGCATGATACGTTTTGTTGTCTTTTCAATTTCTAAATTTAAGCATTCTTTAATTAGCAAGCACTACATTTTGACATGAAGTTTTGCTTGGTTATGAAAAATAACAAAATTTGTTCTCTGGTCCTCCAGCAGGTCATCCTGACCTTACTGTCTTGTTATTTTTGTATATTTTTGCTTGAGGTGATCTCAAATGTTTTAGAAAATATACAACATTTCCTTTTCAACCATATTTGGATCATGTTAAGAAAAAATCATTTACTGGTTCAAAATGATTTTTAAAACAGAGGCTAGAAACTAGCAACTATTGGAGTTTGTTTTAACAAAAAGTTTTATAACTTTTTATATAGCTTTATAAAAGCACTATATTTTATACTTAAAACTTAATTATGAATCTTTTAAAATAAAACTTAAATATGATTTTCAATAAAATATATCCTTTTCTGTTTTATGTATTTTAAAACGTATTTTTAGGGATTTAATTGAAAAGGGATTAGTAGTAAGGCTTATAAAACTATGTTTTATGAAAATCTAAGACTTAAGCTTTAACTTGATGATTTCATAAATTTATTTTTTTATCTAATTTTAATATTTTAAATACAGAATTTATAATAATATATAAGACCTAATAAAAATTGGATTAAAAGAAGTTTCATGATGAAAGTTGCAAAAGGCATGACTTAGTGAATAATTGTGACTTGATGACAAGTTGGTTATGTGGTAAAACTATTGATAAAAGCTTATCCGAGTGTGAACGATAAATGACTGTTCATATATGTTGCCATCAATGTCTTTTTGTGATGAATTGATTGTCATGAACGCATGCTGTTGTGAGCATGTGGTACCAAAGATGTTGATATTCACGGTAATATACGGGTGCAAGTCAAGTGTGAAAGCTTGAGGACTACGAATGACGTGATTCCACAAGAGACCGGCATCTTGCAAACCCTGGGTCATGGAGGCGGTTCCCCCATATGGAAATCCTAATGAGTGCACTAGTTCCTATAATCAGTAGCCGATATTCCCCAAATGGTTTTTGGCACATGCCGCTTTGAAAACCCTGATGAGGGTATTTGTGTTGATCATACCATAATTAAGGAATATCTGGGCTGGTCGCTCAGTTTTAGATTTTCATGGAGAGTTTAGGATCATGGTTTGCATTTGCATACTTGGTAACACTTTAATCGAGAATAATAATGAAATAAAAAGAGTCCTATATATGTTTATGTGTTCTACTTGAGTGTATACTTGGGTATGTTTGTTCTTTTGGGCAGCTTATCCTTCCTTGTGTGCTTTATGTGTGTGTGACTGTATGATCGCAATTGCCTTTGATCGCGGGAGCAGATGGCGTTTCCCCCTCGGAGTGATGCTTTTAGTATGTAGTTGACACCGACCATCCAAGATGGGAGAGATGGTTAGACGATAGATGTTGATGCCCATCAAGCACATTTTGATGGTATGCTTCTCACTCGCTACACGCCATGTGATGCCCTGATTTTTACGATTTCAGTTTCGATTTGGGTGGATTTCACAGAGTTCGCTCAGAAGGTTTTGCATCCCCTACCTGTAGTTCCTACACATGTACCTGCTCCTTGTCAAATGGATAATGCTCACGAGTATCAGAGACTAAGTAAGGTTTTACTTTCCCTCTTTATTTATAAATCACATAACTTGGGAATTTCTTTCATCCTCACTACGAAAATAGCTTTTCTTGGAGGTTGCTTTTGGCTGTGATATTATTAGTAAAGATAATTTGGGGAGGAGAAGAAATCAAATTCAATGTTGCAGGATTTATCAGCAATGTTTCCCATGAAGTTAGAATGAATGGTACTAACGGCCACATATAAGAGGGGCATCCAATTGCTCTTATCTTGCTGCACCTTCATTTTGTGCTTTTAGCTTTTTGCTTACAAATAGATTGGTGGCATAATTTTTATGACTTTTTCTTACAAGAAATTTTTACAAAAAGTGTTGACAAAGATCATATGTATCTGTGATTTGGCAGTTCCTGAGGTCCAAGCTTGAGGCAGCAGAGCAGGAGTGGAAGGCCAATCTGAAACATGGGTATCCAAACTTGAGAGGAGCCGGAAGTGTCAGGATATAAAAGAGACCCCAGTCAAGTTGAGTTGCTAATTAGCATATTTGCGAAGGCTCCTAATCTCTACAGAATTGTTGTGGATCCCTTGTCTTCATACTATGTGGATAGGGTCACTTGATGACAAGGCTAGGATTAGAAAAATGTGGCTTGAGCCTACCATATGCAAACTTTGTACCATATATATATATATATATATATATATATATATATATATATATTTTAAAATGATATCCTTAAAATAAGTGCAGAAAATAGTCATGGCACTTCCTCTCCTATTCTATTCGTTATTGTGGAGAAAAAGAATTATGAGTCCAACCATAATATTTTCTCTCATTCATTTCTTGGATATTCCAAACAAAAGAATACACATTAAAAATGTGTTTTCTTTCTTAATTAAGTGGAAATTTCTAACTTTTCACTAGTGGTAAAGAATGGAGTTCAAAAATGGTTTACAAAAAATAAATATTTTCTGTTTTGAAAATTGTTGTTACCTTAAAGTAGTTTAAGATGTTTAAATCTCAAATGACTCTATTTTTTTTTTTTTTGAGGGAGTGTACTTACAATGATATTTTGATGTTTAAGTTAACAAAAAATATGTAAGTGTGTAAGTGAGAGAGAATGATTAAGTGGGTATTTAGATCTACATCACGGTTCTAGAATTATGTCTTTTTCACGTTCAACGTAAAAGCTTAAATAGATACCTTATAAATTTCACATCCCTTATGCACATTCTTCTTAGTTAGACATGGAATTAAATACAACATTAAAATGTGCATACATACTTCAAGGGTTTCCTACCCCCATTATATAGAATGAGATTCTTGTAAATCAAGAAAATTACAATTTTTATCATATGGTAACTTATCTCTTTGGTGATATAAGTGGGAAAGTAAAACAACACAATCCTTTCCTTTAATTATGAATAGATTTGTCTAGTTAAGATCCTTGAGGATCTTTTTAAGTTACAATTCACAACAATTGTCCCCCAACCAATGTGTCATACATTACGATATGATGGCTACGTAATGAGCTTTGGTACCTTGGTTGTGGAATTTATATGGATTTTATCGCGACATTAGGACATTGGGGGTACTATTCACCGTAATGCCGAGTTACTTGGATGGTCCCTTTGAATTAGAAGGCCCCAGTATTATCTGAATCTTGATGTAGGTATAGATGTCCAAATCCAATCATCTCTCATGCTCTTATTTCTCAGCAACAATATAAATGGAGTATACCTACAAAGATACTTAGATGTCTAAGTTAGCAAAAGGGATATAAATGAGCGATTGATTAGAATGTTTGTACATATTTAGGGGTTGCCTCTCGTTATATAAAATGAGATCATTGTGAATTAAGGAAATTATGATTTTCAACATAGGGTAACAGCAAAGACACTAGGAAAACACCAAATGGGTCACATTGTGTTTTCAAAATCTTTTTGAAATTCTTTTTCAAACTCGTTGATAAATAAACAGGTGATAAGTTTTGCAAATCTAAACAATACTATAAGATCAAATAGATGTATCGACCTACGAATGACAAACAAATTTTTTAAAACCTTAGCTCAATAATTGAAAATGTTTTCTCACAAGTTCAACTTTCTCCCCACCTCACAAAAATAAAATTACACCCACCCATCCACCCACGCATTAGTAAAATTTCAATCTCTCTCTCTCTCTCTCACACACACCCACACACACACACACACACACACACACACATTCATACACATATACATATATGGGATAGGATCAAAAGACACTAGATGTCAAATTAAACTTTGACACAAAATTCTCACCATCTATTTTTATTTAATCCCAAGGTTAATATCAATCTTAACCCTTTATTTAGTTCATGACCATCACCATCGTTAACACCACTGTTGCCACCACTATTGCCTCCACTCCAATTGCTACCATTGCTGCTGCACCACTGTCGCTCCACCTCCACTGCTGTAGCTGTCACCATCACACAACCACTGTTGCAGTGGTGACAACAATGACAGGGGCGATGATAGTGCTAATGGCAACAACAGTGATAACGACAATTGTGGCGATGATAGTAAGGGTGATAACAGTGGCAACAGTAGTGGTAGTTGCAGTAATGACAGTGACAACAGTGAATTAAATAAAGGATTTAAATTGATATTAACCTTTATATTAAATAAAAATAGATAGTTAAGATTTGGTGCCAATTTTAATTTGACACTTGTCATTTTTGTGCGTGTGTGTGTGTTAGGGCCCAAAACAAAATAATTAGAATCCACGGGAAAAGTGAACCCCGTATACGTGATGGAAACCATGCTTTGCTAAACTATCAGCAACTTGATTTGTATCTCCCATGGTGTACTGCCACTGGATACTTAAGATCCATGTCTTGGAGGCTTCGAATATGCTATACCAAAGGGTGACGTGTGGGACTATGTTATCAAGAGGGATACTGATAGGATAGGACTTCAAACACATTGCAGGACTATACATTTCCTGGGACGTCTTCGAGCTTCTTATGGTTATGGGCATTCATAAAAATAGCAAGAATAAATAATTTTAAGTTCAAGTTTCAACAAAATTGTGACAATAATAAAATGAAAAATGTTCAGTTTCAAGGTTACACTCATTGTTCGATATCTTTTTGCAGCGCAAGGTAAAGCTCCAAGCGCAAAAATATAATGTTAAGTGTATCCTGCTAATTTAAGCAATTAAGCTTCCTATTCCGTATCATTGTTAACTGATGACTTTCCTCAACACAGCTTCGGCACGCTGCTCGAAATTTGGTAAGGCCCAGTCATGCTGCGTTATGTCAAGATTGTCTTTCTCAGCACTCAGACCCTGAAAACAAATTATAAGACGAGGTAAGATTGGTGTTCAGAGAGTAGACTAAGATTCATTTGTGAGTCACAGTCATGCCTTTACCTACTCCACGTTTGAACAGGAGATATCCCACAATCTCATATTTACTGTAATTTCCCATTTTTCACCGCTCAAAATTAATGACGATACTGCAAAGCCAAGAAAGTGTATCCTAAGCCCACTTTGTATATCTAATCCCCAAATGATTAACTAAGGATGTGTGTAAGTAAACAATTTAATTAAGTACTTATTCAATAAATTCTTATTATATAAGAGCTTATCCATAAACTTGATTTTTAAAGCTTATTAAAATAAGCTGAAAAAAACTTATAAGAAGGTTATAAGTCATTTACATAAGCTCAAATAAGTTTTCTCAAATACCCGCTAATTCGTCAACAAAGACTATATTCATTTCCCTTTTCTTATACACTTGGTAGAGTGCGCCTACATTTTGCTTCCATCTCTAGAAGTTTCCAATTTCACCTGACTGTCATCCTTGGTGAAAAATCATTTACATCACAGCATCTCATTGAAATAAATGATCATTTTTACCTTGTGGTATGGCTAAAATTTGGGAAAAATCTAGAGTAACCACTCATATTTGTACCTTTGAAGGATCAAATCCAAATCCACCCATTTGCATCATACGCTGTGTATCATCTACAGCTGCATCAAAAACAGCACACATCACAACTTCTGACTAGTGTCTATCCAGATCCCAGTTATAATGGAAAAAAGACAATACTTGGAAAAGTAGTAAAAATTCATATTCATGAAATTGAAGAGTTAATAAAAGTATACATGTAAAAGAGCTCAGCTTTCAAGTCATAACTAACCATTTTCTTCACCCAAGATTAGGCTAAACAATCCTCTTAATCCAAACAAATTGAGGAAGTACCTGAAATACAATCTTCTGACAATTAAACCAGAGTAAAAATGAAAGGTACAGGTCCATAAAAATGAAGATTACCAAGAGCGACTGCTGACATAGCTAACATCTACTGTGCTAAGGTCTATTCCATTCTGTAACATCGACCTAAACCTCTGTGTCAGCGGAAAGGGTATCTTGGCTGCAGGAAAGTTTTAAACATTTTCAAGAGGCAAATAATAAAAGTAATGAATCCAAGGCTATGCTGAGCAAATGATTATCATAAGTCAACACCTGTATGTGCTTCTACAAGCTACCACTTGTATAATTATTAACAGAAAAAGACGACATCTTGAGTCTTGACTGTTTAAAATGATAGATATAAACATAGACATCTTGAAGTATATGAATTCAACTTCTCAACTCCTCTCATTGCAATGTTAACACATCTCAATTCCCCTCATTTCTCTCTAGGCGATAAAGGCTTAAAGACATTTTCCCCACGATTTTTTTCCTCTGTACATCTCATTTCCTCTGTTCCTCTTCACTTCCTTCCGTTGGAAATGACCAATAACAACAAATCCAACAATAGTCTTATTCCACTAGGTGTATTGGAAATGGTCAATGGTGAACAATCTATGGTTGTGTCTTTGCAAATGGGGGCACAGGGTGTTCATCTTCAACCAGAGAATATTTTTCTTCATCTGCTTTTTCATGGAGATTTTTCTTTTTAAAATCCATGACTCATCTAGCTCAATCGGGACTGGTGAGTCACAGGTTTTGAGAAAAAAACGGCTAGGTTACAGAGATCTTTCTGGTTTTGATACATGACCAACTTGTTATGCTGACTGGACCAGTCACCTGGCCTCTTCACTTGTCCACTGGTTGAATTGGCCAGTCCGGTTTGAGTTTTATTACACTGATTTCAATCAACCAATAAGAAACAAAGAGGGGAAGTATAAAAAATTACCTGCTACAAATCCAGAAAAGAAAAAGTTCACCCAGGCAAAAGTGAGAGTCTGTCCAAAAACGGTAAACAAACACAAGTAAAAGCTAGTGAGGCATCTCCTCATAATTCAAAAACATACAACAAATAAGGATTACGAACCAAAATCTAAAGCCAGAACACTGTCAAACTCTAATTTTTAAACACCTGAGGAATGATCATTGAAAGGTTTTTCTTCATCATATCCATGGCCATGTTCGGATCAGAGAACATCTGTGCTTGTGGATTCTGGGCTTGACCCTTTGGAACAAACAACAGACCGTTTTCCTTCAATGGAAAGAGACAAACAATTAGTTCGCTATTGAATTGGTTAGGCATATGATTATTTAATACACTGCACGAAGCTCATGACACAGTTATTAACTTCTAAGGAGTTCTAGACCTGATTTATAAATGTCAAATTTGAAATTTATTCATCAATTATCTTGTAAAGGATTCAGCAAAACAAGGTTTGAGCACGAGCAAGCATATAAGTGCAAGCAAAGAAATCTCACAAGTCATAGGGCTGAAACAATTGCCCCAAAACATAAGTCATCACCCACAAAAAACAGTAAAATGAAACTTCAACCAACTCCCAATCAAGAACCATACATTTAAATTATAAACCATCCGCAAAACCGGAATATCCACTGAGAAAACAAACCTCGTTACAAAAATAAATTTTGCGGGCACGAAAAGCCTTTGAAGGAATAAAATTTGCTCCAGCACGTAAATTCCGAGCTCTAAGGACCACTTGCCTGGATCAATATCACCACAGCATCACTTTGGTATCAAATTAAGAAGCCAAAAAAAAAAAAAAAAAAACTACATAATCTCAACACTATTGAATAAAGGTAGGGTATACGGTATACCCCTCTTTAACAATTTTGGCATCAGGAGTTTGGGAAGAGCGCATAAGCATAGAGACAAAATAGCGGAGCACACCAATGAGAACCATAACAACAGAGAGAGGGATCAGCACCCAGTCTCTGATTGCAGTATCCAGAACCAGATCTTCCGCCATTGCCCTAATACCTACATATATCAACTACCATCATAAATCTTCAAAATTTTGGTCTTGGAACGCAGTGAATTTCAAAGTATTCAGATAGGGATAAGAAGGGCATCGGTTTTTCGTTTTGAGATTCTTCAAAACTTTTGAGGCAGAAGATTCAGAATTCAGTATTATTTGGCTTTGGCTATTGAATTTGAAGTTGGAAACAAGGAACTTACTGTGTCGCACTGTGTGATTCGGCTTCGCGAATCACCAAAACGAAGCCGCCGCTGAATTGCGATGCGTCACAAACAAGAAGCGGTCGAAAAAGTGCGTTATCTGGGGCTTCTGTGGGTCGCGCTGGGTGAACGACTGAACGTAAAGCCAATCTTTTGAAAAAAATTGATAAGTAAATTTAAAGTTTATAAATTAATTTAAAGATTATATGTTGTTATTTAAAAATTAAAAGTTTATAAGTTAAATTATTAAATTAGAAGTGCTTGATAAAAATGATTATTAAGTAATTGATAAATGTAAAATAACATAAAGAGATGTATTTATGTAATATTTTGTATAAATTTTATTTTATTTTATTTTGTAAGTAAAAAAATATTTTTAGCTAATTGTAGTTTTAATTTTTTATTAATTTTAATTTTTTAGTCCTTTTTAAGGTTAATTACTTTATTAAAAATTAAAATGAGTAGTGCTATAATTAAAATAAATAGTATTGTGTGAAAAAATAATCCTAAAATTAAGTAAAAAGAGAATAATAATAAAAATTTCCTTTATTTCTTGATGAGTATTTTGTACCTTTGAAAATGATTAAGAAAAAAAAAAAAAAGATAAATGATGAAGCGTATTAAAACAGACAAAATAAAAAATAAGTTACAAAATTATAAGTAATTTATAGGTTATAAGCTACGAGATTGAAGGCTATAAATAGTAGTGAAAAAAGAGAAAAACAAGCATTCAAAGCGTACTTATTATTCTTCACAAACTTTTTCATTCCACACATTTATTGTAAATAGTACCTTAGTTGAGATAAATATTTGTAGTTATTAGTCTTATCACTTACTATTGTTTTGTATCGACGATAACTCTTAGTTCATTTATTATTTATTTTGGGCGAGTGAAACTTAAAAAAAAAAATTGTATAAAAAAATACTTAAGAAAGTATTGTATTAAAAAAAAAAAATACTTAGACCGGGAGAAAATAGTTGTTTTCATCTATCAATTGTTTGTGGTTTAGTAAAAAAGTAAAATTTGCCTTATATCAATTTGTAAGAGGAATTTAATTTAAATTAAATACATTGATAATTTAAAGGATATTTATATTATTATTTAATTACAAATTACCATATATAATAAGTTTATTAACTTTTATAATAATTACTTCATAATTTCTGATTAATACGTAATGTAATTTTTTACATGTTGTAAAAGATGTTTAAGGTTAATAATAAAGCATTGTGCGTTTAGTTTAAGTTTTTATATATTTTAAATTTTGATAAAAATTACTTTCAAACTATTAAATATAATTAAAATACTTATTTAAATTAATTTAAATCATATTTTTATATTAAAACCTGTAATTTATATTTATTAAAAGGTAGGAGGAGAACTAATTTTATAACTTTTAAAACAAATAATGATCGTCGTCCACCTCATTGCACAATAGATTGGGGTGAAGGGAGGAGAGAGATAAAGAAAAAAAAAAAAGATAATAATGAATGTGATATTTGATATGATAAAAAAATACAAAAAAAAAATGAAATAAAAATGAGTTGTAAGAGAACAAAATATATGATTAACATTGCTCTTTGAAAACAACGAGTGAGTCTGCACAAAAAAAAAAGAAAGAAACCTGTACCCAAAAAAACAGAGTAAGATATTTTTGTTGTTTTAGTTATTTCTGGTGAAAAAGACGGTAAGAGGATGATTGAATGAGCAGCGAAAAAAATCTTAGAAAGTGGCATTAGATAAGGTAAGGTAAGGCAAGGCAACTCCAATCTTCACTCACTCTGCACCATGCTTTCCCTCTCGCTCTCACCCTCACCCTGCGTCGCTGCAAACACTCTCAACCTCAAACCCATTTCTCCCAATGACCTCTTTCTCTTACCTCCCTCCTCCTCCTCCTCCTCCCCTCACCGTCGCCATTTCCCGAGACCCATTTCCGCCGTGCTCAACTCATCTTCTTTCAAGAAGCCCCAGCCGCCGCCGCAGCAGCAGGTGTACCAGCCCTTCCGGCCTCCCCCGACGCCCCTCCCCTCGCAATACGGCGCCCTGGACCTCGCCGGCCGCATCGAGATCCTGGCCGACCGGCTCGGCCTCTGGTACGAGTACGCGCCCCTCATCACCTCCCTCATCCGCGAGGGCTTCTCCCCTTCCTCCATCGAAGAGATCACCGGCATCACCGGCGTCGAGCAGAACCGCCTCATCGTCGGCGCGCAAGTCCGCGAGTCCCTCGTCCACTCCGAAGCCGACGCCGACCTCCTCGCCGCCTTCGAGACGGGCGGCGCCGAGCTCCTCTACGAGATCCGCCTCCTCAGCGCGTCGCAGCGCGTGGCCGCCGCGCGCTTCCTCGTCGAGAACCGGTGCGACGGGAAGGGCGCGCAGGAGCTCGCGCGCGCCATGAAGGACTTCCCGAGCCGGCGGGGGGACAAGGGGTGGGAGCGCTTCGACTACGCTCTCCCCGGGGACTGTCTCTCGTTCATGTACTACCGGCAGAGCAGGGAGCACAGGAACCCTTCGGAGCAGAGGAGTTCGGCGCTGGAGCAGGCGCTGCGCGTGGCGGAGACGGAGGAGGCTAGGAGCGCGGTGTTGGAGGAGATGAAGGGCGAGGAGGGGGAGGGGGGCGAGGCGGATGACGGGGAGAGGATGGTGGCGCGTGTTCCGGTTGTGAGGTTGGCGATTGGGGAGGTGGCGGAGGCGAGCTCGGTGGTGGTGTTGCCGGTGTGCGCGGCGGAGGAGAGGGAGGTTTTGGAGGCGCCGTTTGAGTGTAGGAGTGAGGGGGAGTTTGGGGTGGTGGCGGCGGAGAAGGGGTGGGGGAGGTGGGTGGCGTTGCCGGGGTGGGACCCTGTGGTGGGGCTGGGGGGAGGGGCCGTTGTTGTGTCGTTCGCGGATGCGAGGGTGTTGCCGTGGAAGGCGAATAGGTGGTACAAGGAGGAGCCTATATTGGTGGTGGCTGACAGGAGTAAGACACAGGTGGGTGCGGATGATGGGTTTTATCTCGTGCCTGATGGTCCAGGTTTGAAGGTGGAGAGGGGTTTGGCATTGAAGGAATTGGGTTTCGGTGAGAGTTTAGGAACTGTGCTGCTGGTTGTTAGACCGCCCAAAGAAGAGAATGAGTATCAATTGAGTGACGAAGACTGGGAGTGAACGAACTCAAATTAAGGCCGCGCGGGAATATATGGTTTTCTCAATTCAAGAAATCGCGACTTAACTCACCTTCACTACCTTGCCATTGTCATGCAAAATTAAGTTCTATTGATTTGGGATTAAGATGCAATCTTCTTTTGTTTTCCATACTTCATAGAAGGATTAATCGTTTTTGTTTTCTCTTTCCACGTTATCTTCATCTGGTTATGAATTAAGACACACGATCGCGTTAAACAGCTATGCGTTCAAGTTAGTCATTGCTTTTGGTTCAGTAGCGTATGCTCCGCACTTCATGCATTTTCTATATCTAACTGGAAACTTATCTTAATTTTTTACTAATGGGAATTATATCTTGAGAAGGGATGCACACTATATCCGTTGTGGATTTATGTTATATCAGTAGAATTCAGTTGTCTGTATGAGAAATTCAGTATTAATCTTTTTAAGTTCTGTGATTTTGTTAACCTATCATGAATGTGTGTCATTTATCGTGATTGCCGTCTTCAGTATGCTGCTTTCACCAGACATTTTGACGTAATCATCTAGAACTGAATTTGTGCACCATGTCTTTGGTGCAGGATCAATCGATTTTACCCGAGGATGTTGCTATATCCTGTTAGCAATTTTGCTTAATGGCGATAATCATGAACATTTGATATGTGGAGTGCCTAACTAGTGCGTGCAACCTCCAATCTGTCATGCTGTTTTACCAGTACAGTATATGAATTATCCACAGGAAACTTAGAGTTGGTCAAGGCGTATCATAGAGAAGATATGGTAAATATTCCAGCGTAAAACTTGATGGTTGAGACTCGAGACACTACACAATCCATACAACATAAGTTATCATAGAGAAGATGGCTCCTCACATCCATGGGGCTGCCTAGCGAACATTTGGATTGAAATTGCAAAATTGAACTGAATAATAGATTACCGTCAAAGCCCGCAAGGCTGAAGGCCTGACTGACTTCTAATTCATGAATCATCAACCAGTATATTACTCTGTATTTAACACTGAGTAGTAATACAAGTGCATCATATCCTATTTCATTGTTTAACTTCATTTTTCTTTCCTCACAAGAGAGGAATGAAAATTTTGTTCCTTTCCATCTTAACATATCTAAACAATGCAGGTTTTATTCAATTATGTTTCATTCCATTTCATTTTTATCCATTCTCTTTCGTCTCATCTATTTCTATCAATCCAAATATAACATTAGGTATAACTTCCCTGACACCTGAACTCCCGATTCTTGCGATGGAGTTTGGATCCTTTGTAATGATGCAAAGGCTTCCCAAATATTCCAATCCCCTTTTCCCAGGACACAGGGATGGGGAAGTTCTTGGCTGATTTTGGAGTGACATGAGCAAACAGTTCCATTACTACTCGCCTAGCTTTCACCAATGAAATTAGAATGTCAAAAAATACTTATGGATTTGACGTATTGATCACGCCGCTACCATGAAACTTGCTACACAGATACATTACGTTGATAACTGTCATTAAATTTTTGATTATTTCAATAAAATAGTGGCAGTAGGCTTATTCTTAGTAAGAGGAGTGCTAGCTCCATTCTGTTTCTAACACTGTTATTAGTTGAAATTTATTTAAAATCACAAATTTTGATGGATCTTACTCATTTAATGTTTATCATCTAATGAGTTTTTTTTCTTGATTTAAAAGTTTTAGCTAATTTTTACTGTCATGTGTAATTTCTTAGGGTTCAATATACAAGAAAATTACACTTTAAAAATCTTAGATAAAATATTTCTCATATCTATCATACTCTGTAATTTCTATAATGAAGTTTAAGAACCTACCCAAATACATATTGTAATTTTCAATGGTGTTTTTTTTGAAATTTTTTCTCTTCTCTAACTTCCTTTTCTTGGTCTCTATAATGGTGTAGAAACCCCTGATTAATTTTTTGCCTTTTCTTGTGGTTCTCACAAAAGTCTTACGTGAAAGTAAAAGTTATCAGAAAAACAAAGAGAGGGAAGTTATCTTTTATTAAAACCAACTCTTTTTTTTTATAACCCCCATAACCTCTTTTTCAAATTCTTTTTCTTTAATGCCAAAATTACCCTTAATGAAGTGAAACAAGGGAGATTTATTTTAACAACTTAAAAATAACTCCCAATGACTATAACACATTTTAGGCCTAACAACCATCACATTAGGCATCTTTTCATTAAAGTCATTCTATAAATTACATGAGCCATTATTAGATTAAAATAATCTAACAAAAAGATGTTCAGATCTGTATCTGTACAACATCTCTATAGTAGCTTTTTGGGTTGCTAAATGCATCTTGCGGCTGAGAATAAAGGTTAATTAAATCAAACAATCCTTCTCTTTCTCAAGCTCCTCTAGAAACAAACTATATTAAAACATGCATAATAAGTTTATTCGCTTTATGTGCCAAAGGTGGCTCTAGAAATGCGAATAGATAGTGTCTATATTTCTTCCAACAAGAAAAATATTATTATGGGAGGAAAGATGGATACTGTCTATCTACATTTCTAGAGCTACCCCCGTAGGTAAAGCAAATGAATTAATTATGCATGTTTTAATGTAGTTTGTTTTTAGAGGAACTTGAGAGAGGAAAGAATTGTTTGATTTTTTTAACCCTTATTTCTCAGCCGCGAGATGCATCCAACGACTGAAAAAGTTGTTGCAGGGATGTGATGTTGTAGAGAGATTTCACTAGAGAGGATCCGGACGCACTTAGAGTGTATCTAGCACTCATCTTCTTAATAGAGTTAATTATTTTCATTTTCAAATTTTCTTTGCTTAGAAGTTAGAATATAGGTAAGAATTACAACATTTGCCACAATGTAGTAGTGTTTTTCCTTAGAAAAGCTAATCTTTTCACTGAAAACACTAGGAAAACAAGGAGGCAACAATAAATGTAGCTTATGTTTATGTTATGTCCTGATGTAAGAAGTAAAATCAGCAGTAGACTGTCCATAAGCACAAAGAGAGAGTGTGTTAAATAAATCATCCAAAAAAAAAATGCTTCCCTTGAAAAGATTGCATAACCCTTTGCGTAGGTAAAAAGAATCTCTAAAAGAAAATCATATGAAACATAACTGGCAACTACAACTCCAAAACAATTCAAAGTTGAATAGTTAAGGTAGAGAATGTTTCATCAACAAAGATAAAAGTACTCATGCATATGCAGAGTAAGAGGTTCTGATAAAAGTTGATGATGAACGAATTGGCTTAAGTTTTAAGCTCAAAGGCTTCAAAAAGCACATCTACAAGCCATGTTATTGTGAAGAATTAAGGAATATTCATTCAAAGTATGTGGTTCTAGAAAAATTTAACATAGAGTTAGAGATTGGAAAAGGCAAATGATTCAGAAATGAGACAAAGGCAACAGAGCAGTACCTTGGTTTGAGCCTGATGCTTATCATGGAACGAAAAAAGCTCTTCTAAAAGCGACAAGGGTTTAGCTCAATGGACTTTAGACTAGGGCTAGTGTGGGAAAGGATCGAATGTCTCCCACGGTGTGTCAGTTTTGCAAACCGTTAAATATATTCATATATAATTCAACAGACTAGATTTTAACCTTGTAAACGGATGGGGCATTATTATGTTTGTTGCTTTTTATTTAAATTGAAAACCCACATGGACACATATAATTACGTGGACACCTTCTTTCACTTCCCCCTTTGAGTACAACAATTTGACTAGAGTACAAATGTGAAACAAGTACCCAACTCGTCTTGGATACAGCTGTGTTTCCCCTTTACCTTCCATAAGTTGAACAAGAGAAATCAAAGCAAGGTCTCACCTATTCCGGTTAGCACTTGTGATCTGTACCCACCTTTTTTTTTGTGAGTAGGTCCTAAACATTGCACGCCTTTACAAGAAGTCTCTGATTTGTCTTGTTTGTCCTTTAGCTGCTACATTTCAAAGGAGACAAAATAGAAGAGCCTACTCGGCGAGTAACTGAGATCTTTGGTGGCTTTTATTTTTTCGATAGTTGTTGCCTTTCTCACGACGTGAGACGATCCCTGTATGTTTTCCTAAGTCCAACCTGTAATAGGCAATGGGCAGTTGTTCCCCTCTTTACCGTCCCTATATTGTATGTGTGAGTGTTTATGTTAGAAGGCTGAAGTTGTATTGGTGGTGTTCAAAATGCTGCTGGCAATGTGTGTGGTGATCGATGTATTCTGAATAAGTGTGGTGTTGGTGTTCGTATTTGGTATTGTAGAGGTATTTTCACTGCTTGTAAAAACCGTTTGTGATAGAGTTTGACACCTTCTATCTAGACAGTGTCTTAGGTGTTATTCTTGTACACCATGGCTCCTAGTGTTTGTGTTGCATGCTAGTACATGTAGGGAAGTGTTGTTCGACTAAGTGTTTCATTTGTAGAGCTGGTGTTGGTTTATTTGTGGTTATGGCTATGGGAAAAAATGTGTAGTGGGGTAAATTGACAGTTTAATGGAACAAAAATTGAGGTTAGAAGTTAAGATAGTATACTACATATTATATGATGATATATGAAAAGAATACTTGCTTGACAAATTAAATGTATTATGGCGTGCAATGTTGCAGCTCACATAATAAAATAATTGGTGTTATTAGATGAGTATGAATTAAGTTGTGTATTTTTTGGACAGGTATGAACATGAACAGAGAAAAGATAGGGGCAAGCTTTTTGAGTGAGACAATGGATTCGATAGTAAGTATGATGAACTTAATAGAAGTAATGCATCTGTGTGTATATTTTTATTTGTAAACAGTGTTTTGTTTTTGGTTGTTGATAGGGTTTGGAGGAGATAAGATTAGATGTGGAGGTCAATGAGGGGATTAGTAGTAATCGGGATAGGTATAGAGAAGGAGATAGAGATGGATATTAGGATGATGATGCCGATGAGTATGCGCATGAAGAATGCAAGGAGGACATACAATAAATGGTTGAAGGAGGAGTTGGAGTTAATTGTGAAGATGGTTGTATACCCATAAATGGTATGGTCAATTGTGACATGGAAAATATTACCATTGATGACATTGCAAGGTTAGATTTTGTTGATCTTGAAGTTGCGTACCTATTTTACTATTGGTATACAAGAGTTAATGGTTTTTTTGTTCACAAAAGCCATGCTCTTAGAAACAAGAAGGGGGAAACAATGTAGCAGACATTTCTATGTTCACCGGCAGGTTTTAAGGAAGATAAAGGTGTGACCTTGGAAAGTAGAAAGCGTGAATCAAAGAATGACACAAGGTGTGGTGCAGTGTAATCCCGGGCGCTGACGAGGGCGGGGAGTGATCGCCGGTGCAAAAGAGATGAGGCACGGACAATGAGCGGCTCCTGGCAGGCTTCCAGCAGGAGGGGTACATGAATGAATCGAATACACACCCGAACGAGAGGGATCCAGAGGCTGTGCAGGTATGGGACTGTACAGTTGAAGATAGCTTAAAGGAATTAATAAGTGCTACCTATACCAACAAGATGCATCTACTTTTCGGTAGCCCATCACTTAAGAACTCCATAGTTAAGCGTGCTTGACTTGGAGCAATTTAGGGATGGGTGACCTACTGGGAAGTTTCCCGGGAAGCGTGTGAGTGAGGACAAAGCACGCTGAAAAGTCTTGTGTTGGTTTGTGGGGACAGTCACAGATCCTGCAAGCGGCCGGGCGTTACAAAGTGGTATCAGAGCAGGGCCTCTCTCCAGTACGGTGTGGTTCGAGGACGAACCAAGCGGAAGCTGGTGGGCATGTAACATCCCGGGCGCTGACGAGGGCGGGGAGTGATCGCCGGTGCAAAAGAGATGAGGCACGGACAATGAGCGGCTCCTGGCAGGCTTCCAGCAGGAGGGGTACATGAATGAATCGAATACACACCCGAACGAGAGGGATCCAGAGGCTGTGCAGGTATGGGACTGTACAGTTGAAGATAGCTTAAAGGAATTAATAAGTGCTACCTATACCAACAAGATGCATCTACTTTTCGGTAGCCCATCACTTAAGAACTCCATAGTTAAGCGTGCTTGACTTGGAGCAATTTAGGGATGGGTGACCTACTGGGAAGTTTCCCGGGAAGCGTGTGAGTGAGGACAAAGCACGCTGAAAAGTCTTGTGTTGGTTTGTGGGGACAGTCACAGATCCTGCAAGCGGCCGGGCGTTACAGCAAGGCGATGTTTTATGTTCATGTGGACATTGATAATGGCCAATGGTATGTGACATCATTCATTATTGAGCAAAATCATGACTTGCTAGATGAAATGTATTCGATCTTGTTACCAACACATAGGAAAATGACTGCAACCGATATAATGCAAATTGGAACTTTTACAAAGGTTGGTATTAAACCTCCTCATATATATGCTACATTTGCAAACAATTCAGGGGGCTATCATAAGGTAGGATTTACAAGAAAAGATATTTATAACCAAGTTAGGAAGCAAAGGCAGGAACAATCATTTGATGTTAGTGGTGCATTGAACTATTTTCGTGAGTTGGCCTCCAAAGATCCTTTGTTATTTGTAGCATACACTATTGATGATCATACGAGGCTTTGACATCTATTTTGGTGTGATGGGGAAAGCCAAATGAATTATACTGCTTTTGGTGATGTAGTAGCATTTGATGCCACTTATCGAAAGAATAAGTATTGTTGTCCTTTTGTGGTTTTCTCTGGTGTTAATCATTATAATCAAATGATAGTTTTTGTTGCTGCTGTTGTTACTAATGAGACTGAAGAAACTAATGTTTGGTTGCTGGAATGGTTTTTGCAAGCGATGAAAGATAAAACACCTTCGTCTGTAATAATTGATGGTGATGTAGCGATGAAGAATGCCATAAGAAGAGTGTTTCCTAATGTGCAACACAAATTATGTGTGTGGCACTTGTTGCGTAATGCAATGAGCAATGTTAGGATTCCTGCATTTATGAAATATTTGAAAAGATGTATGTTGGGGGACATTGATGTGGGTGAATTTGAACAAAATTGGACTGAAATGGTTGCTAAATTTGGTCTGGAAGGTAACAATTGGATAAAAGAGTTGTATGAAAAAAGGAAAATGTGATCTGCAGCTCACATTTGGGGACATTTTTTTGTAGGTATGAGGATGACTTCCCGATGTGAAGCTTTCCATAGCCATGTTGGAAAATATATTCACTCCAAAATTAACTTGAACGATTTTGTGCAACAATTTCAAAGGTGCCTTACATATTTTTGATCTAGGGAAGTTGAGGCAGATTTTCGTTCACAGTATGAGGAGGTTGTGTTGCAATCGAATTGTCATTCCTTGAGAGGTCTGCATCGAGACAGTTAACGAAGGAGTTGTTTCTTCTTTTTTGACCTTTTCTTATGAAACTTCTTTGGTAAGGGTAGTTGAGTGTCAAGAGATGGCAATGTATTCAGTTTATACAGTTGTGAAATAACGTTGTAGTGAAAAAAGGTGGAACATGTCTTATTGTCCTTTTGTTGTTGAATTTAGATGTTCTTGTATAAGGATGGAGTCCATTGGTTTTCTTTGTGACCATATTATAGTTGTATTAGTGTGTTTAGACTTTTGCGAATTCCTGAGTCTTTGGTTTTGCAAAGGTGGTCAAAATTTGCTAAGGATGGAATTTGGGGTACTTATCCTGATGGTTCTACTTATTGGGACTCTCATTTGATTGCTAAATATGCAACACTAGTTTATATGTCTAGAGAGGTGTGTGATTATGCATATCGCGATGAGGAAGACTATGCACACTTTGTTGACTTACTAATAGGGGAGCTTAGTAGATTGAAATTGAAGTATAATGGAGTAGATTGTGAAAATGAATTGGAGAATCAAGCACAAAGCGCAAATGATAATGTACTAGACCCTCCAATTGTAAGATATAAAGAATGTGGTCCAATGACAAACAATCAATTAGGTGGCATAAGAGACAACAAACTTGTGGCATATATGATCAACAGGGACACAATAGGCGTTCATATACCAATTAGTGTGAGAGTGTTGATGTTGTAGGTGGTACAAGTGTTCATCTTTTAGGTCAAGCAACTGTGACTGCTCCTAATGTTGGTGATGATTTTAACAATCAGTTGGTAAGTGATAATGTAATGGTTTAATGTGTATATTATGCTATAGTTGCCAATGCCCACATATAATGGTTGGTTCTGATTTGAATTAACTTTGTGCACTCTTATAGTTCAATGACCATCCAAAAACATTTATTTCGTCAATGAGTCAAAGAGTTCAATTTGACTAAAACGGTTTGGGAAATGAATAGAATATGCTTGAGGCTGCTCAAGTGTTTCAAAGATTATTGTTTTGAAATGAAAATCTTCTAATTGATGGTGTTCATTTAATATTAATCATTAGGCCTTTTACTTTGTAGTTTTCTGTTTGACGATATATTGTATTGTTAATTGATATAGATCTTTAACTTTTCTATGACTTTCTTTTAACTCGCCAATCCTTAATGCGTAAACTTTATTTTTCATTCCAATTACAAATTTCCCTCTCAAACAAATATTTATGAAATTTTGATTTACCCCGTTTGTGTGTAACTCCGGCAAATGTCAATAATAATTTATTTATTTCTTTTAGAAAAATTACACTTCCTATTTCTTTTAAAAAAATTACACTTCTTATTAATTAAATAATTGTTCAAATAGTTTCGTCAAAATCTGCGTGACAGATAGCCCTTTAAATTCATTTTAAAAAAATTACACTTTCTATTATTTAAATAATCGTTCAAATAGTTCCATGATAATGTGCATGTTAGATGGCCCTTTAAGTAAATGTAAAAGACCCCTTCAATTAACCTTCAGTTGCACGCCTCAACGAGACCACTTCTACATCGCATTCGAAGGTGCAAATGAAGGTTAGAAATTTCCCATTTTTTTATTTATTATTTGGTAAATTGATAACAAAGGTGATTAACAATATTGACTTATCACAAAATGACAATTGAGCTGTACATACAATTTAAAGTTGTCCTCCATCTTGATAGAGTATGCTTCAACAAATCCTTCTCATTATTATTCATAATTGGTTATACAAATATTTTTTTCCTATGTTAATTGGTTTCATAAGATTATGTCAAAGTCCCGCGTTGTTTTTTTCTGACAGTGGAGACATGAATCACAACAACAGATTTTCATTATAGGTGAACATGGGGGTGCATTCACATGCACCTTGGAACCATGTGGTGAAACGGCCTAGATAACCAATGGTGTCAACGACATGAAACTACTCTACGATATTGTTAAGACAAAGGAAAAATTTATAACCCTCAAATATTTTGATAATAACAAATAGTTAAAATTATATATGTCCTCACATAATCGTCTGATCATTCGTTCAAATACAATCGTCTGATGTTTTTAAGATGAGTATCGTCTTATCCTTTGATTAGATAAAGTTCGTAACTAACAAATCTTACAGACGATGACAATGTTCTAAAATGATTTGCACATCAATCAGAGCGTAAGCTACCTTAAAACGTATTATGCCAAATACACCTACTTTTGAGGAAAGTCAGCAAAAAAGAAGGAATATGTGTGCAAATGTCAGAATGGGAAAGCGAACATAACAATTGTTAAAAGATTGAGTACAAGAATAGAAAAGATAAGCAGACTGCTTTATCTTATCATATGACAAGTTGGTGAAAGACATTAAATGTTGCATTTAATGCTCCAACGACTCTCTTCATTAGAGGAAGGTCATCTTCTGTAATACACTCAATAGATTCTTTTTAGAAGCGTATAAATAGAAGAAGAGACCTTTTTTGAAAGTTGTTGTTGTTGCTGATCATAATTGCTTTAAGAAAAGAAAAGGCTTGTGTAAACTTTGTTTGTAAAATCTCTTTTATTTATACTTCATTGTATATTCGTCTGATAAGACGTTAAACCCAGTGAGGTAAACTCACACGTAAACCTTTTTCTTAACGAGATTGGTGGAAGCTTGAAGAGGTTTTGATTCAAAGAATACTTGGGTATTTGCTTGGAGAGGCAAGTGAAAGACTACTTGGGTTGAGCTTGATGAGACTTGTGGAAAGAATACTTGTAACTTGTAAAAGTTAGTGGAACTTGGTTGTTGCCAAGAACTGGATGTAGTATCTAGGGTGAGACGAACCAATATAAAATCTATGTGCCTTCCGGTTTTGTCGTTCAACTTTCGTCTGTCATTTAAGATGTTTTTGAAAATCCTTTGATCTTATTTTAGACAATACGCTATTTACAAAAGTATTGCGAAAATTTGTTATAACACAATTCAACCCCCTTCTTGTGTTATCTTTGTGCTCCACAATTTGATATCAAAGCTCAACCTCTAAGGGTTGAGCACCTTAACAAGTGTTAGAGGAAAAGATCTTGAAAGACAGTTCATTCCTGAAGGAGCCTCTCTGTGAAGGCCTCCAACCTTCAATGGAGAAGATTATGCATACTAGAAGGACAAAATGGAAACGTATATCAAGTCCACTCACTATAGTATCTGGAGAATCATCACACATGGAGATCATGTTGTAATAAAGCCAGAAAATGAATACAATCAAGATGACTACAACATGTTACAGCAAAACGCAAAAGCTAAGTACATTATAACTTGTGCCTTATCAAAAACTGAATATAATAAATTTTGCAGCTGCAGAACTGCTAAGGAAATGTGGGATGCTATACACATAACACATAAAGGCACAAAAGATGTTCATCTCAGGAGAGCAGCAACTCTTCAAAGATATTATGAGATGTTCACCATGAAGGAGACAGAGACCATTGATGAAATGTTTGGAAGATTTCAAACAATTCTAAATGGACTTCAAAGTCTTGGTGTTCAGTTCTCTAAAGCTCAGAACAATTTCAAGATCCTAGACAGTCTTCGCAAAGTATGGGAATCCAAAGCTATAGCCATAGCTGAAGCAAGGGATATGAAGACCTTAACTTTAGATGAGTTACTGGGAGCTCTAAGGGTACATGAAGTACATCTCTTCAAAAGAGACAAAGTCAAAAATAATGACTTAGTTGCTCTAAAGATTGGAGAATCAAGTAGAAGAGCAGATGAAAAAATTGAGACTGAAAGGAAGAAACAAAGCGCTGAAAGTTCAATTTGAGGAATCCGAGAGCTCAGACGAAAGCTCTAACTGCTCAATAGACGATGAGATCTCCCTCATCACCAGAAAATTCAAGAAGATGCTTAAGAAGAAAGATAGATTTAAGCAATCTTCTAGAAAGAAGGACACTAGATACAAAAAGCATCATCAAGAATAAAACAATGAGATCATCTGCTTTGAATGCAAAAAGCCTGGACATATTAAGGCTGAATGCCCCAAACTAAAGAAAGGATGGAGTTCAAAGAAAGATACAAGAAGAAAAACCTTCTAGTCACTTGGGAAAATCTGGACAGCAGCAGTAGTAGCTCAGACGATGAAAAGGCTAATATATGTCTAATGGCAGACGTAGACGAAGCAATATATGAGGTAAACTCTAAATATAATAACTTTTTGCATGAGTCTAATGACAGTGAATCTGAGTCTGATGACGAAGATATGTCATATGACACTCTTATTGCTAACTCACACAAGATTGCTCTTGAGTATAAAAAATATAAAGAAGCTCTTTTAGAAAATGAGATACTCAAGAGAGATCTAATGAGAATGCAAAAGAGCCTAGTCTCGAATCCTGAAAAGGCAATGTTTCTTTCTGAAGTTAATAAACTAAAGAAAGAGGTCATTGGTCTGAAACATGATCTGACCAAATTTGTAGACAAATTTTCAAAACTTCAAATGATTTTAAAACATAGAAGATCTCCGTCTGACAAATCCAGGATTGGATTTGTAGAAGACAAAAATGCTAAACCATCGTCTTCTAAATCTTATTCAACCTTTTGTAACTTTTGTGGAAAATCTGGACATTCATTCCAAAGATGTCAACACCAAAGAAAACAAAGGTCAAATAGGACTTTTGGGACTAACATGAAAGGACCCAAAAGTATTTGGGTACCAAAATCTCAAATAATTCCTGTTGCAGATATCCTTAATAGGAAAAAGAAGGGATTCATTTTGGTACCTGGACAGTGGATGCTCACGTCACATGACGAGAGAAAGGTCTATGTTCCTAGATCTCTGATCACATGAAGGAATAGTCTCATTTGGTGGAAATGGAAAAAGAAAAATCATTGGTATAGGTAAAGTTGGTAAGCTTTCTATTCCATCTATAGACAATGTCCTATGTGTTGAAGGATTAAAATACAATCTACTTAGCATCAGTCAATTTTGTGACAGTGGATTTATTGTATCCATCAACAAAGAATCATGCATAGTCAAAAGAAATGATGAATCCATTCTTTGTACTGCCAAAAGATATAATAATCTGTATAAGATTGAGTTTGAAGATCTAAACAAACAAAATGTTACTTGCTTAATGACCAAAGAAGATGAAAAATGGATTTGGCATAAAAAGCTCAAGCATATCAATTTGAAACATATTTCGAAGTTATATAAAAAGAGTTCAGTAAAAGGATTGCCTGAGATTTCTTGAAAAACTCATTTTCTTTGTGAAGCATGTCAGAAAGGGAAACAAATCAAAACCTCTTTTGAATCAAAAGATGTTGTTTCCACTTCCAGACCATTAGAACTACTGCATATGGATTTGTTTGGACCTACAAAAACTCTTAATCTTGGTGGGAAAAAATATGGTTTTGTCATTATTGATGACTATTCTAGATATACATGGGTTTATTTCCTAGCTCACAAACACGAGTATTTTAATGTGTTTGAAATATTCTGTAAGAGAGTTCAAAATGAAAAAGGGTTTTGTATTACTGCAATTAGAAGTGACCATGAAACTGAATTTGAAAATGCTGAGTTCAAATCCTTCTATGAAAAGAATAGAATTTTCCACAACTTCTCCTCACTGAGAACACCTCAACAAAACAGGGATAGTTGAAAGGAAAAATAGAACTCTACAAGAGATGGCAAGAACCATGCTCTGTGAAAATTCAGTCCCTAAGTACTTCTTGACAGAAGCTGTAAATACAGCATATTATGTTCAAAACAGAATATTGATCAGACCAATAATTAAAAAGACTCCTTATGAACTGTGGAGAGGTAGAAAACCCAACATTTCATACTTTCACCCTTTTGGATGTGAATGTTATATTCTCAACACTAGAGATCAACTAGGAAAATTTGACTCTAAGGTTGATAAAGGTGTTTTTCTTGGATATTCTGACACATCAAAAGTTTTTAGAGTATTCAACTCTAGGACTTCTATTGTAGAAGAATCTACCAATGTTAAATTTAATGATACACTAACCCCTGATAGGAGACTATCAAATTTGAAAGAAGATTTTGCAGATTTACAGATAGAATCGTCTGATCAAATAAGAATAGACGAAGCAAAAGAATCAGAAGAAACTTCTCAAGAACAGACTGATAATCTGACGAAGGGGTTTCACAAGGACTGGAAGTTCATTACCTACCATCCTCAAGATCAGATCATTGGAGAACGAACTGAAGGAGTTAAAACAAGGTCATCACTAAATAATCAAGCGTCTTGTGCCTTAGTTTCAGAGATTGAACCTAAGACGATAGAAGAAGCACTAACAGATGATGACTGGGTGATAGCAATGCAAGAAGAATTACATCAATTCACAAGAAATGATGTTTGGATTCTTGTTTCCAAACCAAAACATAAGAGCATCATTGAAACAAGATGGGTATTTCGCAATAAGCTCGATGAAAATGGCAACGTAATTAGAAATAAAGTAAGGTTAGTGGCTCAAGGTTACAATCAACAAGAAGGTATTTATTTCACTGAAACCTTAGCTCTTGTTGCTAGATTAGAAGCAATTAGAATTATGCTTGCCTTTGCCGCTCATCAAAATATTAAGCTTTTTCAAATGGATGTGAAAAGTGCCTTTTTAAATGAATTCATTGAGGAAGAAGTCTATGTTAGACAACCTTCTGGGTTTGAGGATCCAAACTTCACAGATCATGTCTTTAAACTTAGAAAGGCTTTGTATGGTCTTAAACAAGCACCTCGTGCTTAGTATGATAGATTACGCAGTTTTCTTATTGAAAATGGGTTTATGAGAGGCAAAGTAGATACAACTCTCTTTAGAAAAGAATCCAACAAAGATTTCATTATAGTTCAAATTTATGTAGACGATATAATCTTTGGAGCTACTATTGAAACTCTATGTAAGGATTTCTCAGATTTGATGAGAGTGAATTTGAGATGAGCATGATGGGAGAATTAAAATTCTTCCTTGGCCTACAAGTTAAACAAGAAGAGAATGGTATATACATTAATCAGCAAAAATACACAAAGGAATTGATTAAAAAGTATAAGATGAAT
This sequence comes from Spatholobus suberectus, assembly GCA_004329165.1. NCBI lineage: Eukaryota > Viridiplantae > Streptophyta > Magnoliopsida > Fabales > Fabaceae > Spatholobus > Spatholobus suberectus. The sequence continues at coordinate 32,725,453 of CM014735.1, read as the reverse complement.
GAGCCAAAACCTAAGAGCACACCAATGCATCTGTCTGTCGGTATGACAAAGGACGGATCAGGTAAACCTGTAGACCAGACTGTCTATAGAGGTATGATTGACTCACTTCTCTATTTAACTGCTAGTAGACTAGACATCATGCATAGCGTCTGTTTACGCGCCAGATTTTAATCTGATCCTAAAGAGTCTCATTTAAAAACTATTAAGAGGATTTTTAGATATCTTATTGGTACACCTAACCTCAGCTTATTCTATGAGAAAAACAAATATTTTAGGTTAGTAGGATACTGTGATGCAGACTATGCTGGTGACAGACTTGAAAGAAAAAGCACAAGTGGTGGATGTCACTTCATCAGACCATGTCTTATATCTTGGACCAGCAAGAAGCAGAACTCAATTGCATTATCAACTACTGAAGCAGAATATGTGTCTGTTGCTCGCAACTCCTATAGGTAAAGTATCAACTTGAAGATTACTCTAGCTTTGAGCATAACATTCATGTGTTATGTGATAATACTAGTGCAATCAATTTATCTAAAAACCCTATTCAGCACTCTAAAGCCAAGCATATAGAGATAAGACATCATTTTATTTGAGACTATGTTCAAAAAGGTGTTTTTGATATTAAGTTCATTGATACAGACCATCAATGGGCTGATATATTTACAAAAGCCTTACTTGTAGAACGTTTTAACTTTATCTTACAAAATTTGCACATGAAAGTTTTGCAAGAATAAAACATCTTACATGCATCGTTTCATTTGATATTTTAAGATTCATCTTACTCTATATTGTCTTACATGTTATCTTGTTTCGTCTTGCTAACACGACCGTCTTTGAATATGAAAAGTCTTTAAGTTCATTAGTTTGATATTTCCCCTAAAGATTACTCTCGATAATCACCCAAGAAATGTGTGCCGTCCCCCCTGCCACATCAAGTTATCATTAATGCACGTGTCTTCAATATTGTCAACCTTATCTTTTATTCAAAATAATCGCTCTTTTCATCACTTACACACTCTAAAAACTTATCAAGCTCTCTGAACGGAAACCCTATCCCTCACCTTTACTCTCAAACCTTTTTCTCATAAAACCTGCACTCATGGTCGCCTAGAAACAGCTTGTGCCTATGGAGAGATTTGTAGAAAGTGACTTTGTCGTCGAAAAATGGGTTGACTTATAGAAACTTGAAGAAGAAGGATTCCTTCTACAAATGTATATCAAAAATGTCAAATGAGAAGCTTTCGTGTAGAAGAGAACCTCTTAGTACCATGTACTGCACGCCTACTTCTAAGCCTCTGCGTTTGAGGTTAACGGCACTATCATTGGAACAGTCAGCAATCAAGCCATCATCATCTCTACTGATGCCATTGCAGTAGTGTCTAGCTGTAAAGAGGAGGGTGACCTTTTTACTGAAGATTGGGAAAAGGTCATCACCCCAGAAATTGTCGACAGGGCATTGTATGGAAAGCCCAGGCCTCATACTGAGAACAAGGATGTTCTGAGGAGGTTTCTGTATGCTTCAAACATGAAGCCTATATGCAGACTGATTCACAACATCTTGCTGCACATTATTCTACCAAGAAAAGGCTCAAAGGATAATGTAACCTCCAAGGACAAATTCTACATATACAAGATGTTGACTGGTCAGAAGGTCAATCTGCCTGCATTAATCCTAGACAACTAGAGATCTTATCTCTCCAAGTCGAAGGAAGGTGCCCAGAGCAAGCAGAAGCATCCTATTCCCTACACCATGCTCTTCACCGAAATCATTCGTTTGGCGGGAATAAAAGAATCTGAGTTAGAGAAGATGAAACAAGGTTATGAGATCGATGTATCCATCATCAGGAAGATGAGGATTGCACATCTCTTCTCTGGATACGCTGCCAGACATCTAGAGTTGGCATTGATCAAGGAAGAACCATAAGAAGAAGTTGTTGGAACTGCATTCAGAGTGGGATCGTCTGCTGACCCCTCTGTTGGTACTGCATCTACTCAACCTCCACCATAGACGAAACCCTAACCTTCTCAACCACAACCCAAATAGACCAAACCACAAAAACCTAAGTTACCTATCAAAAGACCTTCACAACCAGACCCTTAACCATAACAGACCAAACCCCAAACCCCATCGTCTCCACCTCACAAGAAACAAAAATCCTTAACCATTCGTCTAAGATCCAAACCAACTCCCCAACTGACTCAAATGATGACTATCCCATTAACACCCTTCTTCCCACTCCAAGCACAATCATTCCTGCCCTCCATCAGAACAACCACCTCCACCACCTACATCTTCTGAACCCACTCCATCTACCCAACCATCTAAAATGCTCTCAAAATCCAAAAAGATTCCAATACCAAAAACAAAAGCTCAAGAAGAAAAGCAACTTAGGAGAGCCCGAGCAGAATCAAAACGAGCTGAGAAAAAGAAGAAAGAAGAAAAAGCTAGCTAAGGCAGAGTAAGAACAGATTGAGGAAGCAGTGCTTCAATCTGTGATTGAGCACTCAGCTACAAACAGCCCCTGCAGAGTATGACGAGCGAGAGCTGTCGAATCTATAGGACATTGCTGCTACCTCAAGAGGTGGATTACCTAGATCTCTTTTTTAGGAAGTTCCACAATTTATTTCTTTATCTCAAGTCTTCAACCGTCTTTCTGTAGACTTAACCGCGGCACCTAGTGTTGTTCAGCCTACAAGAGCTATTTCGCTCTCTGTTTCCTTCGCAGAACCTGAAGCAGAAAGAACTTCGTTTAGAGGAGTTGCCCCTATGATATATGAAACAGCACCAGAGGATTATCGCTCTAAAATGCCTCCATTAAACATCTCCAAAGGCACAGAATGATCTACTTTGAGCAGCCTGAGTTGCGTTAGACTGTAAAAATAAGAGAATATCAATTATTATAGCCCTTTGACCTAGAGGTACTTCAATCTACAATCAATTATGAACTGGGCGAAGTAAATAATCCAAGGATATGGACGACTCTCATCAAAGAAGAATGGCCATTTTTAGTACACCATGGGTAAGTTGAAAATTTTCCTAATATTGAAGAAGAAGCTACCCCAGCCATGTCTTATGAGCCGCACATCACCCCATACATTTGGGAGGAAGGATATAGCACTCTATCAGACGCTCCAATCTTCGTCTATCCACCCTCAACCAAACCAAAATTTCCAGTCGGATATGAAGTTTGGAGACAACGTGGGATTCTCTGTCACACTTCTTCTTTCATACTGAAATGCAACTACTTAGAGTATCTGATCATGTGCAGAATGTATCATTACAAGCCCAAAATAATGTATCCGTTCTATCATGGGATGATCAAGACTTACCCCCTTGCCATCTGTCTAGAAGATAGTCCAGACTTTGAAAAATGGCGGATTGGTGATGATGACTGGAAATTGGGAAGAGTGATGAACAACTTCCTGTAAGAGAAGATGCAGATTTCTTTGCAGCATGCTATCTATGAGCGAAGGTGTCCAGACCTTGAACTAGGCTCGCCTAGATTCATGGCTACTCGGATGTGGCTCCTCATGAAGCCATGGACTACCTTTTGCATCTGCTGTCAAAAGAACTATCCTTGCCAAAATTTGTCTATGGGCAAAGGAAAATAACCCAAGTTCAGACGGGACCCTCGAAGGCACCTGATGATCAGACAGAGAGCTTTATCGTCTGCACAGTTGGCCAAACTCAAAGGAAAAGCAACTCTCCGAAGCACAGACCGCAAAAGGTTGCACGACCATGCTGAAGCACTCAAACACTTCTCTAGTCTATCTATTGATGAGAAGAGTCTGCTAAGCCATGAAGCTACACTTCGTCTGACAGGTCACTGGATGCAAGTATCTCCATCTCCCTCCAACTGTACATCCAACCCCCAAAATCAACTATCCATAAACCTACCCCAAACCTATATCTTCTTCTCCTCTGAAACCTTTGAAATATCTCTATCCTGTGGCCATTTTTGGTCCTATGGTCCTCCTGTACCATATGTTTTCAACTTATGTTTTGTAGAGGAACCCAGTGATGAAGCAGCAACCAGTTCTGCACCTGCACCTTCAGACGACAGAGAAGCTTTCAATGAATTGAAGTAGACTGTGCAGCGTCTTGAAGCTGATCTTAGGAAAGAACGCAGGAAACGCAAACGAGCAGAAGTTCTATTAGACAAGCCTGCAAAGCGCTTCAAAAGTGACCTCGGCTCATCATCTACACCTTCAGACTTTGAATCTCCTGATTGATGATGCTAAAAGGGGGAGAAAAATAGAAGATAAAGGGAAGTATAACGATATCAATCTTAGGGGGAGTACAATTTTTTTATATATACGATGATAAATTATGCGTTGAATGATATCATCTGGTTTTCTTTTAGTTGCTTCCTTATATATATTACATCTGTTTAACTGAAGTACACATTCTTTTTTTTTTTGAAAAATGTTTTACAAGAACTATAATTATTTGTCATCATAAAAAAGGGAGAAATTGTTAAGACAAAGGACAAATTTATAACCCTCAAATATTTTGATAATAACAAACAGTTAAAATTATATATGTCCTCACATAATTGTCTGATCATTTGTTCGTATACAATCGTCTGATGTTTTTAAGATAAGTATCGTCTTATCCTTTGATTAGATAAAGTTCGTAACTAACAAATCTTACAGACGATGACAATGTTCTAAAATGATCTGCACATCAATTAGAACGTAAGCTACCACAAAACGTATTATGCCTATACACCTACTTTTGAGGAAAGTCAGTGAAAAAGAAGGAATATGTGTGCGAATGTCAGAACAAGAAAGCGGACATGACAACTGCTAAAAGATTAAGTACAAGAATAGAAAAGATAAGAAAATTGTTTTATCTTATCATATGACAAGTTGGTGAAAGGCATTAAATGCTGCATTTAATGCTCCAACGACTCACTTCATTAGAGGAAGGTCATCTTCTGCAATACACTCAACGAATTCTTTTTAGAAGCGTATAAATAGAAGAAGAGACCTTTTTTGAAAGTTGTTGTTGTTGCTGATCATAATTGCTTTAAGAAAAGAAAAGGCTTGTGTAAACTTTGTTTGTAAAATCTCTTTTATTTATACTTCATTGTATATTCGTCTGATAAGACGTTAAACCCAGTGAGGTAAACTCACACGTAAACCTTTTTCTTAACGAGATTGGTGGAAGCTTGAAGAGGTTTTGATTCAAAGAATACTTGGGTATTTGCTTGGAGAGGCAAGTGAAAGACTACTTGGGTTGAGCTTGATGAGACTTGTGGAAAGAATACTTGTAACTTGTAAAAGTTAGTGGAACTTGGTTGTTGCCAAGAACTGGACAGTAGTCTCTAGGGTGAGACGAACCAATATAAAATCTGTGTGCCTTCTGGTTTTGTCGTTCAACTTTCGTCTGTCATTTAAGATGTTTTTGAAAATCCTTTGATCTTATTTTAGACAATACGTTGTTTACAAAAATATTGCGAAAATTTGTTATAACATAATTCGACCCCCCCTTCTTGTGTTATCTTTGTGCTCCACAAATATTGAAGAAACGATTTTGATGAAATTTATCTACCTCTAGAACAATAGTTTCACAATTGCCATTACATTCAATGTCGAGGATTCAGATGATGATGACGATGGAATACAAGAGGAATTACTTTGGTGGACAACTGCTACTGAATTGATTACAAATTCTAGTGAACCCATGGTAATCTTATTCATTAACATTTTTATAACTTACTTTATATATTATTTTGATACCAAAAATTTTAATATTTTCTCAAAAATAGAAAATACCCGATCACGTTATCCACTGTATATTCGAAGGTACTTCGAGAGAAATTGTTGTGCTTGTAACGCTTGGCTGCTTTCAGGACCAGTGACTGTCCCCACAAACCAACACAAGACTTTTCAGCATGCTTTGTCCTCACTCACACACTTCCTGGAAACTTCCCAAGAGGTCACCCATCCCAGAATTGCTCTAAGTTAAGCACGCTTAACTTGTTGAGTTCTTAAGTGATAGACTACCAAAAAGTAGATGCATCTTGTTGGTATAGGTAGCACTTATTAATTCTTTTAAACTATTCTCAATTATATAGTCTCATACCTGCACAGCCTCTGGATCCCTTTGATTCCGGTGTGTATTCGATTCATTCAAGTTTCCCTCTCGCTGGAAGCCTACCAGGAGCCGCTCCTTGTCCGTGCCTCATCTCTTTTGCACTGGCAATCACTCCCCGTCCTCGTCAGCGCTCGGGATGTTACAGTGCTTCTGCCTGATCAAAGCTTGGAAATACGGTCCCTATTATGGAATGTGCCCACACCCAATTAGTGCCAACTTGGCCAAGGATGGCGTGATTTCATCAGATACTTTCATATTCAACAACATGATAAGGTCAAATTTATGAAGATTAATTGTGTTGATATCATATGAGTTGGAGTTAATGAAAATTAATTCTTAACTATGCCTATGCGTTCCAAAGTGTTAACTAAGCATTACAAAGTGTCAACATGACGAACAAATTATGTTTCTTAATACAAAAAAAAGAAAAAAGAAAAAGTAATGTCAGTGTGTTCATTGTCTCATTTTTTTTCTTAGTTATTTATGACAAAATTAACCAAGTTTGTTCAATTATTTACAATATTACAACATATACTCCAAAAATCAAAATATCGATATACACATGGTCTTAAACATAAAAATTTTCAAAAACACTATAATTATTTTAACTTATAATAAAATGTCACTTTTTTAAATTTTAACGTGATTAATTATTTTAAGTCAAGATCACGAGACAGTAATACAATTATGGTAACTTGACTCCTTTGTATGGATACGTCCATCAATTTATAGGATTACTTATTAATATATACATAATGGCCGATTATATAATAAAAATATTAGTTATATGAATGACTTGTGTCAATATAATTTTGTATAATAATTATACTATATTTTTCATAACATAGTTAATTAAATGTTCTTGTATTAATTAAGAATCATTACCTTTAAAAAATAAATGCAATAAGTAAAGTAACATTGTTGATATAAAATTTTAATAAAAAAAAAGAGGCTGATATGAAATAATAAAAAAAAGGAATCATATTCCCTCAATCACATTCAAATCCAATGTATTTTTTTTGTCAGATGTGCACCCTTTAAAGTAACAAAAGTAACCATGCCTCTACATATCAATTGGAACGCAACGAAGTCCAATTAACAAAAAAAATTATGTCAACCAATCACACTGCAATCCCGAAAGGCCAACCAATTACTATTCACTCTAAGTTGTTAAATCACTATATAGGTACAACTTTTTTATGACACAAAAGCTTGTCACGTCTCTTTATTTTAAATATTTGTATTTTAATTATTACTATTTAACATAAAATAATCTTTTTTTCATTTTTTTTCCTTATTCTTCGTTATTTAATAAATTCATCAAATTCATTTCAATATTTAACTAAGTTACTTTATTATTCAAATATGTAAAAAAAATTCTAACAATATTTTCAAATTGAATAATGTATTATTATTATTATTATTTATGAAATAAAAGTAGTATCGAATATTAAATAATTATTAATATTAACACAATTTCAATACCTAATAATTATTCTTCCTAAATATTGATGGCTTAAACAGAGGTAATAAGGTCTCTTTTCTTTTTTAAAACAATATCTATGCCTGGTGAACCAAAACACGACCCATTAACAATAATGTAAGACATCAATTAACAAGTTGGTCTAACCATGGGTAGCGGGACTATTTTAAGATCTTCAACCACTATTTGTGGATCCAACTTTCACCTTATTGGCCCTCTATCTTGTCCAATTTCCATCTGTGGGGCACAGTTTTGCAATACACTACATCATTAACAACGAAGATCCATTTCAATCATCAATAAACATAGTTTCAACATCATGTGGTTCAACTTGGGTCGTTGGGCTAAAAAATTGAACAACAGTGGACCTTTGCAACCCACATTGCATTCTGTAATACCAACATTCACAGTATACAACGAGTTGACAATTGGATATCAATGGTATACACAACTTCATCACATACATACCTATTTTGTAATACACATTATATCCATAATCATCACTTGGTGTTATACCTTCCAATCAATGTATACCTCATACATGAATTATCATATTAAATTATCAAAGTGGATACAACATCAGTACACCCAACAAGTACAAGCCCACATGAGACCTCAAAAGTCCATGACCCTAAACCATAAACAATTACATGTTTTGTCTATCACATTATGTTGAACCCATGGCACAACAACGTTCCTTTCTGACTGCAATAACAACATACTTAACAGACGACTCAATTCAAATTCCTCCAAAAATACCTATTTTAGCTGAAATGACATAGCCATTACAACATCCAGAGACCAACACTTCACCCCTTGATATTGAAACAGTTCACCTAAATACAAAATTCATCATTAAATGAAACAGAGAACAAATCTTCTTCCAGAATAAATTGACACTTCATCTATACATGCAATGAAATTTGTATCAGTTCACTACTGTCCTAAAAACTACCATACTAGACACATAACTTAAAATAAATAACAACACAAGAACAACATTACAAACATATTATCGAAATCAAGACAACTGATCCAACATTTAGGTAAAAAAACCAAATATGAATCAACAATCTTACAAATATGAGTTGTAAACTACTTCTTCAACAAACATCAATATTTGTACATATTCAGAATCAACAAACAATAGTCATACCAAACTTCCATCCTTACCGTACTATACTTATCATTGTGTTTCCTAAAACATGCAAACATTTAACAAATGGCATTCAGATTCACTTTATACCATATATATCTAGTTTTTCATGTATATCAAAATACAAATAAATATCTATATATAATTATAGTGGTAATTCAATTACAAAGAAAACATATATTTCTTGCACTTTAAAGGCCAAAACAAATACATACACAATCAAATTACTTCTTGCCTAAACCTATGCAACACATTGATTAAAATGTGTACATAACTATGACTTATATTCAATATAACACAAAAATTCTCACATATCTTACCTGCTCCTATATACAATCCAAAATAAACAACCAACAATTTGTAGTACACAATGTAAAAACAAAGAACATAACCAAAAATTCTCACCTTCACAATATACTCAAACTATGCTATAAATAATAAGTCTGCTACTTCTTGCAATGTCAATAATTGCCAATTGATGAACATGGTCACAACTTATTATGCTTTTTTCCATATAAGAAACCACTGATGATGACAATGGGATACTAATTAACCACCAATTTTACATGACCATGTATAAAAACATAAACCAATAATGATATTAGCATAAATATCATCACCATTGAATTACATTATTCTATTTCATATGAAAATAGTTTAAACAAACATCAAATAAAGGAACTCACAGTTGATGAAATAATCAAATCAGTTGTTGCCAATGTCCTCCTTTTTTTACCTTATAAGTTTCATCAACATATCATACAATGAAAATCGTTCAACCTAAACACCCTAGCCTAAAAAAACCTAAATCAAAAATCAGCCACCAGATTGTTGGACCAACCTGTCTACAAGAAATACAACCTAAAGTTTTTTTGTATGTTCCTCACTTTCACATGCACAAACCCTAAACCAAAAAATCATCAAGTTACTCATTCATTGGGAAAACCATAACGCACTCATTGCAACATGTACATTTGCAAAGTAACAAATAGGGGACAACAATGCTACCTCCAATTAAATGGATGGTTGGGGTTAGACTTCAGCAATCAGAGATAGGAAGACCATGGAAACAACTTCTTGCCGCCCATACGACACAAACGATTAGAACATCAAACAGAATGCCGATAAATGGAAACTAGCCACCAAGTCACAAATAAGGGTTGCGCTTGGGAGAGCGAAGATGTCCCCAGAGAGCCACCTCCTGAGACGAAACACTATCGATTTGGAGCATCATTCTCCAAAAAAAAAAAAAAAGACAAAGGGTTAAAGGGTAGAGATGTACCTAAATAACCAGGTCGGGTTCTCCTGCAGAATTCTCTAGTCAAAATGTTGTAGGGAAAGGGGGACAAGAAAAAGGTATCCACGTAATTATATGTGTCCATGTGGATTTTCGAATTAAATAAAAAGCAACAAACATAATGATTCTCCATCTGGTTACAAGGTTAAAATCCAGTCCGTTGAATTATATATGAATATATCTGATGGTCTGCAAAACTGACGCACCGTGGGAGACATTCAGTCTTTTCCCACGCTAGCCTGTAGCTGGACTTTAAATATACTTGCCGTAGCTAGTTTTTTTTTTTTTTTTGGATAGATCACAACAGCTTGCTAGAGTTAGGGTTTTCTAAATTTTAATTGATCAAAACAAACGTGTATTTAACATTATAACCGCTTCAGTCTTGACATTTTTTTAAAAAAAATAAAAAATTGAGCGTCAAAATAAGTAAATATTACTAAATAACAAGGAGAAAAGGACAAGTGTGTTACTTTTTCTTTTTTCTTAAAAAAGGTTAAACTATATTTGATTTAACTTGAGTGAAATTGGATGAATGTACTAAAGGAACCAAATTTGAACACACAAAAAAGGGACCAAAGTTGAGAGAGTACACATTTTTGTGACACTTTCAATTTGAGTAAAGTATTATTTTAAGACCATCTCTATTCAAACAATCCACATGAGTAACATATAATATTTTATAATTTTTTTATACTTTTTCGTAATGACATATCATTTTGGTTATTTTAAGTAATTTAATCAATTTTTTCCTTCAACTTGGCAACTCTAAAAAATTTCTTAAATAAACTTTATAATTTACCTCTTTTATGTTTTATTATTCATCTCAATTTTAATTTGATGGATTTCTATTTCAATTTTAAACAATACATAAACATATACTAATGTCCCATTAAACAAACTTTTCATTTCAAAATTTAAAATGTAAAAAAATGAAGCCTAGAAAATTTATATAAATATATACTATTTTTTTATCAAATAATTTTATTATATATATAAAATAACAACACCTTTTTATATTATTTATTGTTAAATTTTTTTATTCAAATAATAATTTAAATAACTAAAAAGACATGGGAATAAACAATGACCCACAATACAAAACCTAGTTAATAATTCTCTCATTCAATAATATTGGTGAAGAAAATTTTGTGTAAACTTATATGCTTACAATTCAAAAACCCCACACAAGCAAATAAAAATAAGTTTTAAATATACTTTTGGTCCTTTTAATATATTACTTTTTTTATTTTGATTCTTATAAAATTATTTTTTTTAAATAGTCCTTATAAAATTATTTTTTTTCTGTTTTGGTCCTTGTTATTTTGTTTTAGTTCTTGTAGCATATTTATTTTTTTGTTTTTATTCTTGTAATATGTAGATATTTGCTTTTAGTTCCTATCAATTTTTTTTCAAAGAGACTAATTCAAAATGAACAAAATATTATAGGGATCAAAATGAAAAGATGGATATATTACAATGATTAAAACAAAATAAAAGGACCAAAACAAAAAATAATAAATTTTACAAGGATCATTTCAAAAAAATAATTTTACAATGATTGAGACCAAAAGAGCAAAATATTATAGTGACAAAAACTTATTTAAACCTAAAAATAATATACATGCTTTGTTTGCAGTGAAATGGGAAAAAAAAGGGGTCTATGTTACTTGTACCACATTCGTTTACCCAAAAAAAAAACACTTATGCCACGTTCAATATTATATGCATAAAATTTTTGGGTCGCACAAAACAAAAGAGAGCGTAAGTTGCTCTCCACAAACTGAAACTTAAAGATTGTTCCTCTCACAAGTTAAAATTGAGCAAATCAACCAATGGTGTATTATGATTGACAAATAATCATGCTTTTTAAGTATGTAGTCAGCAGCTTGATTCTTCGTATGTATGAAAAATATTTGTTGAACAATATCAATTCCTTAAATAAATCTATGTATCTTTGGAAATTAGTTTCTGACACTTTGTCTGAGAATACCCGAGACACCCCAAAAAAATTGAGCAACTCAAGTGAACATGTTGTGCCATTAGAGTGCAATTATTGTGGGACCCATTAAATGTTAAGTTGCTAAATAGAGCAATAGGTGCTCTTTTGATTTTGACGGACTAAATACAAAAAGTAGAAATAAATAACTCAAATGAGTTGCTAAGGAGGATTTTTTATATTATTTCACACTTCTCTGTAATGTTGTATCATTTTTCTTTCTTGTAACAAAAAAAAAAAACATTTTTCTTTTTCTAAGCAACTCGATCATTTTTTTTCCGACTAAAAAACTCACAAAGTTTCTTAATGGATCACACAAAATATCTCACTCTTTTATATTTTATTATTCATCTTAAAAGACATTAAAAATTTTGCATTCAATTGAAGAAAAACTGATATTATATTGATTAAGATCTGTTTGTATATAAAATGGAAGGAAAGATAAAGAAGAAAATTTAAGAGAATAAGTAGATGAAACAAGATAAGAGAATTTAACAGGATTATTGTGTGAAAAATGTTATCAAAATACATTATTTATAGATTAAAATTTTAACCGTTGAAAATATATTGCTCTTCATTATTTTCTAACGTTAAAATCTAGGAGTAGGCATTGGTTGAATTTTTAAAAATCCAACCCATATCTTTATATTTTTACCAAATATATTAATATAAATGATCCTGAAAATATCTAACTTGATAAATAAAAATTAACTTATAATATGAACAAAACACATGGTATATTTGTTCTGTTTTTTAATCAATTAATATTATTAGAACTAAATATTATCAGAATACTTTTATCAAAATTGAGGCCCTCAATTAATAATCAAAATAAAGTTCAAATCATTCATTGACAAATTTTGAAGCTGAAATTCTTATTTGGTTATCACAATAACACTGAAGCCGTTCTAAAACACTTCTTTTGTACATCAACTATAAAATCGGCTTATTCTGTCCTGAAGGTATCAAATGTCACGTAACAGTTATTTTCAACCTACATGATTTCGGAATCAAATCCCATTCTGTCTGTTTTAGTTAAGAGATGCCTGAGCACACTAGTCAAAACATGATTCAGTTTTGAAAACAAATCAATAACGTATATCTGCACAAATAAAAAAGGGTAAAGAAATGACATCTTCTGAAGTTAATACCAAATTGTTTTGTGGATATTCAGTCAGGAGAGATGTCCAAGACCTACTAAGTTACAACACACTCAAAGAAATGACGAGGACGCGTCCTCTACCCTCCTTTAGGCTATTTTGCAGTTGTCATCATCCTCTCTCTTACTTTCATAGAAAAGGTCACAAGAATATTTAACCAAGCCATTGTTGGGCACGTCGGTCTCCGCTAGCTCCAACAGAATGCCGAATGCTAATCTTTTCACTAGCATATTTTTGTTGAAGCCATTCAAAAGCATTTACATCAAGCTTTCCATTAACTGACTTCCCTTGCTTCCGACGAGTTTGTTGCTCCCGTATGGAAGCCCACAGTTTCCCAACAGCATCCCTCTGACGAGCTGTAAATCTTGCCACATTATCAAAGGCATGTTTTACTAAAATATCAATTACAGTTTGACACCTGGGTAGAGACAGGAAAATAATGTCAAAATGAGAAAACATGTGTAAAAGACATATACAATAGAAAACAGTACCAGCATTTACCAGGGTGTTTTATATCGCCGAGCAGCAATCTCTAAACAAGTAATCAGGGCTTCTCTTTGTGACTTGAGGAATCTCTTGGTTTCTTCCTCATCCTCCTTCCTTATTTTCACATCTGCCTCATTCTTTGCCTTTAATTTTTCACCTTTCTTTGTGGAACTAGGCATCAGAGCATCAAGTCCAAATGGGTCAGCTTCCTCCCTGTCATTATCCTTATCCGTGGCAGGTGTTTGACCACCTTCATCTGCCATATCCGTGCTATCTTTCAGAGACTTTGCTTCCTCTGCATCCTCTTCCTCTGTTCCAACAGGAAGATTAGATATAGCTTCCTTGATTTGCCCAGCTGCTTTAGAAAACTGTATAAAAGTAGGAAATAAAGCATGAGCAACAAACAGATAATCTTTATGGATCCAAGTATTCAAGGTAAATAGAATAAGATTAAAATACGTAACAATATCCCAACTCTAAATCTGGTCACTCGGCAAAAGACAACAGATAACAGTCCACAAATAGGCAACATTACAAATGACAAAATCCAGACAATTTTTTCACAGCAATCAATGTGATGCATTAATAGTCCCTCCACAAATACACAAAGTCAAAGTATCAGCTAGCAGAGTGCCAAACCAGGAATTCAACTGTCCACTTAAATGAAGAATATTGCTATTTGCAACCAAGACAAACTTCCACTACCCCAACACAAAAATGCTTTGTCCCTGGCATCAGTCTATACTCTATATGTCAACATTTAAGAGGTAACACAAATCATGCAAGAGTGCACTCCCATGCCCCACTATGCACCTGTCACAAAATAGTATGGCAAGAGTGAACTCAGTGAATTTGTATTGGTGACGAGGCTTATCAATCAGTCATTCACTTGACAATTAATCTTAGTTTCGCTCCAAAAGATTTTTCCTTTCCAATCTATCTTGACTTCAGCCTGTAAAATCAACTCTTCTAAAGACTATGTTGAGACACCACGATTCATCTTTGGTCACAATTCATGTACATGAAAAATTACTGAATTGATATGTGAAATGACAACTTCAAAGACAAACTACATCAAAGTAGTAACAACTGTACATGAATATTGTGAAATTATGCACAAAGGAAAGGACACTACATCAATGACATCATACTTCTTCATTTTGTGATGATTGGAACAGCATTACATGTCAAAACTGGTTGCATATCATTCCAAAATGTTTTTTGTTGCCTCAAATAGGAAAGAAAACAGCAGTAGTTGTCAGCAAGTTTAACATAAAAGTTTAGTGAGAATCATACCACAAAACTGTCATCTGTATATAAATCATTTGCCACTACAGCATTAATTGTCCATGTTGCCAGTTGATTCTTTTGCTTCTTATTGAGGTGCTGCAATTAAAGGATAGGTTGAGGGTCAAGAAATATTTCACATACCCTCTCAGAGAAAAAAATGCTAACAACAAATTATGAATATCTTGAACATTGTTAATCTTACTTCTTTGGTGTTTTGAGCTGCTGAGAACAGAGAATGATAATCTGCCCGAACTGAAGGATCTGTACAAGTTATGGACGATGACATTGCAGCTTCTAATATGGCAAAAAAATAATTACTAATTTCTGACTTTACACTTCCTGCCTGAATCAGCTGTATAGCAAGCTTTGCAGCCTTGCTGAACTTTGCAGGGTTCTTGATGTGGGAAGATATCTTCTGCATGGCCTCAATAACTTGTGCTTCAGAAGCATCCGTTGTGGTTTTGAACATTAAGCTTTTCTTAGGTGCTGAAGCTGAAATTACAATAGATAATTCAGAATTCAAAAAAAATACAAACTCCGTCATTTCAAACAGGGATGGAAGCAAATATAAAAGCAATAACTGCATAATGTAGCAGCATCCTTAAAGCCAGGAGAAAAGTAAACCAAATTTTTATCCTCTTACTATTTGTTTTGAAACACTAAAAACCAAGGCAAGCTCAAATTGAGTTCTTAATTTTGATAAAACAATATAAGAAACTCTTAAATTAAGATACCTTCCATAATCAACTTAAGTTCTCATTAATAACAACAACAACAAAGCTTTATCCCGCTGACTATTAAAGACTGGAATTACTTAAGTTCGCAGTGTGAAAAATAAAATCAGAGAATTCCAAGAAAATGGGTTTTGAGGCTGAATTTTGCAGCCCAATTGAATGGTAAATGAGTATGTTATCAATTCTTCTCAACATGTTGCATGTGCACGGCACATTCTTTCCATGCGTCCATGTCGTCAATCCAATGCGAGAAGAGCATGGAACATAAATAGTGTTGAATAAAAATGCGTGCCCCTCAAATTTGTGACAGAGTTGGAAGCATAAAAAGCGAAGAGACGAGAGAACGAATGGAAAACCTATCTAGGGTAGTGTGGAAATGGGGGTGGGAGGAAAGAAATAAGGGGTTGGGAAATAAGTATGTATGTTTGATAGAGTTGAAATGGAGAGGAAAGAGGAGAAAAACCGTGTAGGCCCATACACTGTTCATTCCGCACAAATGTGGGTGGAAATAGTGTGGAAATGAGGGGGGACAATGTATAAAGGCATTTTTACCCTTTGTTCGAACTGGATAGTCGACTATTGCTTTAGAATAGTCGACTATTACAGGTTTGGCAGACCCATGTTTTGCCTTTGTTCATACTGGATAGTCTACTATTGCTTTACAATAGTCGACTATTACAGCTACTGCAGCCATGGTGATCCAATTCGTCTCTGTAATTGCATGATAGTAGACTATTAGGTTAGGATAGTCGACTATCATGAGCTTCAGACCAACTTCATGTAAATAAGGGCATAAATGAAAATACAACATTAATCTAATTTCTTTTCTTTCTTTTCACTCAAATCAAACAACCATACAATATTATTTCCACTCTATTTCACCCTTATTTTTACACAACCAAACAACTCATATTTCCATTTTATTTTTTACCTATTTCTCACCTCCCTATTTCTCTCCAACCCATTTCTCTTCACTCTATTTCTTTCCATGCTGCCAAACGGAGGAGTACGAGTTCAATAGAATTAATTGGTTTGAATTCGAGTAACCCTAGGGTGCTATTTATTAAAATTGCAACAATAGCTTGCAAACATAACTCGAAACAACCGGTTAAGGGCAAAAGAAGAATTTACCTCGGGTGTCGGGTTGAGTAGGATTGGGGCGCTTGAGGGCACTTTTGAGGATTGGCTTTGGAGCCGGAACAGCAGAGGAATCCGTGTTGTTGTCGTTGTTGGTGGTGGTGGTGGTAGAAATAACAATTGGTTCTGGTTGTGGCTGAAGTTGTTCATGATGTTGAGGAATACTGTTAGAGGAAGGAGGGGGCAATCCTTCAAACAGATCGTCTGCCATCACCGATGCTCTCTCTGTCGTTTACTGCTTCGCCAACGGGAAACTCGGCCTTTCAAATAGTCAAAACACAAAACAAACACGCTGCATATACGTCATGTCGTTTTCTATTAAACGACACTGTTCTGTTGTATCCCACGTCTGTCTTTCGATCGTGTGGTTGATTTGGTAAATTAAATTTGCCTTAAATATATTTTCAATCCTTCAAATTTAAGGTAAGTTTATTTTTTATTTTCAAAATTTAAAATTAATTTTTTAGTCTTTATAATTTGAAAAAAAGTATATTTTAGTTTTTTTGTTCAAACGTAATTAGTGAATCTGTTACACAAAACTCATTTATTAGTGTTCTTATTAGTGAAAATATTATACCAAACTCAGTTAATACTGTACATCTGATTCAATCTGCCCTGTTAATGATGTTGTAGGTGGCCTTGAGAGACTAAAACAGACTTTTTTTCAAATTAGATGGACTAAAAAATTAATTTTAAATTTCAGGAACCAAAAACAAATTTATCCCAAATTTGAGAGATTAAAAACATATTTAAGCCATAAAATTTTCTTTGAAAAATATTTAAATTATATCATCATTTCTTATTTTAAAACTAATTAATTAAAACCCACTAGAGTCAGTCTAGTAATAAAAGGTTGAGTAATATACATGAGGTCATTGGTTCTACTCTCAGTGATATCATTGTAAAAAAAATAAAAAAAAACTAATTAATTAACTTTGTCTTGCATGGGATCTTTGAACAAATTTATTAAATAATATAAAAAAATTATATGTAAATAATATGAATATTACATGAAACAGAATTTTATTCATATAAAATTATGAGACAAAATCAATTAAGTAGAAGAAAAAAGTGATTTAAAACATATTATTATTACTCATTAAATTATTTATGGGTCAAACTGATTTTTTCAAATGAGATAATTTTGTATAGGAATGAAATCATTAATTATAATATTTTATATTTGTTCGCATATTGAAGTTTAAATAAAATTTAAAATTAAAATAGGAAATGAATAAATAAGTTAACATATATAACAAATTTAAATGACCAATTTAAATTATGGATTCTAACAATGAAATTGTAAATGTAATTTTTGGGATTGACATGTGAATTTTAATTGCAAAAAACAATAAATAGTTAATTGATTAAGTAAAAGTTGACTTATAATTTTAATTAGGTTAAATTAATTGGTAAGTCCCTAAACTATTTGAGAATTTATAATTATGTCCCTAAATTAAAAAAATTTGTAATTAGATTCTTAATTTTGTAAAATTTTTGTAATTAGGTCCTGAGGTTAGTTTTTTACAACTTGAAACTGTTAGAAAATGATAATTTATGGTAGTTTTAAAAATTTTAGGGATTCAATTACCAAAATTTTACAAAATTAGAGACCGAATTACAAAATTTTTTAATTTAGAGACCTAATAAAAAAATTTGAAATAATTTAAGGACCTACCAATTAATTTAACCTTTTAATTATATTAGAATTGAATTAAATAATTTGATTTGAATTGAATATAATTTAAACTGATTATAATTAAAATTGCATAAATTATATAAATTATGTAAAAGATGCTTTATATATTTAATAAATTCATGCCTTATATATTTAACTTAAATATTTTAAATTTTTTATATTACTTATTGAACTAATATATGCCTAAACAATTGACAACGTTAGCATGGTGTTTGGTAACGGAGGGGAGGGATTTTTATAAAATTTTATTATTTAGTTCAATTTTTAGGAAGGGACAATAGAGAAATGGATGGGGGTAAAATTTCTTCTCATCCAATTTTTACTCCCTTCTAATAGTGGAGGGATTTGGAGGGGAAGGGGAATATTTAAAACATTTCAAGTGTATTGACTAAAATATTTTTACCTATGTTTTGAAATCTAAAATTATAAAGGTATAAAAATAAAATTTTTAAAATCTCTTTCTCCCTGTGAACCAAACAAGAAAAAGGTTATTTCCCCTCCTTTGGTTAAAATTTCCCTCTAAAAATCTTATAATTATTTGGAATGAAATAAATTGAAATATAGTAAAATGGGATGGAGTGGAATGAAATGGAATAAAAATGTCATTCCATTATTTTGGATATTTTATAATAGAATGAAATAAATATTTCATTTCATTGTTTAAATAGGACAGAATCGAATGAGTTATAGCTTTTTAATTTTCATATTAACCTTATTTTAAATAGATATGTGATACACGTACAATAATTATTGTAACAATTTACACAACATCATTTTTTGTGTCTATCTCTTTCCATTGCATCATTTATTACATTTCAAACTTCTCTCTCTTTTCTCTTTTTCTCTCTCTTGATTGTAAAATTTATTGTACAATTTGTTTCAAATATATTATTCTTAAGAGGTCAATGGTCAGGGTAAAATTTACAAAGAAAAAATAATTATTTTATAATCTAAAAGCTTTATTCTATCAAGTGCATCCCAAATTTAGGGAAAAGAAAATTGGGGTTAAGTCTATAATGGAATGAATCATGATTCATCTTCTTTTATTATGTTTCATTCTTATTTTTACAAACCAAACAATGGAATAATTTTTTCTTCCATTCCATCTCTCTTCATTTCACCCTTTGCCACCAATCTAAACAGAATGTCTAATTAAAATTCTTTCGCCTCCTCTTTATTAAAAATTTAAAATCCTTCCCCTCTCCTTTCTTCTTTGAACCTAACAAAGCCTAAAAAGTTATTGAATATATTTATATACTTCTTTATTATTATTTGTTGTTAAAAATAGAAAAAATTAGAAATATTTGAGGCAAAAATATAAAGTTATTTACCATTGTTACTTGACATAGTTTATGATGACAATTTTTTTTTTGTTATAATCTATAAGTAATATTATATTTTATTTTTTGCACAAAAAAGATGATAAGAATGGGATGACACCCCATCGACATGTTAAATAAATTAATAAAGTTCCAACCACAAAGATTACTAAATAAGGTTAAAATGCAAACAGTTTTATCAAATACAATTGTTCAACTTACCTCTAAGCATATGAGATGTGTTTGGAAAGGGATGCTCATCAAGTAAAATTTTGGATGGTTTCAAGAAAATTAGAACCCATGCTCATAAGAAGAGCGAGAGCTTTTCTCCAAATTCTTAACTATTTGTGTTAACTCTTGTTAATATGTATAATGTTCTAAAATTATGTTGACGTGAATGAACATTTAAAAGGACCTATTTTGTCTTGTTATAATTTTCAGTGTCAACTTTTGTGTTCAACTTTTACAGATTTGGTTTTTTTAAAATGAGGAATGGTAAAATAAGTAATTTTAGTTATTGATAAAGAAATTAGCAGTTGATATTTTATTATATTCATCATTTATTATGAATGTGCATAGAAAATTGATAATTATTTTTCTTATCAACAACAAAGATTATTTACTTTAGCAGGGGTTGAGTTTAGCAAAAGAGGTCAATTTCCTATTACATGATGAATCAATGTTCAAATTCCTATTGGGAGAGGTGTTTATATTTATTGTTCAATCGTGTTTCAAACAACATTGTCTCCAAAGAGAATACCTATGGAAAACAAAAAAAAATTATTTACTTTGTCTTCTAAAATAACTTGTTCACTTTAGAAGAGTTAGTTTCGACTTTCATTATTGACTTTTAAACTTTAAAAGATACAATAAGTATTTTGTATGATGAAAGAGAATTTGCAAAGTCTCAAAATTAACTTTAAAAGATACAATAAGTATTTTGTATGATGAAAGGGAATTTGCAAAGTCTCAAAATTGATAATAAAGAGTGTTCAAAATTTAATAAAATTTTAAACTCAATAATAATATTATTTAAAAATAATGGTCGGTGACACTTCAAGTTAATAATAGAGAAAAAAATTGTATTCATAGTTATTCGTGGTTATTAAGATGTTTGTGTATAGACAGATAAATTAAAAGTATAGCTATTAAAAGATAAATATAATTTTTACATGGAATAAAATATAGTATAATTTAAAGAATTTAATTGTTATGTACTATCGGTGTAAAAACTTTTATACCATCAACCAATTGAAAATAAGCTTTAGTGTGACTTTTAGGGTAGTTATTATCAAAGTCAACAAACTTACTATATATGGTGGGTTGTGATTGGATGACAATATAAAACTGTTTTATACTGTCAGTATATAACCTATTTTCTCTAATTTAAACACTTCTTAAAAAATAAATATATAATTTACCCTAACTTTTGTGAAACTGACTTAAAACTTGTGCAAAATATATGATAGTATAAAGTGGAGAAAACTAATGAATAAAATATATAAATAATGCATATATTCTCTAGAACTTGACTACTAATGATAATCTCTACTATAGATAATACATATATTTTCTATAACTTGACTGCTAAAAAAATATATAAAACTAGCATTTAACGTCTACTATAGTGTTAGCTTCTCAATTAATTTAGCGACGCAAAATTTAGCGTCAGTCTTTTTAATTTCCTCTTTGCTTCCATAACTTGAAGTTGCTATTTGTTGTGTAGGATGACGAAAAAAAATAAAAATCATGTCATTTCTTATTGGTTAGCATTAGATAGTTAAGAGAAAGAACTACTAGGGTTGGCCTAGTAATGAAAGGTTAAGATAGTTTGTATGAGAATTTATTTTCTATCCTCATTACTGCCATATAAAAAAAAAAATATATAGTTAAGAGGAAGTCACATGCGAGCACAAGTTAGTAGCTTAGTTTTCTTTGGCAATAGGTATTCTGTTCCTTTGGATTGCCTTCATGCCTTGTACCTAAACGAAGTGCCAGCTTAAGGTTTGGTGAACAACTTCCAAGATACACAAGGAATTGGAAGCCCACAAATACCGAATTCTATGAGCAATTGTCAGGGGCTCTGCGACAATGGTTTGAAAACAAACCAAAGACTGAACTGACGCTTAATTTTTTAAAATTTAGAGCAGTGATTGAATTGTTAAAAGTATTGATGATTTGCTTCATCATTTAACTGTAATGAATTTAATTAGAATATAGGAATAATGTAAAGATTTTTTACATTTATTAACTAACAAATTCATTACCTTGACATAGTAGGGACAATTTATTTTAAAAAAATAATAATAACTATCATCACAGATATGAAAATAAAAAATAAAAATATTAAAATCACAAAATTTTAATATATCATACATATAGAGAAAAGACAATTTATCTTTTAAATCAAAATACTTGAATTAAAAATAATAAACATATAAGAAGAATAAGAAATTTGGAATAGTGAGTTTAAATATATAAAAATGGAGGTAGGAAAAAAAATTCAAAAACTCAATTTTTTTTTGTAATTTTATTAAAGTTAGGGGGTGTATTTACACACAAGAAATGTTATTTGTACAACAAATTATATAACCAAGAGAGAGGGAGAGAAAAGACGAAAATTTAAGATGTAATAAATAATGTGATGGGGAGAGATACATATAGAAAATAATGCTGCATAAATTGTTGTATGAGTATTACATATCCTTATCCAAATGAAAATCACTTGTCTACGATTGTGTCCCCAATCCCTATCCCTCCCAATTATAGAGTGCCACGTCAATTTTATATTAAGTTTGGAGAAGATTAATGTCGTTTAGGTTACGTCTTTGATTCCCCGACTTCTCGTGAGGTCTCTTCTTCCAAGTTTGGTTTGAACGAAAATTGATTTAGTTTTGTGCCTTGTTTAAGTTCTTTCTTTCTTTGAGTTCAATTCTTAGAAGCTTCACCATTTCCTTGATTGGCACCCTTTGCTGACTGGATCACAACCCCTTTTCCTTGACCTTGGATTTTTGTTTTTTTGATTTCCTAAAATAAACCTAATTTTTAAACTTTTGATTTAGTATTCCTTTTTTCTTTTCTTTTTTTATTCTATTAGGTTTTATTATCTGGTTTGGTTATTCTCTTAGTTTATATATTTACCTGCTGACATTAGTATGAGATGGACATGGACTTAGCCCATTTCAATTATAGCCTACCCATTTTCTTTTCACCTTCAGCAACAATACACGCTCGGCAATCAAAAACGATGTGGAACACACAAGGTTGGCCTTAGGCTTAGGTCAGAGGGGCAATGGCCTAGGGCTCAAGGTTGGGAGGGCTCCAAAATTTTCAAAAAAATATATAGTTGTACAATAATTATTTTTAGAAAAATGCTAACAACACATTTTTTTAACACACTTTATTGTTGGCTGAAGCTTATTAAAAGATACAAATTTTGGTGGGTGCATTTCTTATTTAATGAGTCTCTCTTTTGATTTTGTAATTTTCAATAAATTTTAACCAATATTAAAGTGTGTATTAGAAAGAGTATGTTGCCAACACTGTTTTTTAATATTGATTTATGTTGTTTTTATAAATGGATTGGAAACATTACATCTCCTTTCATGTCCCATTATCTATATCTAAATTAAAATGTGACATGTGATTAAAAAATGTTACTCTTTTTGTTTTTAGGTTTTTTTTTTGTTTTATGTGTTACACTAATAAACCCATGTTAAATGAATTTTTACTTCATTGTAACATATTAACATGTAATAGACCTATGATAGTGTATAGACTTCAAATGTTTCATTTTTAACAAGATAAGAAGTACAAATTAAAACTTAAATTATTAACAAATTTACTCTTACACTATAAATTAGAATATCTAACTTAAAGAGTAAAGTTCTTACTCTCTTAATTAGATATTTTCAACATTTTCTCCTCTTCTTGGGAGGAATTTACTCTTATACTACTAAATTAGAATATATAACTTAAAGAATAAAGTTCTCAGTCTCTCAATTTATTAAACATTCTCCCTCCTCTCCATAGGTACATTCACACTTTCTTCACAATTAGGCAAAAAAAATCTCTCTCAATACTCTCAAACTACCTTTCATTTGTCTTTATATAAACTTATATCACAAATTAAATTATTAATCATAAATTCAAAATATAATTTATATATTAAAGAATATATATTTATTATAAATTTTAATTATAAGATAATTTATAAATTTATAAATATTTATTTATTATGAATTGTAATTATATTAAAACAAATATTTATTTCATGCAATGCACAAACTAAAAAACTGATTAAAATTAAAAGTTAGTTTGTTAATAAAGATAAAAAAAATACATGTAAGATTTAATCTGAGACAGTGATATTTTGTTGATGATAAACAAAAATATAAGAGTAAATTGAATGAAAAATGTGATACATCCTTTTTAGATTTGTTAAAATTATGTTATTTACTTAATGTACTGAAATGTATCATTTTTAATGAAATTACATGTCTATTTTTTTTTATGCAATATATATTTACATTTTAGAATACTTACATATAAGAAGACTTTATTTATTATTTCGCCCTGTGTCCATAAAATGTTAGGATCGGCCCTGAGAACACAAACACCATCATCATGTGGAACAAGAAGAAGACGATGAAAAAGAGGTTGAAGTTAAATTTGGAGTTCTTCATATTTTGAAATTGGGGATGTAACACCCTTACTTTTGTCTATTAAACTGTTTTAATTATTCTGTATTTATTTATGGAGAATCAGATGTGAATCTCAAAAATTTGATCCTTATGGTTATGTTTATATTAGTAAATAATACTAAGTTTAGATTTTTTTTGGGAACGAAGCCTAAAAATTGGTAAAATGACCATTTCGTTATATAACATAATTAATAAACAAAAATAATTAGAAGTGTTTAAAAATTATTTTTAAGCCATCAATATATTTAGAATAATTAATAATAATTTTATAATTTTTTCAAGAAATTATTGAGATAGTTTTTCTAAAATGACAAAAATATCCTTATTTCAATTTCAACTGTTTTTCTAATATTTGACAATTTAATTTTGAAAAATCGAGAAAAAATGTCAAAAATTCTATTTTCCGTGGTTAATCTCAAAATGTCGAGAGCTATCTAATCATTATTTTTAATAATTTTTCCGAGCTAGAGCTAAAGAAATTAAAAAATGATGATTTTGCCTCTATTTCTCAACATTAAGGGCTGACATGGGAAAAGATTCAATTGACATTTAAATGTAAATTTCAGTTTGAAATCATGTCATATATATTAAAATATAATTTTGAAAATTTTTTGAGAATTTTCTAGAATTTTTGTGTAAAATGACCAAAATGTCCTTAAGTGTCTATAAGCTTAGCCAATATTGGTTTAACATCCAAAAATGGTGAAAATGGTAATTTCAATTTATTTATAGGTGAAATATTTAATTTTAAAATTTTCATAAAATTTTTGGTATTTATTGAATTGAAATAGATTTTTTTTATGAATTTTCTAGTTTAAAAATATAAAATAAATACATATAATTCGAACCAAATTAATAAAAATTAAAATTAATAATTAGAAATTTATCTTTTAATGAAAAATAATTATTTGTCCAGTTTCACATTAAAATACATTATTTTAATATTAAAAGCTAATTTTTCAAGTTTAGATGATTTTATTAGTACTAGCTAATTTACTTATAGATAAAATTGACACAGATAAAGCTAGAAAGCTAAGGGGGGCATGTCCAAGCCCTATGAATAGCTGATTTTTCACTCTAATTTTGATATGTGTCCCTAAATTAATTAAA
The DNA here is from genome assembly GCA_004329165.1 of Spatholobus suberectus. Taxonomy (NCBI): domain Eukaryota; kingdom Viridiplantae; phylum Streptophyta; class Magnoliopsida; order Fabales; family Fabaceae; genus Spatholobus; species Spatholobus suberectus. The sequence goes on along the minus strand of CM014735.1, from coordinate 32,699,777 downwards.
ATAAAGTATAAAAATAGGTTTTATGACATAATGGATGACTTCACTTTGTGGACACCTAACCCACCTCCATTCTCTATAAATACCCCCAATCTTGGATAGATTTTCACACATCCTCCACTCTCTAAAGCTAGCCAAAATCCCCTTAGAGAGTTTTTCTCTCTAGAAATTTTTTCTTACTTTGTTTTTATGTTAAAATTTGTTAGTTTTCAACTAGTAAAATTTCTCATCCTAGAAGCTTTGCATCAATAATTTCATCCTCTTCATCAACCACCCTAGAAATAATGGGAGAGTGGGGTTAGTTCTAAATTATCGTCACTTTGCTTGTTGGTAGAAAAGGTTTTTCCCTAAACCTTTCAATTTACTATATTTTCCTATAATGTTATAATGTTTAATGTTATAATTTAAATTTTTACTATATTGTTACTCTGCTCTAATTTTGATTACTAAATTATAATTGCTAACTTGTTACTCTGTTCAAATTTAGATAATTAAATTATAATTGTTAAGTTATTATTCTGCTAAAATTTAGTAATAATATTTTGATTATTAAGTCATTATTTTGCTAAAATTTTGGTAATTAAATTTTGATTACCAAATTGTTATTCTACTAAAATTTTGGTAAGTAGTTATATTGCCAAAATTTTGATGATTGTTAAATTATTATTATGTAATTTTTGCAATGTAAGGTAGAAATGTTAATTGTACTAGTGTTCAAATTAAATAAAACCAAGTAAACCTTTGTTTGAGAAGTGGGAATTTGATAGATTAGTGAGTAATGTAAAGTAAGTGACATGTAGTGGCATGACACTCTGCTAGAGAAGCTATAGTTTGGTATGCTAAGGAATGAAAGGCAAGGACCCACTTATGGAGGTTTTAAGGGTAGGCATCGAGTGGTGAAGGTCTCAATAGCCAGGGTAGTGCCCTCGAGCCGGGATATTCATTTGACCAAGCTCAATAATCTCGACAACTACTCACATTCCAGTATTGGTTTGAGAGTATACCTCTATAAATGGATATCCTAATTATTATTTTCCTCAATGATGATGAGGATTGTACCATGTGATGGTGTTGATGGGATATATGTACTCCTAGTCACTTCCTAGTTTTGTTGAGAACTATTACCCACTAATGAGAAATATGGATCCATACCTAGTTAAGGATAGTCTGATACAATTTAGAATGAACCCCAGGTTCTTTTCTATTGTCAGTTGTGTTTTATCTTTGTTTTATAGTAGACTTTCTCCTATACATGTAAACGTGATTTTAGAACAAAACACCTCATTCCATTATTTTTCTTTTATGTATGATTGATCGTGATTATTAAAGACGACGTTAACACCTCGTGATGCTGAGTACGAATCAGAGGATACTTCAGCGGGTGAAGATCTGAAGACCTATATTATAGTATTTTTCTTTTGTATGAGGAATAAGGTATATTGGTATTGCTCCGTATAGAATCTTTTTGATGTAAATATTAGGTTAGGTAGTGTTTATCTTTTAATGTATTTTTAGCCTTTCTATATTTTATGTCTGTTATGTATTATCAAACCATGATGTATAGTTTTACGACATATATGTATATACAGTCTTCTCTTTTATCTTTTACTATAATTTCCAAATTCTGTTAAGTTTAAAATTTTTCTATTATAAAAGCAAAAAAAATTTACTCGCATTTTCATCTACTTAAACTTAATAACTAAATTAATATGAATTATATTTAATATGAATGAGTATTACAGGAGATGCGTTGGATTCAAAGTGAACCAGAGACATAACACAAATAGTGTTAATCATTTCTAAACTTAATAAAATTGAGGTGGCATTTTTAATTGAGGGCATTTATGATGACACTCTTTGATTGGAGGAAGGGTTTGGGAACAAGGTTGGAGACAGGTGATTTTCGTCCTCTTTACACACTCTCAACTACATGTAAGTTTGATACTATTTATACTGTTATCTAATTATAAATGATTATATATGGTAAAATTATTACCTTTTATAATAATTTCTTTAAAAGTAACATTTAGGATGATTTCTAATTAGTTAACAATATAAAAATCTTTACACTATTAATATATGAAAATTGAACCAAAAAATTAATAATTAAATATATTTTCAATATTATTATATAATATATTAAGTAATCAATTAACATAAAATATAAAAGACCATTTTTTATTAAATTTTTAAATTAATATAAAAGACTATATTTTATATTTCATAAAATAAAAAATCATAATTATAATAAATAATGAAATAATAATGATTTATTCGTATAGCTTATATATACGAGTATCTATTTGTTTTAAATATTTTAAAATAAAAATTTAGAAAACATAAATAAAACATTTTTTTTTAAAATATACTGGTTCAAACCAGCTTTTTACCACCAATTCTTATTTACGTTTGAACAATTTTATTTGATTCTTAACCAATTTTTTATTCTATTAGTTTCCTGGATTGCTTGAATCAATTCTCTATATATAATTTAGAATAACAACCTTAAATGAGAATGTTTTTAGAAGCTATTATTTAATATTTAAGAAGAATGTTTTTAAGAATTTTTTTCAACGAGAACGATTTTAAGTATTTTTTTAATATTTTATCTCTTTTAATCTCTCCTTTTTATTTTTATTTCTAAATTGAATTTATTAAACAGAATGCTTGTTATGTTCAATAATGCTATTTATAATAATACGTAGACGTCAAATTATAAAGAATATTCTTATAAATCACTTGATATATACAGATGTGATTTGGAATATTTGCCTTTGGCTGAACGAAAGAGTTAAATTAAAAAGATCACAATAATAATAATAATAATAATAATAATTAAATAAATAATGCAGGCTATATAGTTTCCCCCTCGGACCAGCAGTGGCATCCCAATAGAATCCATGAATACTGAATTGAAGTTTGATTTCCATTGGCTAGAATTCAATAAGGAATGACTTTGAACCGTAGTCATTTCCACTTTTAAGTTAATTTCCCTCAAGCAAGCGGAAAGAACAATTTGGATATGTATTTATTCAAGAAGGTGGAAATGAAATTCCCAACCTTAGCAAAGACTACGCTACCTTATTCTCTCTCGATCCCTTTTGAAAGTAAAGTTTAACAGATCATTGAAGAAAATGTACAGATCAACATAGAAAAAACAAACATGGAAGTTTTAAGTTTCAAACTCTTTAAAATTAAAAGAAAACGAAAGATAAAGCAAAACAAAACAAGCTGGCTAGACCGCTAGAGTTTCAATCACCTCCGTGAGCCCTTATCAACTGATGAAGTGGATATTTTGTCTACATTGAATCATCGACGTGAACCAAATCAGATATTTTAAGTTGAATTATCACAGTCGCCGCGCAATGATCGTGTGGGCATTGAATATTTTACCCACAGGCCACAGAATACAACCATCTGGTCAAACCTTGAAATGTGCACTAGAAAATGTTTTACCAATAGAGTAACCAGAGGACTCTGGTACTCCCTCCTGCATTTAGGGTAACCAAAATCCCTGACTTTCACATTTCAGTTGCGTATTAATATTTAATAGTACTATTGATTTTTTCTAACTCATGTGACATTAAGATAAGTCTAGTTAGTCATTTCTGTCAATTAGTTTAATTCTTAGAAGGACAATCAATTAGATATTTTTTAGATAATAACTAAATCGATTTATCATCTTTATTTTTCTATCTTTCAGTTCTTTATAATTAGCATGTTAACTCGTCTAAATAGACGACATAATTTTTTTAAAATATAGTAATTTAATTATATATATTAAAATTACTTTATTATATTCTTTAAATGAATCAAATTAATTTACAAATATAAAAATAACACTTAATTTGATTTATATTTGAAGATAATAATATAATTATAGACAATTGAATTTGTTAGAACTTAAAATAAAATATGATTTAATTTAAATTTGAAAATAATAGCACACTAATTAATTGTGTATGAGGATCATTACATAATCACGAAAAAGAGAAGGATAAAACTTAGACGCAGTGCTATAGCTACTCTTGGTACTATTTTCCAATTAGAATTAGAGTTTTACTTCGGTAATATGCATAATAAAGGATCCCATTAAATGTTAACGCATGTTACCGAAATAAAACTTTAATTCTGATCGAAGAATAGTACCAACAGTACTTAAGGTACTGTATCTAAGTTTTGTCTAAAAGTGAAAATACAAAAAGTGAGTTAATTGAAAGAGTGAGGAGAGTCAAAGTTTTACTCCAAGATGAGTATTTAATTATTGACATTTTCTTTAAAAAAAATTGAAATTCAATTTTAAAATAGAGATAAAAGATGATAGATTAAAAGAAATAAACAGTTAAAAAAGATCTAAAGATAAAAAGAGGCTAGTATGATATGATTGAGAGAGAATTTTTTTTAACTACTTGGGAGAGTAGTGTGTGATATGTATGCATGAAATTTTACAAATTTATAGATGTGTGCATGAAAATTTACTTTGCGTGTGCATGTCCTTTATTCCTTTTTAACTTTTTTCTATTTTTTCTTGTACGAGACCACATGCATCTTCCATGAGAGACAATTCTGCTTAAGTTGAATAAGACTACTATGAGTGACAAAAATCTTCCTCTAATTATTTAACACAATTACATACCCAAAATTTAAACTCAAAACTACTAGTTAAGCTAAAATAATCCAGTGGCAATTAATTCACACGCTTGGTAGTAAATTTTTTTTCTTCTAATTTACTATATCAATGTAATATTATTTTGGAAGTAAACCTAAAGTCTTCAACAAAAGGGCCTTACAGTATACTGTTAATTTATTATTGATTATTATGGATATAAACCTAAATTTTCATATGGCGTGATATGATTTTGTCATTTTTAGTACTTTCTGAATTATAATTTTACTTTTTTTCACATGATTATATACCATGTTAAGAAATGATTGATAATATGCTTAATACAATCAGGTTAAATAATAAATAATTTGGTGAACAAATTTATGCAATTTCTGTTAGAGAAAATGAACCTGCAATCACAAGTACAGTACTCAAGATGGTCTGAGACGCGATGTTATCTTCGAAGATCAATTAGCTAATAGAGAATTGAATTCAATGTTGTCTAAGTAGGCAAGAGGAAGGAGCAGAAGACTGCAAGAGAGAGAGTGCTGGGTGAAATTTTTTTCGAAAAATAAGTATATATCGACGTTAGGTTTGAAAAAAACTTTAAGGAATATTTGTTTTAAGGGATAATATTGTTTTTTTAGGAATTATGTTTTTAGCAACAGTTTTGGAATATTATTTTCATGAATATGTTCAGTTGGTATTTAGTAATTTCAAAAAATAAAAAAACTATTTGATTAAAAATTGAAAAAATAAAGGTAAAAAAATGAAATAATTATTGTAAATTATTCACTTTTTTTATATGTACAAAGGCGACAATAAACTTAGTATGTAAGACTTTATGTAAATTAATTAAATCTCTCACTACTAGGCCAACATATGAGGTGAAATATTTACCTTCCACAATGAAAATAAAAAATAAGACAAATATAAATATTTTATATTTGTAAAAATTAATAATATCTGAAAATTTTTTAAAACCTATGTCAAATATAAAAATGTAATATTTTTAAATTCACTTTTCCAAAAATAATTTTTGATATCTTAATTCTTAAGATAAACACAAGCCAAGAAATGTAAATGAATATATGTAAGACTCTACTAAAAACGTGCGGGAGAGTAAATCAAAATCCTTTTACATTTAAGTGTCAATTCAAAATATTTAATTGTATTTAAAAAACAAATTTCACAATTTGAAGTGACAAAAAGACCCAAACTCCCATTATTCATGCTCGTAAGGGAGGGCAAATCTACCAATCCACCAATTTGAACCATCAGTCAAAATCTCTCATTTCTTTTATAAGTTCAAATTCAATTTTAATATATAAGGATAAATAATATATATAGTGTAAAATATTTATACTGTGATTTATATATATTTTAACATAAAGGAAGAAAATTGTAATACTCGCATCTTTTAAAGGAGGCAGGAGTAATTTACTTTAATGGTGTTAGGTTAAATGGATTAAATTGTAGAAAAAAACAATGTAATACTCATATCTTTTAGGAAGGGGAAGTATAATTTACTCTAACTTTTATAACAATTATTACCTTAAAAAAATCATATTAATAAATAATTTTTGATTAATTAATAGTATACAAATTTTTATATTAATAGTGCATGCCTATTAAACTCAATATATGAACACTTTATGAACTCTAGTCTTAATAACGTAAGACCTTTTTTTTTTTTTATAAGCCTTAAGTAATGTAAGACTTATTTTAAAAAAAAAAAGGCAATTATAACCATTGTGAGAGAATTGAACTCAAGAATTAGAATGCAAATTAAACAAGAGCTAATGATTAGAATGAAATAAACAAATAATAAAGAACTAAAATAACAAAACTACAAATTAGAAAATAATTAAAAGGGGTATGACAAAAGTTGATGGGTTTTTATTTCTTGAGGAGAGACAAAGATTATAGAGAAGTGAGAGAAGAAAATAAAAATGATAGAGAGACAAAAGAATATGTTTAATTAGATATAGTTTTTTAAAATTAAATTAATTGAGAGAAATAAAGAATTAAATTTTTTGTATGTAATATTGCATAGGTTTAAAATCACAAAAACGCAGATTCATTCTGTGTTAACCGTTGACTACAGAAGCGGGTGGAAAATTCTGAGTGAAGAGCACAGAATAAATCCACCGGAAAATAAAAAGATGGTGGTGTTAATTAAATAATATATAATCATCGAGATATGAAAAGACACATAGCGAGTCGCAAATTAAGCAAGGAATCATACTCGCACCCAAATTACCAGCAAAGAAACAACAACGAAAAGATGGTGGGTGACCTCACCTGTTTTATGTATTACTTTCCACTGTCTTTTATTTCGTCTTTCTCGAGCCAACTTGCTCAGCCAATACAGGTTCGCCCCAACACACCATAATTTTCTCCGTTAAAATCTCTCTGTATTAGAAGAGGAGGCCAAATTGGTGCTAGATCCTTATTCCACTTGTGTTGAAACGAACAAAAAAATCAAATCAAAGTTCCCTGATAAATTAGAATTAAACATCCACCCATAATTACTCTTGCTCTCATCCTTTAGTTGAAAACTGTTTGTTCTCGCATAAAACAAGAACAAAAATAATTTTTGGACACCCAAAGTGTTATTTGACACTTAATGAAAGAAAGATAAAAAAGAGAAAAATATGAGTATAATAAATAATATGATATGATAGAAAGAGAGAAATAAAAAAATAAATAATATTGATTAAGTATTTGAAAAATTGAGGTGTTCAAAAGAACAAGAAACAAACAATCCCTAAACATTGAAACATAGATGATGAACTGAAAGTCTTACATGCGCTATAATCTAAAATAGGATCTTGTTAATGATAAATACTCAAAACATTAGTCAAAGAATAAACATATATATTATTAAATAAAAAGTTCAATATTTAATATATTTAAAAATATTAATTATATAATACTTCTTATTTTCCACCCTTTGAAAGTTGTATGAAATATGTTTTTAATTCTTCTTGTTTTAGTTTTTCTAAAAAATTTGTCCTATTTTAATTTTTCTAATTTAAAATTAAATCACTTTTAGTTTTCAAGGTAATATTTAATAACAATTATAAAATGCTATCTAAACCACTTTAGAGATCAAAAGTGATGTATTTTTAAATTAAAAAACGTAAAATAAGACAAAAAGTTTTAGAAAAATTAAAACCGAATTTAAGAAATTTGAAACAAAAACATATTTTATCCAATTAGATTACGCTTACAAAATCCTTTGATTCAATTGAGCAGAAATATGAGAACGCAAGAATGGTCAACCATCAAACTCAAGCTGTGCTGCGTTGTTGTACTGTATGTATTGGTAATCAGTGAATAGCAAGTGGTTTTCTTCTCCATCAGTCTCTCTCGTATATATCAATATTGTCGGGAGGCGAACACGTTTGTGCACCCCACCTTCTCTCCCATCCCAAGTCCCACCCCACACACATATAAATATTATATATATAATAAACACTAACCAAACCCTAATCACCTTATTTCCAACCAAGGTCATCCATCTCCTTCTTCTACCTCATTATTTTTTTTTTCTCTGTTGACTCAAACACAGCCCCAAAACAATATTATATCACCCTCACTGCTCAACCGTGTCTCCCTCCGATCTTCCTTCTATATAATTAATTTTCTTGCTACTTCAATTATTATTTTTTTTTTTGTTGTTGTTCAAGTTGGAGAGTTATGGCGAACCGGTGGTGGACCGGGTCCGTGGGTCTCACCAACTCAGGCGACTCGATGAAAAAACCGGATCTGGGGTTTTCCATGAACGAGAGTGCGGTGACGGGAAGCCACATAGGGGAAGAAGAAGAAGAGGAGAAAGAAAACAGCGACGAGCCCAAAGAGGGAGCCATCGAAGTGGCCACCACGCGCCGCCAGAGGGGGCGTCCGGCGGGGTCGAAGAACAAGCCGAAACCGCCGATATTCGTGACCAGAGACAGCCCTAACGCGCTGCGAAGCCACGTCATGGAGGTCGCCAGCGGAGCCGACATCGCCGATTGCGTGGCTCAGTTCGCGAGAAGGCGCCAACGCGGCGTGAGCATTCTTAGCGGCAGCGGCACCGTCGTCAACGTCACCTTCCGCCAGCCCACGGCGCCCGGCGCCGTCATGGCGCTCCACGGCCGGTTCGATATCCTCTCGCTCACCGGCTCGTTTCTGCCCGGACCGTCCCCTCTCGGCGGCACCGGTTTAACCATTTACCTCGCCGGAGGCCAGGGGCAGATCGTCGGCGGCGGGGTGGTGGGCCCGCTGGTGGCGGCGGGGCCGGTTTTGATAATGGCGGCTACGTTTTCCAATGCAACGTACGAGAGATTGCCTTTGGAGGACGATGATCAGGAACAACACGGTGGTGGCGGTGGGTCTCCGCCGGGGATGGCCGGCGGTCCCGCCGAGGCGTCGTCGTCGATTTCGGTGTATAATAACAATCATCATAACAATAATGTTCCTCCGAATTTGGGTCTTCCGAATGGGCAACAGCTGAACCATGAAGCTTTTTCTCCTTGGGGTCATGCTTCTCATGCCAGACCTCCTTACTAATTCAACGTGCTAGAGATCGAGGAACATCACATGGCAACAATATATTATATATAGAAGGATGAAGAATGAAGCTTCCTTAATTGAGTAAGTTAATTAGCTCGCAACTAGATTTATATATATAATAATATGTAGTGTATCTGTATATTTAATTTACTGCAACCGCTTCCGATCTCGTCTCACTTTAATAAACAACCTGGACAGTGACCATGGCGTTGCTTCTATCTGTAATTTCTTCAGTTTTACCCGAATGACTTTTTTTTACCTTTCATTCTAGCTATGCTTGCTTCTATTTCCTTCCTGCCTACTATTCTTGCACAAGAAAGAGACTAGACTAGAATAGACCGGCGAAAAAAATATTAAATATATATTAATTATGGAGGAGTGCTGGTAACACATTCTATAATACATTTATCTCAACACACTCTTTTTTATTAATTAAAAATTATTGAAAACTGCAAAATCATGATAGAAAATAATTAAATAGGATGTGGAATTTATAAAATTTTACAATTTTTAATAAATTTCAATTAATAAAAAAAATGTGTTCAAAAGAATGTATTAAAGAGTGTGTTTCTAATATTTCTCTTAATTATATATACATGCATTATTTTTTTTTATTTTTGCATTAATTTGTTCTAGATCATGCAATTTAGACGGATGATATTTGAAGAAAAATAAACAGAAGAACAGGGAGTTCAGGGGGCCTATATTTCTTTGATGATTTGCTGGTCAATCATATTAGTAATATTAATTAAGCCGCATATATCTTAATTTGTTCTTTTGAAAAAATGTATATAACATAAGAAACTGTTTTTTTTTTCTCCTAAATTTTGAACAAGTTAGTATAATAAGATAAATTCAAATGAAGTATAAATAACGCACGTTAAATCATTCTCTTAATCAATTATGGATGGTTAAAATATTATCTTATTTTTGCAATATGCTTTAACTCTCACAAACACACACACGCAGCGCTTTACCTACTGACATGAGACAACACATGTAGATTTCTTAATATTATTTGTCCTCGCGCTGATCGATTGTTAGAATATTTCGAAGCTAATCATTGGTTAATATTATTTGTTAATTAAAAACTACTCAGATAAACAACGACCTTTATATAAAACTGCAAAAATATATATTTTCCTTTTATATAACTGAAACATACATTTACATCTGGCCTAAATATCAGTATCAAAATATGTCATACACAAATGAAAAAATATGACGCATTGGACTTGCTTTTATTGATTTACTCGTGCAATTGTACGGGTTTATAGCTATACGCAACACTAGAAATAGCTGCATGCTGTTTAGTTGTGGGACTCGGATTTGTTCCGGTTAAAGTTTGCTTTCCTTCCCCCTCTCTCATCGATTGCTTTGCTGCTTCGCCTTCTGCCCTAACGATTTTCATATCGTTGTTTTTTTTTTTTTTACTCAAAAGAGAAGTGCTAGCAACATTCTTTTTTAACACTCTTTTTATTATTGTTTAAAATTTATTAAAAATTACAAATTTTGATAGGTTTCACTTTTCATTTAGGAGATAGGCTTATTAAATAAAAAGTGAAACCTACCAAAATTTATGATTTTTAATAAATTTTAGTAAATAGTAAAGAAAATGTTGCTAACACTCCTCTTACTCAAAATTTTCTGTTTATGAGAATTCAGTAATAAAAATGGATAAAAAATGAAACAAACAAAAGGAGAAAAAGAGAAGTGGATGTTTTAATTAGGGGTGTTCACATCCCAACCGATCCAAAAAAAAAACCAAAAACTGGTCCAAAAAACTAAAAACCGAAACAAATCGAAATGTTTTGGATTTCATTGGATAGTTTTGGTGGCCAATCGATCGGTTCGGTTCAGTTTTCGGTTGGTGGCTCTAAAACCGAACCGAACCGAACTGAAATAATAATACTAAATATGTGTGTTAAGTAAGTGTTAAATTATTATCATATATGTATCATGCTTAGAGGGAAGTAGAATTTCTTTTCCCTAAAATTTGCAGTACCAAAACCACGTACACTTCTAAATCTGCATATATAGGTAGATGTAAACATATATATTTGAACACTTGCTAGCATCTATATAAAATTTGCAATACCAAAATCACGTACACTTACTAGCTAGTTGTTTAGTTGAACACTTGATGTATTTGGTAGTTGATGCACTTGATGAATTAATGTATTTACTAGTTTCCTTATTTTTCTCTTTACATATCTTATTTTTCTCATGTATGGATTTAGAAAATAGGAAATTAAAGAATCGGTAAAGTGGTCGGTAAAAACCGAATCAACCGATCCAATCCAAACCGCATTTTTTGAATTGGATTGGATCGGATTTTTTTTTGTAAGCCATCCAAACCGAACCGAACCGCATTGTCTTTTCATGTTTGGATTGGATGACTTTTTAGCTCAAAACCGATCCAAACCAATCCGCGAACACCCCTAGTTTTAATAAGAAAGAATAAAGGAGAATGTGACCCATGACTCATCATATCATTGGTAAACTAGTATTTTAGTTTGTGCATTATATAAGATAAATGTTTAATTTTATATATAATTAAAATTTATAATAATTAATTATCTTTAAACATGTAAATTATATTTTGAATTTATAATAAATAATTTAAATTGTGATATAAAATTATTTTTAACTATATTAAAAATTTCTTTAAATAGAAGCTATTAAAATTTAATTTAGAGATAGAAATAAAAGAAGATAGATCAAAAGAGATTGATGGACGATTAAGAAGATCAAGTGTGTGAGTGTGTGTATGAAGATAAAATGATGACAATTTGAGATGATTGAGATAATTTATTTTTTGACTAATTGTGGAAGTAATATATGAAATGTGCATCTAAAGAAAATAAGAGAGAGAATATTGAGAATGAAAATTTAATTGAAAAAGTGGGGTAGAGTGATAATCTCACTCTTCAAGTTATGTATTATAATTTATAATATAATAGTAAATAGGCTTAATTGCACATTTTGCCACCCATCTTCGATGATTTTGCGAATTTTGCCACCCAACTATTTTAAGTGCATATTTTGCCACCCAACTTTTAAAATTCGCGTATTTTGCCACCCAATTATTTTACTTACACATTTTACTACCCAACTTTCAAAATTCACGCATTTTGCCACCCCCTTTTAGTTGATTGTTGACTGGACAATCAATAATTGGGGTGGCAAAATGTGTAAATTTTGAAAGTTAGATGGCAAAATGTGTAAGTAAAATAATTGGGTGGACAAAATGCTCAAATTTTAAAAATTAAGTGGTAAAATGTGCAATTAAAATAATTGGGTGGCAAAATTCACAAAATCATCAAAAATGGGTGACAAAATGTGCAATTAAGCCTAGTAAATATTAGAAATACATTTATCAACAACATGTTCTTTAATATTTTCATAAATCATGATTTTATTTCTTTAATATCTTAATTGAATTTTCGTTTTACATTTCAATACAATAATATTATTTTATCCATATGATTTTTTACGTTAATGTTATTGATTAAATAATATTTTAAACCTATTTTCATGATATTGTAATTTTTATTGCAAGAAAAATATCTTCAATTTGAAACAGTATGTTAAGATTTAAATTTAAATTAAATTTGAAATTAAAATTAAGAAATATATTTGAAAAGAGAATAAAAAATTAAAAAAAATAAAATTAAATGTTGAATACATTGAATTGGATAAGCAATGTGGCTTAATGAGGATAAAAATAACTCTTCAAAATACTCTCATTCAAGATAAGGATTTGGATTAATTTATAATATAAGAGTAGATAGATTATTCGTGTAAATTTCTATGTAGATACTATGAATTAATTTACACAATAGAATGGTGCATTATATTAATAATATGATGTATTGATAATATAAATTAATCTCTATACCGACATAATTATATGTAAATATGATAAAGTATACTGTTAATATATATATATATATATATATATATATATATATATATAACACTTTTATTATTTATACTTACTAATTATTTTTTGTTAAACAAAAAAGGTAGTAACGAAAGTAAATCCTAACTGCTAGTGAATGTTTGTGTAACTTTTTTTTTTTTAATGATATATTATATAGCTAGTATGTAATTTGCTAATAAGAGAATGTTAGGTTGTTAACTAAGGATAAAGATAAATCAAGCAACTTGTTGGGCCCTACTTCCTACATGTTAGGAATGACAATTCTATTCGGATCTTATGGGCATTCACAAAAAAATCTATAATTGATAGAATGAATACTCGCTCAATGGGAATAGAGTTAGTATTTACCCACATGTTAGGGACAAATTATAGGTGATTAGTTTCAAATTATGCAGAACTTTTCTGTATAATCTGCGAGCCTCACACTTGACATTCCTAGACTTATGTTGATCTAACTAAAGTATCCTTGACTCACTAAATTATACTTATTGTCATACAATAGTATTAACTTTGATTAGATTTATAAAATTCCTTCCACTTTAACTTAGATGTTTAAGTTGTAGTATGTAACAATCTGGACTATTATGCAAAAAATTTCAATTCTATGCCTTCCAATGAAAATATATTCTTCCTATTTACTTTATAAATTCTAAGTGTTGCAATTTGGGCATGGTCTATCGGTAAAGTAAATTTTTTAGATATAGTAAGCCTAATATCACTTCATAAATTTAATTATGCAGTGGATACCAATTTATAAAACAAAATTTGATTTAGGTGCAATTAATTTTTATATAATTTTATATTTTATATTATATAGTTGTTCTTGAAGTTTATTGTTAGATTTAGATTTAATCAACTTTAAAAATTAGAGCATTATGTTTAAGATTGATTATGCTAAATGATTATGTTTCTAATATTACTTGTACGATTATGTCTAGATGATTTAAGAATGATTTTTCAATTTAGTTGTATCAATTTTTTAATTAATATTTTTTATAAATTTATTGATTTTACACTTAAGTAAAGGGTGGGTAGCAGGTGCGAGTATGAGTATATAGATATCCAGTCAGTATGAAAATAAGAATTAAAGTTGCTACCCACGTAAGTACAAGACTAAGTACGAGTATTTTTTTTTAAATGCTAATATGGAAATGAACTACAGGCAAACTTTTATTAGGCATGGTCTCACACCTGTTATTAATTCTCTATTAATTAAAAGCCTATTTAGTTTAAAAGATATATATTGAAAAGTTTTTAAATTTAATAGGTTAACTTTTTTAAATAATAATAGTATATTAATTTTTTTTGGTATTAAAAAGTTTAGGTCTGTTGGGTCCCAAGGACTTACTAGGGCTAGAGTAGGCCTCAAGGCTCAAAAAGTACAAAGTACTTATAAATTACTCACAAACAAGATTCTCACCTCGTTTAGTGTTTTGAAATTATATATTTTTGACTTATTTAAATGTCTAAGCCCATCGATTATATAAAAGTTTATGTCCATAAGTTTAAAGGTTTTAATTTTAAAATAAATTATATTTTTGGATTACATCATATTTGTAAAATACTAGTTTAGATATTAAACAAAACGTTTTTAGTGGGCAAAAGACTCGTCTTAAGCTTGAGAAATAGACTAGACCTATTTAAGATAAAGTCTGATCTAACACAATCTATTTTTACGCTACCCTTAATGTTATAAAACGGTGTTTCAACTCAAGTAATTTGTTTGGTATTAGTAAGCATCACAATTAAATCTGAATTCGGCATTGGCATAGAAAAAAAAATCCGTGTTGATTGGGTTTAGGTTCAGATTTTCTTCGATTTGCGAAAAACAAGGGCTGGTCTTTAAGAAATGAGTCTTAAACCTTTTTTTGTTTTTAATTCTAGAAATGAGTCTTAAACTGTATGGTGTTTAGATACAAGAATGTATATAAATATTAAATTTGTTTTGTAAAAATAATTTTTAAAAAATAAAATATGTTATACTTTAAATGAATAAGTTGGACATTCATCTACAAAAAATAGTTAATACATAGATTATGTGATTTTTTTTTATTAAATGAGTTATGAATGAATTCAATTTTTTAATACATTTTTAATGAATTATAAATGAGTAAATAATTTATTTTTTACACTATCATCCAAATGATCATTTCTGATTAGTTAATAGTGTAAAAATTTTTACTTTGATAATGCATAAAAATTAAACCTACTATAAATCGATTATATACATTATTTTTAACCCATCTTTTATGATTTAATTTAAAATTTATCCAATCTAACTCCAGATAGCATCTCCCAGTCTATTATATATGCTTAGAAAGGGTTAGCGCACAGTGATTAGCGAATTGTTTTTTAGAAGGGGATGAAGGTCAACGTGCCATTTGTGGAAAAAAATAATAATAAACATATTAATCTGTACCGGAAAGGATTATTTGTATGTTCACAAAGTATATGAGGATTGGAATTTTTTGTGAAGAAAAGTCCACCATCTTAATTTGTTTATATAATTTTTTAATATATGTAAACTTATGTGCTACCCAAATTAATACCTGTATTGTCAGCGTCCCGAAAGTCCAAATATTTATTTCGGTGATAGCGATTACGAGTTAACCTCAGATATCATCTCAATAACATCAGCTTGCAGGGTTTGAGTAATTTGCACGATATCCTAAATTCTAATGTCTTCATTCAAAAAGATGTCATCTCAATAATTAATATAGCAGGTTCTGTTAAATCACAATTAATTAAATTATGCGCACTAGCAAGCAATTGTCAATGAACCCCTCTCTAATTTGCATCTACTACAAAAGGAAAGTATGAGATTGAAATATATGAATGTGATTTTTCTAGTTGTTATAAACCGAACACTTTTATATGCATATTTGCAATTTTTTTTTATATGCTGCATATTTGCAATTATGTCATCGTTCATGTCGCAAGCACGTAAATTACTATCTTCTTGAAAGATCAACTTAATCATCGAAATGCCAATAACACTAGTTTAATTCATCAATATTATCAATTTTTTAGGATTTCCACCATTATCTATCATAGGAAATAATTATACGCAACACACGGTCCGATATTAAATATAAATATTTCTTTTGGTGGGAATTGAAATTGTAATTTGTCACGGAAAACTAATGTATTTCACTAGACTATTGTTAGGGTTACCGTATCTAAGATATTCTTCACTTCATGAGTCTCACGGTTTTGTCCTTAAAAAATGTCTTGGTAGGTTAAAGGAGAAAAATGTTTATAAACTATCCTTGGTCTCAATTCCTAAGTGATGTGAATCTTTTTTGGTGTACCGGAACATATACAAATATTGGATTTTGATTTATTTTTATAATTAAATGACTAAATTAACGTCACATATTTTTTTGGAATTAAAATAAAGCAAATGAAATTACTCAAGAACCAAAACATATGTTTATTTAAAGAGTTTAATGGGTATGCATTATTAGTGTAAAAGTTTTTACACTGTCAACTAAGTAGAAATCATGTTTGATATGACTTTTAAGATAATTATTATCAAAGTCGACAAATTTATCATACATAGTAATTTGTAATTAAATAATAGTATAAAAATACCTTATACTATTAGTTCATGTCCTATTTTTTCTTATTGGTTTAATTACCTTTTTGGTCTCTATAGTTATGCAAACCTTACCTTTTGGTCCCTATAATTAAAAAAATTCATTTTAGTCAATATACATGTACTTTCGATATCAATTTGGTCCATACCGTCAAGTGTGTCTTAACTTCATAAAATAAAATCATTACAAAATGAAAATTGGCGGTGTAAAACTGTCACAAATTGACATTTTCTAGTTTTTTTTATTCAATTTGTGACGGTTTAAAACGACGGAACCAAACCGATATCGAAAATACATGTATAGGGACTAAAATAGATTATTTTTAACTATTAGAACCAAAAGGTAAGGTTTGCGTAACTATAAGGACCAAAAAAGTAATTAAACATTTCTTATTTAAAACCAAGAAAAAAAAAACAAAAGAAAAGATGAATTAGATATTTAAAAGTTCCCAATCTTACGCATCAAAAAAAAAAAAAAAGTTTCCAATCTTGTAAGCTCTTTTAAACGTCCCAAAATTGGATACTAATCCGTCATATATAGAAAAGTAGTTAGACCGACAAAATTGGCAAGTGGATTGTGAATCTAATCCAATCTTTCAGTTTTCCCAAGGTTTTCTTTTAATATATATTTATGAAATTAGTACTGTCTAAAGATGCTACTTTCTCCTTTGATGTTGACTATTGGGGTAAACATATTCACTGGCAGACACAAGCTGTGGAGAAAGAGTGGTTAAAGTTTCATATAATCATTTTTACTTTTATGCTAGGCTTCTAACCAAAGCCAAGCCAGCCGTGCTTAAGGCAAGATTAAAATCATGTTAGCTTTAGTGGCATCTAGCTCCTTCTTGTTGTTCATGCATAGTGGTCATTCAAAACCAATACGACATCAAAGAAATTACTGTCTAGAAAATCTCAAAGTTCCAATTAATCAGAGGCTGTTTCTGGCCTTTAGCTATTGCAACGAATATAGCAGCTAGCTGCTTAACAAATTGCTTTAGAACAAAATCTCACCAACAAACTTCCCCAGTCTATACTGATGATATAGTAGGTATGAATTATCTGCAACGCGATAATTTTAGCGCCCCTTCACTCACGGGATACAACAGTTGTTTTTTGTTTTTTCCCCAGATGTACCTACCGGTGTTGATACCTCGTTAGAGTGGCGGCTAACTCTTTATAAGTCAAAACAAAGATGTACTGAACATGCATGTATAATTATTACTTTATTTATGGTAAATTTGCCTGTGGAAATGAGAACTAATTAAACGCAAAATCTTTATGGCGAGGATCAGTGTGCTTAATTTGAAAGGATGTTTTCTTCACTCAAAGGGTCCTAGAGTAGCGAACATGGAGGATCCAATTCACAAGGAATCACGTGTCAATGTTCATGAAACCCTAATATATTATTCATCTGCTTACTCCTCTGTAACATTCTAAGGGTAAAGTACGTAGTTATGCGCTGCTGGAGCCCATTTAGGTCTGACGATTCAATATTCAAATTGCTTAAAGTAACGATAAGTCTTCAATAAAGACTCACCAACGAATGCTTTATCCTATTTTTTTTTCCTCCAAATTGTTGCTCTCTTCAGGTGGAATTTCGCCAGCGGGATCTCATCAAGTACTATGATGATATGTGAAAGTCTAAAAACCGAACTAATTACTAATACTTTAATTGGTATCCATAGGACAAGCATTAAGAAACATGTAAAAAATTGATAATGCTTAATAAACATCATTAATTAATGGGAGCCATTCATCATCAATTGAAAATTGAGTGAATGTCCGTAGTTCATTGTCAAAGTACTCGATGCTTTAACATATTTTTTTATTGACAACAAGAAGTAGCCGTGAAGTACACGGCTCTACCTAGCTGGATTAATAGGACTATCAATCTATAAGTAGTTCAAAAATGATTTGTGAACACCACAATTCTATTTGACGCTTAGTAATAAGAGAAAGAAATAAAAGAAAAAAGTGTAGGTATAATAAATGATATGATGTGATAAGAAAAATGGGATAAAAAAATGATGAGCGTTAATGATGTGTTTGGAATGGATGAGTATTCATTTATCATTTTTTCTTTTTTTCTAAAATCAAAGTATTCTCAATGCCGAAGTCATGAGACTAAGCCCCTGAAGAAGTAGAGTACCAATTAAGAGACAACTCCTCTCCCCACAGCGCTAAATCGAACTCTTGTCATATACTTAAAGGACACAAGCTACTAGCTACGTGTACCGCACCTTATAGGTAGTGTTCATGTATTCTTATTTTAAGTAGTTTAGGCATACATGGAGTTGTTTCATAAGCTATTAATATAAAATACTTAGAAATTTGAATTATATACAAGTAAATAGTCTATGTATTTATTGTGTAAAAGATTTGTATATTGTCATCCAATAATAAATTGTCATGTATAATAAGTTTATTGACATTTGCAATAATTATCTTAAAAGTCATACCAATTATATTTTTGATTGGTTGAAAGTATAAATTTTTTTACAATGACAATTCATAGAAATTAAGCTCTTGAGTTATTTAATAAATTATTAGTTAAAAATTTTACAAAATATTTGGATATGAAAATTTTGAAGAAAATAGAGTGAAAAATGTGTGTAAATTTTTGTTGTTGTTTGAATTAAGGAAAAAGGAAAGAAGTAGAAGAGATAAAAAGTTAAATTCTCTTTTCACTTTGGTCAAATGAAAAAAATAAAAAAAGAAAATGATATAATATTATAAAGATATTTTTGACACTAAAAAATAATAAATAATTTACATCCATTTTTATGAGAAGGTAAAATTGAGAAAAGAATTTGGTCTCTCTCCACAACTTCTTCACTATGAAAGGAAACATTGCTTTTGGTGAACCTCACGTGGATAGTTCCCTCTCCTAATACTTCCACTTTCTCCCCATACCAAGGTTGTTAAACTCGAGAGTTTACGTAAACTCGTGGAACTCCGTAAATTCGACTTGTAAACTCGTAAGAGTTTACCTATTATAAAAAAAATATTAAAATACTTATAGATAACATAATAATTCAACATTTCAATCCTATAAATAAAGCAAAATAGTAAACCACAATAATAAAATAACTAAGTCAAGTAGTACATTACTACATGATAAGTTCAAACTTCACCAAATAAAACATAAGTTCATACAAAACATAAGTTCTTAAAATGATAATATTTAAAAAACTAAAAAAACAAACAAACAAATGTCTTCAAATGCCTATGTCCAATTGAGACTAGCGAAGGAGAAGAAGAGAAGGTTTGAGGTTGAAATGCAAGTTGCCGAGGAGAGGAGGAATCAGCAGAGGAGAGTGTCAAAACCCTAGCACTTATGGAGAAGAAGCTCATAATCGCAGCGCAAGGGTCGAAATCGCAAAATGTGAACCTCTGTCTATAAATCGTAAGTTGAAATGCTAACTGTACTGTCGTTTTGGGCAAATTTTCTCTGCCCAAATGAACTCGGAAACTTGGTGATGACCTTGTGATTTTGAGTGAATTTGTTTGAGTTCATCCAAGTTTATCCAAATCCAAATAAAAATGATTTTAAATACGAGTTAACCAATTTCTTCTATGTAAAATCGTAAACTCAAATGAGTTTATGAGTTGGAACTCGATTTTAACAACCAAGCCACACACCAAAGAACTCGTATTTTTGCCCTCCATTTCTTTCACCCCCGGCTTATGCACTTCCTTACACCTAAAATGCAACTGAAACAAAATAGCATCAACTCATGACAATTGAATTATATACAACTTGTTATTTAATATCTTGAAATTATTCATGCATCACATCATTAATTATGTCTTTCACTGTCCTATCGTTATTAAAATTTGTAGTGATCAATTATTAATTAATAAAAAATATGTCAGCAGAACTCTCAAAAAATAATTATGATTATCTCTTTGTTTGATCTTCGTCATTATGTTTAATAAAACACTTATGATATGACAGGAGGTTTTCTTTCTCAGATTGGTATGTTTATTCACTTTAATGTATCAAATACTTATGTTAAGAGTAAATATTGCATCATGTGATAGGTTAATATTATGTATAAGGAATATTGTAGTATTTCTTGTACACAATATTTTTTTTAATAATTTTTTTGTCAGATAAAAATATGTTTAGTAAAATATTAAAGGTTAAAATGTGTTTTTAATCTTTATTAATATACTTACTTTTTATTTTTATTCTTTTAAAATTATTTTTTTAAAAATAGTCTCCATAATATTAAATTTTTTAGCATTAATCATTGTCATTACTTAATGGTTGAAGAATCATGGACTAAAATTAAAAAATATATATATTAAAGAGAATACAATAAAAATGAGACATATTTACAGGGACTAAATTAAAAATTATATAAAATAACATGTCAACAGATGATAGGCTAAAGCAGTAATTAACAACAGTTAAGTAATGACAGAAATTAACACTGAAAAAATTTAATATTACATGGACTATTTACAAAAATAATTTTTAAAAGACTAAAATAAAAAATTGTATATATTACAAAGACTAAAAAATTTTAAAGTAGGCTTATGTCTAAAAAAATTTAAAACGTAGGAAAAATTTGCGTTCAAGATATAATCTAATCTAAGTCATTTATCCTCGTTTTGTTTTGAGTTGCAAATTATTTAGTAAATTTTTATAATTAAATAATTCTTTTATATCACTCTCAATAGATCGATGATATAACTAATTTATTGAATCTATTTTAAATCATATTAAATCAAATAAGATTTAAATAATTTTAGTTTTAATTTTTTTTCTTTTAAATAGTATCTGGCATTTTCAATATTTTATAATGAAGCAAACCATATATTTGAAAAATGATATAACCGTTATGATATAGTTTAATAATTTTTAATAGTATATTTTTATTAGCACTTCTTTGAATATGTTCAATTTTAAAATTCAAGATCCTTAATATTAATATATTCACTAAACTCATTTTTTTCAAGATAAATATAATATTTTCCAATTCATTCTTTTTTGTGTACAATAATGACAATAAGATTTGAATTTAAAAATTTGTACAAACTATCTAAACCTCTGAATTAGGCTGACCCTAATAGGTTATATTTTTCAATTCATTCTCATATATAGTTTTAAATTTTGATGTTAATTAAAACAAAAGGTAAACATGGTTTCATGTTCTAAAAATTATTTAAATTGACTCTTAATAAAATCATCTCTCTCTCTCTCTCTCTCTCTCTCTCTCTCTATATATATATATATATATATATATATATATATATTTATTTATTTATTAAAATATGTTTTTATGGATAATACATTTTTCATGATATTTAGACTTTATAACCATGACAATAGTTTTTTCGGTGTACCTGTGGAGTTCACAGTAAATGCAATTTCATTTCCTCTATAACTTTTTTAAATAAATAATAAGACTTCTTAAATAATCTATAGTAATATCTATATCCTTGCCTTTGAATTGCATAAATAATCTGATTAATAAAATTAATGGTAAAGAATATAACATATTATAAAAAAAAAAATTATCATTTCATAATTTAAATTATTAATAAATAATTTTTTTGAAGCTTTCAGTGATGACTAAAATTATTGAACCAAAGTTTGAAATTTCAATAAAAGAGTTACATTTAATGTGGCGAAGCAGCTTCAAGTAATGAGAGACCTCAAATAACTGCCTCATTGACTTTATAGCTTCCATTTGCATGAACTTAAAACATGCATATAGCATTCAATCAACTGGCTTGTCCACAACTACTTACAGTAGTCAAAGCAAACTTTTCTTTTTTAGTACAGAATCTTTTGGCTTATCTATATCTATATTTTAATTAGAAAGAGACAAAGTCTTCGTATTAAAATTACTAAAAAAATAATCATATACTAACGGTTAAGAATTAAGTTTATTTCTATTAATATAACTTTAATCTAACGGAAATTAAATTATTAATATATATCATAAATATTTTTTTTGGTATAAAAAAATAATATATATCATTGATACATTATATAGTAAGTCTAATGCATATTATAGTGTCAATATTTAGATGTATATATAATTGTTAATTTAATTTCTGTTAAATTAAAATTATATCAATAAAAACAATTTTAACAATTAATATATATATTTTTTGTTAGTATATGATATTGTAGCGAAAGTATTGCAAAACCCAGCACATAATGGCCGCACATTCTACTTAATTAGAGGCAATAATTTGAGCAACTACACCAATCACGTGCATCTTTCCATTGTTTGGTCGTGACGGGATTATGTAATCTAGTGGATAAGGAAAGGAACCCTATGATGATTTGACATTAAGGTAGTAACTGTTAATGCATTAAAAGTGGAGCAATACAACACAAAAAATTTATAAATAGTCGGGATTGGATTAAGCTATATATAATTTATTGCTAAAGAAACATAGATAATTATTTCAGGGAAATGCATGCTGATCGTAAGAGCAACTTCAAACAATATATGATTTATTTTATAAAGTCTTCAGCATCCAATTCTTTCGTTGACTTAAGATTTAAACCATTCTTTTAATTAACACAAATTGATTTTGAGTGAATACTTCATGGCTTCCTGTTATACACTCGCAGGGTTGTAAAACAATCAATTGATAAATATGGAAAATGCTTTGTGTAGAACAAAACATTGAATTATTTCGTTTAATTTTTAAAAGTATTTTTAATACGTGTGTGTATATAAAAAAATAATCGTATATAATGTTGCATGCAAATCAATTATTTAATGTTCAAATAATAAAGCTGGATAAATATTTTACATAGACATAATTTAAAGAGAAATTATTTTTATACAACAAATTCTTACCATTTTCTTTTGCAATAATGAAAGAGATAAGAAGGGAGGAATAAAAAAGGTATAAAATAAGATAAATGATATCACCACTACTAGAATTTTCTCTATTACATAGGGAATTTTTCCTGCAGATTTAGTATAAAAATCTGCACGAAACACATTTCCTGCAGATTTTTTTTTTCGCAAGTAAATCCTTCGTGGACAATAGGTGCTTGCGGATTTTAAAATCCATAGGAAATTTCCTGCAGAATTTTTTGCAAAAAAAATCTGCAGGAGAGGGAGAGTTTCCTGCACAAATATTTGCAAGAAATTCTGCAGGAAATTTCCTACAAATTTTATATTCGCAGGTAACTTTCCTGCAGATTTAAAATTCGCAGGGGTAATTTTCCTGCAAATTTAAAATCTGCAGAAAATTTCACAAGTAAATTTCTTGTGAATTTTAAAAAGTAATATAATAAATAATTTTAAATCTATTTTATTATTTATTTAATCTAGATTTTTTTTCATTTTAATATTCTTTTTTAATTATGAAATATTAATAAATTATAAATTTTATTATTATTATTATTATTATAATTATATGTAATATATAAATAATTACAATATATATATATATATATATATATATATTTGATTAAGTCATGGAACATTGTTAATATTATTATTAATATATAACCCGATTTGAAAAGTCAAATTTCAATACTAATACAATAACTCGCGACCAAAACGAATGGAGACATACATTTCCCCTGTTCGCTATTTGCCATTCATACTCAACGTTGCTAGTAATAAACATGACTTTAGAACATTAGATTAGAAACCAAAAATTGAAAAGGCTTGACTGTAGCATTTTGAGACGTGAATTGCACAGAGCCTCCCAAAAATTGTACATACAGGCAAGATATCGTTTTTTCGTGAACAAGAGAAGAATACACAGGGTACCACATATTGCTTCGGACGTACTCCACAGTCTCTTCCTGCAACATTAACCACCAGTTAGCAATTCTCGTTAATTTTTCAATGTTCAGATATGTAAATACATTCTACACTGGTAGCACGCAAAACATAGTGGCACATTCTGCCATATTTCTAACCATATTAGAAGCTTTTACATTTAGGAAATGACTGAGAACACCTTCAATGGAGATGAACGGATCAACACCTATATAAGGACATATATATATATATATATATTGTTTTACTATATATACATTTAGCAATATATATATATATAGATTTCCGAGGCTTGCCTCCATCACATTTTGAAGAGTAAAACATGCTCCATTTCATTATCTATTGGGCTAAATTGTGCTTAAAGCATTTTTTAATATATAAGATGGTTTCTTTACAGAGTTGTTCTCAACTTATTTCACAGACTACGAGAACGTCTCAGGGAAGAGGCAGTGCATCTTTACCTATGGTTGTGGTCATTGCGATTTCACTACTGTGCTATTGGTTCTGGTGGAACGTGCCAATGCAGCAACTTACACCGTTGAAGGATCTGGTGGAACGTGCCTGTTGGTGATTTCGCTAAACTCCTTATTATATATACATTTAGCAGCTCCATATATATTGTTTTATTAGTCGATTATAGTTGGTTTGTGTTCTCGTAAAGGACAACGTCGGTAAGTCTTCTGGGTGCAGAAGACTTTGGTATTAGATTTGATGCTCTCCTTTATTCTTTAAAGGCCCTCTTTAAAAATCTTCTCCTTCGTAAAGAGAGAGTATGTAATAAATCGAATCCTAATGACATTATAAGCTTACGATTGTATGTCTGTAACTTCTTTTTTATGTTAATGCTTAGTCCATCGGTCATTAACTAGCCATAGCAGTATATAATCCCTCAAACAGAGCCTAAGAGACACAGTTAAAAGACGACTTATGGTAATTTGCATAGCAGTCCACAGTCTTTCAAACATCAAGTCTAAGAGGGAAAGACTATCAGTTAGAAGATGACTTGTGATAATTTGTATAACAGTACCATATTCTCATTCCATGAAACTTCTCAAAAGTGTTCATGACGGCTCACCAAGACACGCTTATCTCATTCCTGATTCTAGCTAGCATTAAAACAGCTATTGCTTAATCCAGTGTTCATTTATTTATTTGTAATTTAGTGCCCAACTAGCATGAATCTTAACTGTAATTTCCCGATTAGTAAAACAATTTTTTTAAGAAAAAGAATTTTGTAGTTCCCAAATTCTCATTGAATACAACAAACGTAAACAATTCACAATTAGATTATCTGAACTGCAGCCATGAGATCTATATTTGCTTTTCCAAAAATGACCATTTCAGATTCCCAGCGCAGCAAAATTTAGGAGTGAAAATAAAGGACTACAGAAACATCATAATTCTTCACTTGTCTTTTCTACTAGTTTCTCTTTTACACTCTTCAGCGTAGCTGAAAGCAATTAATGATAAACTTGAATAAGTGTACATTTTCATCCAACGTCACGCAGCTCACCAAGGGAGATTATTGACAACTCAGTGCAGGCGGCTTCTGGAACTTCCCGTGAACCCACACTCTTTGCATGCACTTCCCTTTCTGGCGATTTACAGACTTAACACAACAATAGTCAAGCTCAAGCTGCACAGTTCATAAACTAACAAATTAGAGGTAGTCAGCAGAAAATAATATGTCATAAACTCTCCACAGACATTGGAGACACCCAAAATTTTATAGGAAGATGGACAGATGGAAGTTT
The DNA here is from genome assembly GCA_004329165.1 of Spatholobus suberectus. Classification (NCBI taxonomy): domain Eukaryota; kingdom Viridiplantae; phylum Streptophyta; class Magnoliopsida; order Fabales; family Fabaceae; genus Spatholobus; species Spatholobus suberectus. Next base: position 32,673,541 of record CM014735.1, on the reverse strand, counting down.
CTGTATCATGAACAAACACTGTAACAGCCAACAGATTCTAAACTCAATTCATACATGTAAGAACTAGCAAACAAGGATTAAACTTTATGCAGGAACACAAGTCAACTTATGTTTCTATTAAAAAATAATTAGAAATCCATCAGTTATACCAAATGCAAAAGTTCTTGTCTTGCAATGAAAAAAGAAGAGTACCTCAGTGAAGCCTGCACCCAAAAATAGGTTCCGCACAGTATCCAAACAAAAGAAATATGATCGTGTTCCATCTGACCGCATGTATTCCCTGAATCCCACTCGCTTGTCTGGCTCAAATCGAAGCATGGTCATATCATAGAGGCCTGATTACACGGGGTTCAGTCATTGCCAGCACCTTAGGCTTCTAAAGAACGACTATGACAAAAAGGATTACATAAAGCTAAAGATTTATTTTCCCAAAAGCTCTGGACAAAATAAGTTGGCTAGTTTGTTTATTACCGTAGTCCCTAAAAAAAACCATGCCTCCTGGCTTTAACACAATAAAACATTCCTCGACAGACTTTGGCATCCTTTCCAGTGGTACTGCTGATAGAGTGAATATCTGACATGACACATCAAAACAAGCAACTTAATCAATGAGAGGTCATTAATTTTTAACTTATAATATTCAACTGAGTCTATGATATATTCTATAGATTAGAGATAAAGTTGTTGTTTGTGTATGTCAAAGAATCTAGAGAGCTAATATAGAAATTAGAAAGATTAAACATCACTAAAGGCTAAACAATCATAAACAATGCGAGTCTTAGAAAGTTGAAGCAAACACTAAAAACTACAAACCATTGAGATTAAAGTATGAATGCATGTATATTCCAAATTATAGCTATGTAGAGATATGGAGCATTAGCACCATAATGAAACAGAAAAAGATCAGAGAGCTGACATTAAAAAGTAAACATCACTAAAGCAAAATATTCTGGTTCTACAGCTTAGAAAAATCCCAATGGGTAGCAAAATGCAATATGAATAGAATACAGAAGAGGAAAGAATGCTGTATCTGTTATTGGAGAATGAATGAACAAGGAAAATAATCCTTCACAAGGGTCACCCCTTCTCAACTGGGTTCCAAGATCCAGTTCTACAAACAATCTCTCCAAATGACTTCTCAGCACAACCTTCCTCTATTTATTAACCTACCTAACTACCTAACAGAATTGCCATCTCACTAACAACCCTGTCCAACCGTCTTAACTCTTAACTTCTCTAACCGTTTTTATTTCGGCAACCACAAATTTTCCAAGTCATATTTTTACCAATCTGGGACAAACACAAAACAATCATAAATCATGAATACTTTGAAATTTGTAATAAACAATAAAACAACTGACAAATTAGAGCCACAATTAGATTAACACTATGCATGAAACTAATTGAGATTAAAGCTTGAATGGATGTATGTTCCAAATTAAAGCTATGAAATGTAGAGAAAAGGAACATTATGCAACATAATGAGAAGACAATTTGCAGTCAAACCACTTTCATAATACTTGATCTGTTTCAGAATATGTCATTCAAGATAACTGCACAAAGATTAAGAAAGCTATTAAATAGTCTCAATTATGGTAAAATATAATTTTATTTGACTAAATTTCCCTTTATCAAAATACTCGAAATATTGTCACTCCGTTAAATCTATTGGCCTCTCTCATTCCACTTAGTAGAGATACAGGGAGACAAAGATATAGTTGGGACAAGAAATTCAGACTTTAATTTTCTAAAATGACACATAAATTGAAACGAAACAATTTATTTTTTTTAAAAAAGACAAATGTTTTGAAATGGAGAGTATATCTGTTAACATATGTCGTTAGGAACTTAGGATAAGGAATATGCTGTCAGAAACATTTGAAACAATATATTGCTTTAAAAGAAGTCAAGGTGATGATTATGTAACATATGCTCAAGGTCTGGAAGCACCATATCATTGGAGAACTTATGATAATTTTAGGGGAGAAAAGCTCAGACCAATGTTACAAAATCTACTCCGCCAACACAACAGTCAAATTCTTCCGATGGATACGGATTGGTAAAATGCAGTCCATTATCCTCTCTGACATCTGTAGAGAAACAGAAGGAACCAATTCTAACTTCTGATGGAGCCATTGCATAGATCAGTACAAATCAGCAGCATAAAGGTAAAGCAAAGTAACCTGACAAACAGTATGACTGCCTTTGTAGAAATTTATCTCGGCAAGGGTTGCATGCCAACCAGTTTGGGAATCCATTAGTGGAAATATCACAACAGAATATACGGAAACGATGCTCAAAGGATGCGACTGTGGTGGCACCACTTACAATCTCTTTAGCCCTCTCAAGAGTCTCATCACTACAGTCGCATGCATAAACAATCACATCTTTGTTGGCCCTACGCAGGAAAGTGAACATTTCACTAAAATCACGTTAACCGGTATTTCAACGTGATTGAGGATCATCTAATGTGAATCCAAACACATCACAAGCAGCCGCTACGTCACGCAGATAGGAAAAGAGAAAGAGAAGAAAATCACCGTAGAATAGGAAGGGCGGTGCTGCCATTGCCACAACCAACTTCCAAGAGCTTAGAGTTTGGGAGACAGAGTAGTTCTGGGAACTCCTTTAACAAATAGCGTCTCTCCTGAACACAACGAAGCGCTTAGTTTGGGAAAAAATAATGCGAAAATGCGAAGAGGGAAAGGGAAGGAACCTTGAAAAATTTTCCAGAGGCGTGACGGAGGTGAAATTGCTTCCACGCTTGGACGTCTGATTCCGGTGGCGGTAACGACGATGAAGAAGCAGATTCAAAGTGGTAGCGAAAGCAGGGGTTTGCTTCCACCTCTGCTCTTAGGTCTTCCCAGTCGAAGTCCTTGCAGAAGTATTGTGCTTCTGCTTCTTCGCCTTCGCAACTCATTCTCGCTCGATTTGCCACTCTTCGTCGTTGCAATTGGCCGCACGACCCACCTTGTTGCTACGGGTGTGGGTTTCTTCCTTGTTTGCCTCCAAACTAAACATTGTATCACACATTTTAATTTTGAGAAAACAGGCTGCCGTGTGTCATCTAATCACAAATCACATTATTGTGTATGACAAATTTGTTAACTTTTAAAATAATTATCTTAGAAATTATACTAACTATAATT